>JAODXP020000025.1:5052517-5172847 GCA_027497455.2 Sardinella longiceps
TGCCTACAGCCTTTTTTTTGACATCACCGCCCCCGCCACATGACCAACAGAGCCCTGCAGGTGACCATAATAACCCAGCAGCAACATCTGGTTACCAGAGTTGCAGACAACAACAACAATGGCGGACGATAGAGCTGTGTTTGTGCTACAGGCGCTGCTAAGTTTATTAACACTATTGCAACAAAACCTTGCCGTCCATCATCTAGACGAGCAGCAGAGAGGTATACACAAATTTACGCATCAGATTCTTTTGGAACCACCACACAGACTAGAAGGGCCATCAGAAGAAGATATTGGGTGAGACCCGTGAGAACAAGTAGTTGGTTGGACAACTTCGTTAACGGCGTTGTCGTTAGTCAAAATCTCGGGCCCAGTATGGCCCTTCGGCCAAAATACT
Organism: Sardinella longiceps; assembly: GCA_027497455.2. Classification (NCBI taxonomy): domain Eukaryota; kingdom Metazoa; phylum Chordata; class Actinopteri; order Clupeiformes; family Clupeidae; genus Sardinella; species Sardinella longiceps. The sequence goes on from JAODXP020000025.1 coordinate 5,052,915, forward strand.
TGCCCATCCCTGGTATAGTGTGTATCAGTAGTCAAATTAAACCTGACACTGTGTGGATGGGAAATCAAGACAATGATGGTGTGTATTTCTTGGATCGTTAGGTTACGGTACAGTTGAAAACTGAGACGCGTCTTATGGACTTCAAAATCCAGGAAATCCAAAACATTGCGGACGCCAAACAGACTGCACTTGAACAAAAAATCCGAAACCTGGAAAAAGAGCTACACGACAAAGAAGAAGCCTGGAGGACTGAGGTGAGTGACTTCAATTGACAGCTGAAGATCTTCATCCAAGATTGATGAAGGCTGAGAGTGTAGATGCTAAGAGATCTGTAATCTGCTAAGATACAATGAATTTTGTAACTTGATTATGATGACTAAAAAATTCAATGAAATTATGTCATATAGTATTTTTGTTGTCCATAGATTTATTTGTTCATATTTTCAGATTGCGTCACTGCAAGCAAGAGCCCACCAGAGATTGGTATGATTCTTATGATGTTTTGTTTTATAATTATTTTACACCAATGAAGGCCTCAGCCAGGGTAGTACTGTATATATGGATGGCTTTGCATCCTGTTATATGATGTTTTATTATAATTGTGTAACACAGATGAAAGCCTCTGCCCTTGAGCGTGAACTGATGGACAAGACGACCGAAGTATTCTTCCTACATCACAGGTAAAGCAATGAATGCTTCATTATTACAGTACATTTATAATCTACTAATCTAATACACTGCTTCCAATTTCACTGCAGTTGTGTCCTCCTCACCAACTTGTTTTCTTCTTGTAAGGCCTGTTAAATTTCAAGTTAAAATGTATTTACATAGTACATTGTTATAGCATAATGCAGCATGCAGTATGTATCACAATTAACTGGGCATTAAATCTGTTAATAATGATACTAATAATTCTAATTTAGGGAAATGACAGGAGCACACCGGTGAAACTTGCAGTCTTTTTTATTTGTGCAAAAAATGACTAACGTTTCGACTATACGTCTTCGTCAGAGTCGGATACGTCTTCGTCTGATGACTCTGACGAAGACGTATAGTCGAAACGTTATAAATAAAAAAGACTGCAAGTTTCACCAGTGTGCTCCTGTCCTTTCCCTAAAAACCTAAGTCCAGATGAGATGCACCTGATGTTGCAGAACTGGGATTGATGCATGGAGTGCCCTACTTTTATCAACTAATAATTCTAAATCAGTGTTGCTGGGAAGAGCCACTTTGATACAGCGTAGACCGAAATGTAAAACAGCAGCCAATATAAACTGATTTTTGTGTGTATATTTCCTTTCTATATGTTAATTTCAGATTCATTTTCCCCTGCCCCATTTAGTCAACAAGCACTGCGGATTCACAAATTCAATCTATGCTATAGCCTAACTTAATATCCTTGTTTTCTTTTTCTACCGACAGCATTCAGTAAACGTGACCAACCACACTATCAGTTGAATTTCTTTGGGTTACCAGTTTCTTGCTTCATATTATGTTCACTGTATGTTAATCTGTGATTCGATAGCTATGTTAAAGGGTGAGCTTGAAAGCATTGCAGTCACACATTCCATGCAAAGATGAATTCTGATCCTGAGTTTGTTCTCTTCTCCACCTTGCAGGCTCATGGACTTTATGGACTTGGTTGCTGAACTAAGGGGAACCAAATTTGTGCCCTTGCCTCTGTACTCCCACAACCAGAAACCTGACCACAAGAGAGGTGACTGAGGCCTCTTATTGAAATGTTTTTTTTTTTTTGTATCCAGAAACGTTGAACTACAGTACATGTGTTGTGTCTGAGCATGTCGACACATGTCGAAAGGTTAACTTTATGTATTTTGTGTCTTATTTTTCAGTGAGAGACAACTGGTGGAACTTACTGACACATCCCCTTCAGGTATTTACTGAAGAACTTAAGTCTCAATGTTTACATAAACGCCCGGTTGCATCACTTTTTGTGATTTGCATCTATTCAGATTAATGTCCTTAAGTATTCCACTACTGAGTTACTGAGTTAAGTTCGGATATTAACAGTATATAGCTGTTGTGTTTAGTAATATTTTTGTAAATATACTTGATATTTGTTTTTCAGCGAATTCCAGAGGAATCAGGGGACTTTGTTTCAGAGCTGGACCCCAGGATGAATGGAGGGAGAATTTTCGGATGTCCCGAGCTTCTTTTCTTGCCCTGAGTGAAGAGCTTCGTCCTCACATCGAAGGCCAGACAACCAACATGCGAGAACTAATCCACCCATTGAAAAAGGCAGCCTGCACCCTCTATTACTTGAGCAACAAGGGAAGGTTACCGAAGACGGCTAATTCTTTCGGACTATCATGACAAGCGGTCTCGGTCGTTGTGAGACAGACATGCAAAGCCATCACTCTCCACCTTGGTCCGAAGTATATGAAACTACCCTTCATGGAACCCGAGGCAGAGGAGCTTGTTGCAGGCTTTCATCGTGTACATGGAATGCCACAGTGTTTGGGAGCGGTCGACGGAACCCACATTGAAATCAAGCAGGCATCAAACAGCGCTATGGACTACATCAACTGAAAGGGAAAACATTCCCTAAACATCCAAGCAGTGTGTGACTACGAGTACCGATTTATGGATGTAGTTATAAAATGGCTTGGCAGAACGCACGACACACGAGTGTTTGCCAACACGTATTTCAAAACCGGGAGTCAGGCTATCGCTCATGTCCTGAGACGCTGGAGAATCGGGTGAGGTGGACTCAAGTGTCTTCCTCCATATCTCAGCTCTTGAGGCCCGATGCAATAGCAGTAGCAGCCGGCGAACCACCTCAGATCTCCTTGCACAGCTCGAAAAAAAACAGGACCATATGTCCGTGACCACTTCAGGGTATATACAGGAATCCTGGTGCTGAATTTACTACCATTTACTACCTTTTTTCCTACCTTTTACAATATTTTTACTACCTCCAAACATCTACCAGCGCACTTTTTTTTCTTTGGGGGCGGTGGCATCCTAAATATTCCGACAATTTTGGTACGATCAGTGATCCAGAACACAATCTGGAATTTATGTTGTGTCTTTGTCCACATTGCCTTGGAACAGGTCTGCGCTCTCTCAGTGCTTTTCTAGTTTGTCAATATTAGGCTATGCCGCCAAAGTTTGAAAACCCACGATGATTCTTTCTGGTTACAGTACATACAGTAGAAGTAGATACCCTAAATTACAGGAGCCTGGATAGGATCCCCCCCACCCCTCTCTCTTTCCTTATGCAACCTACTGTACAAAATCAGGGACACTTCATGACAAAAATGCAACTAAAATCTGAAATATCTATTTTTGCTTTAGTCCAGTGGTTCTCAAACTTTTTTAGCTCAAGGCACCCCATCAACATTTTTTGCATTCACAGCACCCCTATATTACTGTAAATTCTCGCTTATGATACAGCTTACTTGTGTCAGGACACCGTATTAGGCTATACTTCCATCATCATCTTCACTTTAACTTTCAGGATCATATATATTATTGTTCTGAATATGTTTATTATTTACCTTTATCTTTATCACTCATGTGCACATATAAGGTTACACGGGGCTCATCATAAGAGAACAGGATTGGGTGAGAGCCGTCTGGCCTTTCCCCATTCAATTTCTCATGAGTCCTATGCGCAATTCAGCACACAGGCAGGCGCATGCTGACAATAGCTTCAGTGATCTTTCCACATTTCTTTGAAATACTCAAAATCACTGTATGTTTGAAACACTTTAAAAAAATCATTACTGACGTGCTATTTGGCTATATTTTCTTAAATCTAGCCTCATTCATGGCACTGGTGATTTGCAAAGTCAAGCTAGCTAGCAAAAATGACGGTTCATTTGAAAACGTTTTGATCCTTACGGGGCTTTGACGGATAATGTAGCCGAAATGTATGGCATCGAGGCAAAGACTAGTGAGCGGATATGAAAATATGAAGGCTATGCCTCAAAAGACAGAGTGGAAGTAATTTAGACATCTAAATGGAAACTTTTTAACAGATGACAGACAAATTCTACATCAAAATTTTAAATGTTTTGCGGCTCCCCTCTTGCGCTTCGGCAGAACGGTTTGACAATAAATAGGCTGTAGGGGTTTAGCGAAAGTGATAGATAGTCTCGATGGATATTCTCATCCGCAATGACCTGCTTCACCCACTGTCTCTGGTGCAACATTTATCCTCATGGGTGTTTTAAGTCCTTAATGACGTGACAGACAACAAAAAAGGGGCGACAGTTTCACTCACAGCCTTTTACCTCAAGTCGTCTAATCTTCATAGCCTTCGTTACTGTTCCTTTATTTGAAATTAACTAATAGCGAACTTGCGAAGAGATCTGGCAGGTAGCCTACCCAGATTGATTGAGCGCGCGTGAGGTAGGCAGGCGTGACATCATCTGCAGCTTATCACTAAGGTTCCACTTGCAACGCAAAATAATACAGTAGGGTAAGTCCACCTAAGTTTAGTAATTTAAGGAGTTAGGATGGATGTAAGTTAAACAAATTGAAAAATTCATAACGTCATTTGGATGGGGGCTCAAAAATGTACTACCTCGTCAGATGACACTTCTTACTTTTTACTACTTTTTACTGGCCTTAATTTGACCTAATTTCATTTACTACCTTTTACAACTTTTTACAAACCCACGGACACCCTGCACTTCAACGCCCAGTGTCAACAGTATGCCTGTACTTGTTCCTAATTCCTTTGATTTTTGCCGTCAACTGACATTTTGTGATGCTATGCAGGTTGTGGGGAAGGTTTTTTTTTTTTTTTTTCATACTAAACGTATTTTTTTTATTGTTTTTTATTGAACATGGACAGAATTACAAGTTATGACAAATGACAAAAGTTATCAAATGAAGGTACAATAACAATAGTTTTGCACAATAGCAATATAGAATGTACAGACATGTGCATGTACTATATGGACAACACCAACTACTCTAACCCACACAATCCCTTTGTTAATGTTTGTAAACAGTCAGGGCCTAAATAAGCCATGAATGGCCTTCAGACTTTATGAAATTTGAAGGGTTCTTCTTTTAAATAAAAGCTCAGGGCTTCAAGTGGCATGAATTCAAGGACCCCAGTTATCCACTGTGATATATTAGGGGGCTCTTCTGACACCCACTTTAACAAAATACATCGTCTGGCACAATTTTTTTTTTTTTTTAAAGCATCAGTTGCTTTCCAGAGACATCTGAAGGGTGGTCTATACCCAGGATACAAAATAGAGGGGAAATGATTAGCATTTTACCCATAATAACATTGACTTCCTTAATTACATCTTCCCAGAATTTTGTCAGGTGTACACAATCTAGCAAGCAATGAATATATGAGCCCTCCTCAATCTTGCACTTGTTACATAGCTTTGAAAGCTCTGGGTTAATTCTGTTACGTCGCAGTAGGGTAATATGTAATCTGTGTATGATTCTAAATTGAAATTCCTTTGCTTTATTGGTGGTAAAGCATCCGCTAAGGCTAGTCCACAAGTTGTCCCAGTCTTCACTTTTTATTTGAGTACCAAGGTCAGCCTCCCATTCTGTTTGGATCTTTGTTGTATTTTCTTTCATCATCTTACAGAACACAGCATAGAATCTTGTCACTAGTTTGGCAGAGTCACTTTTATCACTGAATATATCTTCCAGAGAGGAAGTTATATATCCATACTGATACTTCTTGAGAGTAGTTGTAACATAACTACGCAGCTGGAAATATCTAAAAAAAATTGTGTGTTTGGGATTTCATATCTCCTTTTCAACTGTTCAAAACTTAACACTGAACAATTCACCAGTATATCTTCCAATGTCTTAACACCTTTGTCATATATATAATACCACATACTGAAAGAGTCCTTTTCAATACTGGGGGGAAAGTCTGGGTTGAAATATATTGGTGTTAGAGGAGATATGACTTTATCCTGGCCTTCTAATTTCCTTATCAACCTCCAAACTTTAAGAGTGCTCTGTAAAAGAAAATCTCCTTTAATGGCTGAGTTAGCCCATTTTCTTGATGTATACAATATATTCTTTAAAGGTATGGGGGATATACTTTCAGATTCAATATCAAGCCATGTAGACTTTGGGTCTTCTTGAAACCAGTCCCGGATATATCTACATTGGCATGCCAACTGGTATAACCTAATATCTGGCACAGCAAGGCCACCCCTGTCTACAGGGAGTTGTAATCTGGCCAGTTTTTTACTGGGTACAGTAAACGTGGCAATATATTCATTTTGAATAGAAACACCCTACCCAGAAATGACAGTGGGAGATTAGTCCAGCGAGCAAGATCTTGTTTAATACGGCGAATAAGGGGAGAGAAATTAGCCTTATACAAACTAGCTAAAAGTGGGGTAATATGGATACCTAAATACTTAAACCCTGAGGGGGACCATCTGAATGGAAAGGCATCGGCTGAGACACAAGGGTTCTGACTGGAAAGAGACATTGCCTCTGATTTCAGATAATTAATCTTATATCCAGAGAATGTGGAAAACGTGTCTATAAGCTCAATAATACGACGAATAGACTCTGCTGGTCTGCTAACGTACAGCAAGATGTCGTCAGCATAGAGCGAGATTTTATGCTGCCTCATCTGTGTCTGGATGCCCATAACGCAAGGATCTCTACGAATAGCCTCTGCTAGAGGCTCTATAGCTAGCGCAAAGAGGAGGGGTGATAGTGAGCACCCCTGAGCAGTGCCTCGCCCAAGTGGAAATACATCAGAACGCTTGCCATTTGTCAGTACAGATGCTCTTGGCGTAGCATACAACACCATTTGAGGAAATTATCAACTAGTCCAAAGCACTCAAGTACATGGAATAAATAAGGCCATTCTATTCGGTCAAACGCTTTCTCAGCGTCCAATGAGACCACTAATGCCTTCTCTTTCATGTTGGTGCCATATTGTATTAAATTTAAAAGCCGTCTTACATTATTGCACGAGTTACGACCCAGTATGAACCCTGTCTGGTCTGCAGACACTAATTTTGGTGTGACCGTTTCAAGGCGCTTTGCTAGTATTTTAGCCAATAGTTTTCTGTCTAGATTTAATAAAGAGATTGGGCGGAATGATGCACACTCATCTGCTGGTCTACCTTTTTTGTGAATTAGTGAGATGCAAGCATCAGTTGCAGAGCTTGGAAAGGCTCCGTCTTCAAAAGACTGTTCCAGTGCATCAAGCAATGGCTCTGTTAAGCAATCTTTAAATTCTTTATAAAATTCTGCAGTAAGGCCGTCAGGCCCAGGCGCTTTATTATTTCGAAGCAGCCCTATTGCACTGAGTAGTTCCCCTTTGCTAATGGGTTCATTGAGTTGCTCTCTATCTTCTGGAGACATGCATGGCCACTCTATATTAGACAAAAAGTTCAACATATTTTCTTTGGACATGTCAGTTGTCTCAGATTTGTATAGATTTTTATAGAATGACTGAAAGACGGCATTTATGTCATTATTGTGATACACTTTATTACCATGTTTATCTTTTATGAACGGTATAGCTTGAGATTGTTTTTTTTTTTCACGTACTAGGTTTACAAGGTATCTACTTGGCTTATTTCCATATTCATACATTCTCTGTTTACAAAATAGCAAAGATTTTTCAGCCTCTGATGTAAGAATGGTCTCAAGGGCTGATTTAGTTGTTTCAAGCTGTAGCCGTGCTTCAATTGATGGGTTGGCATCATATTTCTTCTGTAAGTCTGATTACTGATTCTCAAGCTCTAAACGCTTATTATTCTGAATTTTCATCTGATACGCCATATCAGGTTTAACTTCAGGTGTTTGGTTGGCTGCGATAAAATGTTGGAATTGTTCTCTAAAATATACTTTAAATTTGGGATCTTTCAGCAAATAATTCTTGAATCTCCAGCCCCCACATTGCCTCTCAGCTGAGCACGAAAGTTTGAGAAATATTGGTGCATGATCAGATATCAAGATGCTTCCAATTGAGCATGAAAGAACTTTCCCCATTGACACTTTTGGTGTAAAAAAATAATCAATTCTAGAAGAAGTCTTGTGAACTCCTTATCATTGGGGTGCAACGCTCTCCAAGTGTCAAGCAGGTCTAACTCAGCAAGACATTGTGAGAGAGACTGACCAAGTTTAGAGTTCTGTTGCAATTTGTGGGATTCATCAAGGCGGTGTAAGCAGCAGTTCAGGTCCCCAGCAGCTACTGAAGAAGGGAACAACCAGTCTGAGAAAGTATCAAATATATGTGTGTGGAATGTGGGTGAGTGGCCTGGGGGAGCATAAATGTTCAAAAATGATGTATATTCTCCATACAAAAAGCCTTTAATTATAATATACCTACCCAGTTTATCTGTTCTAACCTCTACTTCAGCTAATGGAAGGGACTTGTGTATGAGAATTGCAACACCTCTCCTTCGACTGTTGAAGGAAGCATAGTATATTTGACCAACCCAATCTTTTTTTAGCTTAAGGTGTTCTAAGTCAGTTAGGTGTGTTTCCTGCAGCATAGCTATCTGAACCTTCTCCTTTTTGAGATAACTTAAAATCTTTTTCCGCTTAATTGGGTTATGAATGCCATGTACATTCCATGAGCATACTTTAAGGGATGCTATAGCAATGCTGTTGTATTGAAATATAAGAATGGATTAGCTGCATTCAGATTGGTTACTTGCACCTTACACTGTCATTTTCACTACAAACATAAAAACTAAGCATTCTGTCCAAACAAAAAACAAGAACAAGATGTATACAAACAAACCCCCCAAAAACATGAACCCACCACCCCCCTTGACACTTCTGTTCTCCCAATTGAAGTGCACAACTTTGTGCATTAGCACTAGAACCAATGCTCCTAATCACACTTTTCTATTAACATACATTATATTAGTGCAGCCACCTGCTGGCTGGTCTTTGCCATTTTAACGATGCATTTTTCACAGGATAGGCTAGTAAGGCAACATTCAATGTTTAAAGGTGCCATGCCACACCACTACAGGGTATTTAAATTGTTCTTTGAGGTCTACAAATAGGGTATGTGACTTCACTTGGACTGAGAACGGCCCAAGGAGACCGTAATTAGATCGTTTGCAGAGTGTAGGAATAGCCTTCGAAAATTTCATGCGGTTCTTCCGTTTTTTTTTCCACTGTGATAATGGGCTGCGCTCTGATTCGCTGCTGAAGCTCGACGTTGTAAAGCACATGGGCTGAATATTTACATGAGTTTTAATTGCGAATTGCGAGGTATGAAAAAAAAAAAACCTTGGAATATTATCATGAAACCGAGAAAGAGGATATCTGCACCAACCTAGCTTGCAGATTGTAAACGGCCACTTTGCAAAGGTAAGCTTACTACATAGTCAGGATGTCACAGTAGCCAACATAATCAGATACTTATTGCAAGAGTAGCCGACTGTTTGCCTATCCAGTCAGATTAACGTTACACTTACCAAGACTGTTGAATTCGCCAAGTTGACAAGTTCTTCTCAAAATATACAGGACACTGAATAAATGATGGACTAGCAGGTAGATGAGTTAACAGTTTGCTAAACTCATAGCCAAAGCTAAACTCACTAACGTCTTGATATTCAGTTAAAACTAAAAATAGTTGCCTGTTACCATTTCATGGATATTCCTTCTTTTTCGCGAGTATTTCAAGGGGCGGGCTTTAGTCAAATACAGGAGAGCATGGATTGGGCGATAATTCTCCTCAGTCAGCCAATGGCTGTAACGTTGTCTATACTACGTAGCACAGACCATGGATTCAAATTGACCTAATTTCTCCGCTATTTCTTTTAATGGGCTATTGCCGATAGCGAAGACAGTATTACATTTTCACATGCACGGTGTAACTCGAGGTCATATAGACCTATTCTATACCAAAAGCAACAGGTAAAAACGGTTTTGTGTGGCGGGGCACCTTTAAATATTTCACCTAGCATCCATGGTCTCAAAATTATTTTGTAACATTCAGTTCAACATATTACCAGACGCAAATAATTCAAAGGTCTGTTGAATAATCATCACTCTGCATCGTTGCTATGTTCGTTCCTATCGCCCTCACTTGAGGTTGAATTCAGCACAGGGGCGATTGTTTGGGCAAAGACTGTCAAAGACTGATCGCTTACCTCGGAAAGTGACTTGTAGCTTTGCTGTAGGGAGTAGGCCATATCGCACATCAGGAAGGTCCTTCATCTTTGATTTGATCTCCTTGAATGCAGCTCTCTTTTGGGCGACGTCCGGGGGCCAGTCCTGGAAGATGTGCACCCTGTGCTCTCGGAAGAACAGCTGACCTTTCTCCTGTGACAGTCGGAAGTATTTCTTGTCTGACCTGGTCATGACGCACCCGTACGATGATGGGTCTCGGGGGGCGCTTGGGATCCTTAGGTGCAAGACTTCGGTGAGCCCTGTCACATATAGGCAGCTGATTTGGCTGTGTGGGTAATCCTAGTGTCTCGTTGAAAAATTCTTCCATAAACGCTGTAACTCGCGGTCCCTCTGTATCCTCCGGAATGCCTATCACTCGCAGATTTTGACGGAGGCTGCGGGCTTCCAGATCTTCTAGCCTCTCACATAGATTAGCATTTTCTTTAGTTAGCTTAGCACACAGGCTCTCTAAAGTTAATGTCCTGGAGTCTACATCTTTCGACGAGTCCTCAACATCTGTCAGACGTCCACCAAATGATAATACGTTAGATTGCAGAGCACTAATTGAAGTGTGAGTCTCTTCCCTAAATGTTTCTATGAGGCTTATCACATTAGCTAAAGTTGGTTCATTTTCGCTAGCATCCACCTTGTCGCCCACCTTGCCTCTGGTTGACATTGAATTTGTGTTGTCAGCGGTGCTTCTTCCTCTCCCTTTTGACATTTCGTAGGTAATTTACGTTGTAATAGCCTTCAGTGGCAGATTTGTATTTGAAAATATAAAGTTTGTATTAAGTTATTGTCGAATATTTCAGGAGCTGGTCTGGGACACGTCTACTCACTATCCATGCTCAACAGCGCCCCCCGAATACTTAGTTTGACATGACTCCCAGTAGATGTTTTCTTGGTATTTCGTCGTCTTGTTACTCGCAAAAGTAACTCGACCTCGTCATCTGTCCAGGTGAGAGACCGAGGTTTTCTTGAACTCGCTGCCATCCTCTTATCTTTGTCTTTTCCCTCTTCTTCGTTTTGTTTGTATCTGCCGCTGGTGGAAGACGTCATTTATGCACATGCTTTCTCTATGGTTTTGGTGGGCCGGTCGGATCTGTTTGTTTGAGTTCACAGCGCTACCTGCAGGTGTGGCATATGTATTACATTGTTTTACCCAGGGACAACGTTCCCGACATTACGGAAATTTTTAGCGCTCCGATGCGTGTATGGACATGATTTTCTTTTCTCAACCCGCAAAAAAAAAATGTCTTGCGTTGCCGTGTGGACTTCTGGTCAGAAATGATGTCCCGTTGGTGTTAAGAATAGTGGAAAAGAAGTGACAGTGGCACCCAGCAAGAGTCCTGGCCAGCTGAATGATCTTGCCGGACCATGAGGGTGCATTTGTGACTATTATATATCTTCAGAAGATGTTTCAATGATTGATGCCAGCCACCATTTATCGTATACAAGCAATGTACAACAGAATTTCAAAATAGTTGGGACACTTTACAAATTGTGAATGAAAACAGAATACAGTGATGTGGAAGTTTCACATTTCAATATTTTATTCAGAATACAACATCGATGACATATCAAATGTTGAAACTGAAGAAATATTTAATTTTATTGGGAAAATAAGTTGATTTTATATTTCAAGGCATCAACACATTCCAAAATAGTTGGGACAAGGCCACATTTACCACTGTGTGTCATCCCCTCTTCTTTTTATAACAAACATCTACAAAAGTCTGGGGACTGTGGACAGAAGTTGTGGAGAGAATGTTGTCCCAATCTTGTCTAATACAGGCTTCTAGTTGTTCAATGTCTTAGGTCTTCTTTGTCATGTATTCCTATTATGATGCACCAAAAGCTTTCTATGGGTGAAAGATCTGGACTGCAGGCTAGATGGTGCCTTTCCAGATGCGTAAGCTGGCCATGCCACACACACTCATGCGACTCCATACCATCAGAGATGCAGCCATCTGAGCTAAGCGCTAACAATAAGCAATAGCAATTTGTTATTGTCCGGGTTGACCTTGTCCAAATGCGATAGCGTCACAATTTTCCAAAAAGAACTTTGAATTTTGATGGGACCACAGAACAGTTTTCCACTTTGCCTCAGTCCATTTTAAATGTTTCCTGGTGAACCAGTAGCCTGTAAGTAACAGGCTACTGGCACACTGCCCTTTCACGTCTCTCCGCAGGCGTGGTTTAGTCAAAAGATGCTTGCACGTGGTTGGAGCAACCTCATATGAATGACATGACACTTCGACCACTCACGTTGAAGCTTTGTGACGTAGGACGTGTCGTCACGTAAGCGCCGCCAGGTCGGGAACCAAAACAGAAACGTCATACCCACTGAAATCCCTCCCTACGATCCTGATTCGTCGTGCTGCCCCGGTTATTTCGGAAACGGAGGAGGAGAGCGAATCACTGGTGTACCAGAAGGTTTGTGTAGCCCCGTCAACACATAGCTTCTGGTTCACCAGGAAATTTTAAATGAGCCTTGGCCCAGAGAAAACGCCTGCGCTTCTGGATAATGTTTAGGCTTCTTTTTTGACTTATAGAGTTTTAGCTGGCTATGGCTGATGGAACGTCTAAGGGCCCGATGATCACAGGCATCCAGTATAGTTTTCCGGCCTTGACCCTTACGCACAGAGATAGTTCCAAATTCTCTCAATCTTTGGATGATGATATTCACTGTAGATGATGATACGTGATATGATGAAGAAACCCCTTTCTGATCTTGCACCACTACTTTCTGCTGCAGTATTTGGGGAACTGGTGATCCTCTGCCCATCTTGAGAGTCACCGTCACTCTGGAAGGCTCTTTTCATACCTAATCACGTGTAACTATTGTATAATCTCACACTTCTAATGGGGAGTTACTGTAATGATCCAAACCACAGCCAGATGTAATAAAAATATATTTAAATACTTTATTTAATAGTCCATTATTTTCTAAAAAAGAGACTCAGTCCATAGGAAGCACCACAGTTCCAAAGTTACTCCAGGGGAGAAGAATCTGCAGGGAGAGAGAGGCAGAGGCAGCGAGTTGGTTCCTCTTCAGGGGAGGAGGAGGGGCGACGAGAGGCGAGGCCAATTGCACCCGGATCCGCGGCCTTCCAGAGCCCCAGTGGAAACAGGATCAGCCACTAAGCAGGAGGAGACAGAGAGAGAGAGAAACGCTAATAGCAGTTTGTGGATGTTTGAGGTGTAACATTCAGTTCAGACAAATGAGTGAGAACGCCACATACAAACACACGCACACGAGCAACCACACACACGCTTCGTGAACACACAGCAAGCCAATGTTTGTGATATGCAAAGAAGGGGCTATAAGCCGGCACAGCAAGCAATAAGATGCCTATCGGAGTTCGTTCGGATACGCAGTTCATCAACTCTAAATGTCCACAGTAGTCCAATATAGATCATCAACTCTAAATGTCCATAGTAGTCCACGTTAACTCATCAACTCTAAATGTCCACGGTAGCGTAGGCTAACGTCAGTAACAGCAGTTCCTCTCCACAATGGCACAAGTCTCATGCAAGATACGGAAAAGGCAACTTAACTTGGCAGAGGGCGACCATAAGCCGCACCCCCACGATGTTTCAACAGGCAGTCTCGTCGTCTGACCCACTCGGCCACCTCGGAACCGCTGGGCTGGCTCGCAGTCGGTCTGTGTCCACACTAGCCTCCGGTCACCGGCACGCTCTGTAGTAACTCAGACAGTTCCCCAACTCTCGCCACACACAACCTTCGCTGTCGCTCTCCAACATAAAACTAAAGACCCCACTCACTTAACTTAATCCCCTGCACCTGTGTTCCCGCCACGCTCATCTCCCCATTCATGATTGAACTCCCTTACCGGTGACAGGCAATCAGGAGACACGCCCACCACCAAAGCCCAAACCCTACCGTAACACCTGTGACACACGTTGCCAATTAACCAAATAAGTTGCAAATGGGTCCTCCAGCTGTCCCTTATATGTATATTTTACTTTTCTGGACTCTTATTGCTACCTGTCCCAACTATTTTGGAATGTGTAGCTCTTATGAAATCCAAAATGAGCCAATATTTGGCATAATATTTAAAAATGTCTCACTTTCAACATTTGCCATGTTATCTATATTCTATTGTGAATAAAATTAATCAGATTTGTAAATTATTAGATTCAATTTTTATTCACAATTTGTAAAGTGTCCCAACTATTTTGGAATTCGGTTGTACTTCCCAGGGATGCACTCAGCCAAACTGACATCTGTACTTGTTTATGATTGTTTTCAAAACCTGAGAAATGTACCATGTATCATCCCCAGAAAGCCTCATGACTTTCAAGGTCTTGTCAGATGTAGGTGTAGCCGGTGGCGGTCCGCACCGCACACGGGCCTCGAACCCGCCACCCCACAAGCTACAAACTCCCGGAATGGGAGTGGAACGCTCTAACCAACTGAGCTAAAAGCCCGAGCTTCTAACTCAGCGTGTTAGAAGCGCCCATGGAATTGGGTGATGAGGATTTACACACTACCACCGAGCTAGCCGCGCTAGCTGGCCTCCGTTACACTCACCCTTCAAATCCTCACTCCCATCCGGGTCACGGCACCAATGTAGCCGGTGGTGGTCCGCACCGCACACGGGTCTCAAACCCGCCACCCCACAAGCTACAAACTCCCGGCGTGGGAGTGGAACGCTCTAACCAACTGAGCTAAAAGCCCGATCTTCTAACTCAGCGTGTTAGAAGCGCCCATGGAATTGGGTTATGAGGATTTACACACTACCACCGAGCTAGCCGCGCTAGCTGGCCTCTGTTACATAGGCACATCGCAGTGGTAACTTCAAGTGTCCATCACAGTTTTGCCCATAGTTTGAGTCAAAACTTGGCTACAATGCAGCTTCATGTATACTTACATCCTCACTAGATGCATAAAACAGTTTTACATTTGTCTCATTTCTGCATCTCCATTCATACAGTTGTCTAGGAGTCATTATATGTTCCCACAGTAACTGCCAGTAGACTGCCTTTTGCTGCTTCATGTTTTATGGTTATTCTGTCTTCTGTCACACGAAGTATGATTTGACGTTGGTTCATACCGTTGCTTTATTGTTAGAAAGGGTAAAATTGCAAAAGGAGAAATAAACCTGACATGAGATCATTCGAAAGGTAAAACAGGCGATACAGCTCATTCAAAATAGCTAACGGAGATTAGCGGAGACAAGAATTTCACATTGCTAACTCATAGCTCATAGAAAACACAGTGAGTAAATACATTCATCGTCACTGAACATCTGTAAATCAGTTACTCATTAACTTATAATTCAGTAAATGTAAAAACCTACCGAAGATGTTGGAACACAGAATGAATAAAAGGACAGAAGTGGGAGATCAAGAAACTTTTGTTGATTACTTTCTTTCAAAACTCGTGGGTATTAACATCCACGCCACTAGAGGGAGCCAACAAACAAAATATGCACACAGAACATAACAATGTTGCCACCTATGCTGTTGCAGGGATATTTGCCATGGCTGGTGGCAAAAAGCTTACCTCACTCACGTCAGATGATGCGCTACGTAACTTTCGTAAGGCACTTCTGTGCAACGATCTGATGTTGAAGCCCTTCAGAGCAATTTCAAGCCCAATATTCTCTAACCGGACCAATCAGGGCTGCTGGCTGCTGTAGAGGGTGTGACGTAGCGAAGAAGCAACTGTTTTGAATCCAACCAATCCAACAAACGTACCCAGCGTCATCGGTTGGTTTCGATGTGGTTGGCTGAAGTGTACGTCAGTTAAATTGATGGACAAGCCGTTTGTCCAGTTAGATTCAAGGATTTCTGGCTCCTGAAATAACTCGTCTATCGCTGAGGATCGTGAGTGAGGTAAGCAAAAAGCAATGAAACCAAAATCTTCCTCATGATAGACAGCATTTTTGAAGTGTTTAAATTGAAATAGATGCAGCACCATCAGGAAAGAAGTACTGATCGGACCAGGACGAACTTGTTGAACATACTGCAGAGCTTTCATGTGTTACAGATGGTCACTGATCACACACATGTGAACATGACTGATTTGATCAATGTCATCCAATGAATCCATAAATGAATGATTTCTAGATATTCCATCAAAGCATGTGAGCATGGACATTCAGGGCATCTGTGCAACATGCACTTGGTACTCATGGAGCACACATTTTTATCCATCAGATCTTTGAAAGTGATACAGTGCATCTGCCATAAGCTTTCCATTTTGATGGATTGCACATACACAAACAGAATGACCTCTGCACCCAACAATGATGCATTCAGTGGGTGCACTTTTCATGGAGCTCATCGAGATTCATTAGAATCAAGCACTTGTACTATAAGTCTTCCTTCATCTTGTAGCCTACTGACTTGTAATGTTATGCACCATGAGAAGACTTGTGTAATGGTCTTTTCTGTATACTCCTTTACTCTGATTTCAATTTCCTTTGAAAGTGGTGTGCCATACTTAGGATCCTATAACTCTTTTCCGTGAGTAGTTTCCGGGCAAGTTTCACCTTGTATTCACTGACTTGGAATTCAGTTGATATTTTGCAGATATGTATTGACCAGCTTGCTGGTGCTAGGGAAATTATGCTCTTGCTGACAAGATATTTTTATTTCTTCTTTCAGCAAGCTTATCAGTTAATCATAATCCTTGCAGATGACATACTTTTTTCATTATGACCGCCGCTGCGTAGCAAGCATAGCGGTCATATAATGATTGTCAAAGTTTTTTTTTTTTTTTTTTCTCCCGTCATCTACTTCCTGAATTTTTGGTCAACGATTCCTGGGACTCCGTAACACCGGGGCACATGAAACTTGGTGGGCATGTAGCCCCTGTAGACTTTTACGGAAAAAAATTCGTTTGGTCCCCGGGGGCCACTCCATCTTTGCGTGGCCCCCCGTGAAACCCCAAAAATGCAGTTTTTCCTTAAAAACGACCTGACCCGTGACATTGAGGATGATGAAATTTTTATGGAATGTTGGTCTCAAGAGCCTTCATCAACTTAGCTTATAACCAGTCATTTGTGATTTGCACCCCCATGGTAAAAAATTAAAATGCAATATTATACTGCTTTAATTGCCCCTATCTTTACATCAGATGTTCTAAACTGTACCAAATTTAACGTGTATGATGAACCTGACATCTTGTGGGAATATATCAAGTTTTGTGGAATTTCATCCATGGGGGGCTATAAAATAAATGAATTTATATGTACATTTAATGACAGTACAACCATTGACCAGTGGATGGTGCTATTAAGTGAATGGTTACTGGGTTACAAAATTCAAATGGTCATTTAGGCCTACATCATATGTGCTCTATGGCAAGCCGTTCAGGAAAAAAACCTTGAATATATTGAATGAAACTCCGAATGTATTGAATGAAAGAAAACCTTGAATATATTGAATGAAGTCCCGAATATATTGAATGAAACTCCGAATATATTGAATGAAGTCCCGAATATATTGAATAAAACCCTGAATATATTGAATGAAACTCCGAATATATTAAATGAAACTTGCCTCATCTGAGGTCAGTGCCGGTGGCCATCTTATGTGTGTCACCAGTATGGAAATGCCCATGACCAGGCAGTACCGCTTGGGTGGAGTGAATGAGTAAATGAGGCAAAAATATTAAATAAATTATAGTTTTATTAATAATTTCATTGATTGCAGCTGCAAGGTAAAATAGTTTAGGTAAGTCACAGTAAGTTATTTTGGCCGAGTACAGAGCTGGCCGAGCAGTAATCCAGCTGCGTTACCACCTGTACAGCACAGGAAGCGGCGATGATCCCACTGAAGGTTGGCGTAGCAGCTAGCTAGCGGCGACGATCCCACTGAAGGTTAGCGTAGCAGCTAGCTAGCGGCGACGATCCCACTGAAGCAGCTAGAAGTGGCGACGATCCCACTGAAGGTTGGCGTAGCAGCTAGCTTCAGTGGCATCGTAGCCGCTTCCTGTGCTGTTCACTGGTGGTGGTAACGCGGCTGGATTAATTACTACTCGGCCAAAATAACTGACTGTGACTTAACTAAACTATTTTACCTTGCAGCTGCAATCAATGAAATTATTAATAAAACTGTAATTTATTTAATATTTTTGCTTCATTTATTCATTGCCAACCACTCCACCCAAGCAGTACTGACTGGTCACATGCATTTCCATACTTGTGACACACATAAGATGGCCGCCGGCACTGACCTCGGATGAGGCAAGTTTCATTCAATAATTCGGGACTTCATTCAATATATTCGGGGTTTCATTCAATATATTCAGGACTTCATTCAATATATTCGGAGTTTCATTCAATATATTCGGAGTTTCATTCAATATATTCGGGACTTCATTCAATACATTCGGGACTTCATTCAATATATTCGGATTTTCATTCAATATGTTCGGGACTTCATTCAATATATTCAGGGTTTCATTCAATATATTCAGAGTTTCATTCAATATATTCGGGACTTCACTCAATATATTCGGGACTTCATTCAATATATTCGGAGTTTCATTCCATATATTCAACGCTTTCTTTCATTCAATATATTCGGAGTTTCATTCAATATATTCGGGACTTCATTCAATATATTCAAGGTTTTCTTTCATTCAATATATTCGGAGTTTCATTCAATATATTCAGGACTTCATTCAATATATTCAAGGTTTTTTTCTGAACGGCTTGCCATAGTGCTCATATATAACTACATACATACAAGCACACATGCGCACGGGTCACACACACACACACACACACACACACACTACATACTGTACACACAAGCACACATGCGCACGGGTACACACACACACACACACACACACACACGCACACTTGTATACAAAAGCAAACTCACTCATGCAGACACACATTCATAACATGAGAGAGATACAAACAAGTTGACAAGCATCATATATATGCAGAGTATATGCAGAACTGAGCGGCGGTCATATTTTGTACCGCCATGCGGTACATCTAGTTTCATTGAGGTTCACATTTTGGAATTTCAGCTGTTAAACATTTTGTTAATTCACTGCTCATGCTTTATGTAACTCAACATACTTTCTCTTTTCATAACTGGCCTTGTCCGTTTTACTGACATAATGGTGCTTATGAGGAGATGATCCAGAATATGTCAATATTCAATCATGTTGTCAATTTTGTCAGCTTGTAATGATGACATTGCTTGTGCCTAATCTCGACTGAAATCAGCAGTTAGGTTGTCTTCGTCATTCTTCACCAGTTCATCAACACTCTTTATCTCACTATCCTTCTGTACACAGGTGGGGCACCATTTCTGACCTGGTAGGATAATCTTCTTTGTTCTATCTGTAAATTCCTTTGCATTCTCCTCATTAATAATCCTCAGATTCACTAATTAGATTTGTAAATTATTGGATTCCTTTTTTTAATTCACAATATGTACAGTGTCCCAACTATTTTGGAATTGGGTTTGTACGTCTAAGTGAGGAGAGAAAGATGGAGGGAGAATTGTACGAGATGGCCCATGAGGAGTTTGTGGCAGCACTAGGGTATCGCAGCATATGGTGCACGACAGCTCGCCCAGTAGGAATGGTTAGTGGCCACCTTGCCCAAGACTAGGCAATAGCAGAGGCAGTCCTTCCCAAAAAAACTCATGGGGAGTGAAGATATACCATGCACCATCCCTAACTTTAGAAAGTGTCAAAGAGGAAGGTTTTAAGTCTAGCCTATTGAGAGTGCCCACTTTGCAAATGTAATGTAATTTATTAATCATTGATGTAATTTTCATGTTTTTGAAGTAGTAAACACTGATTCAATAATGTTCAGCCAAAGAAATCATTAGTATTCTTTTTAAAGTAGAAATGTCGTATTTACCCGTTTGATAGTTTGAAAAATCTGGAAATTCTCCGTATATGCTCCTGATATAAAGATACCAAAAAAGAGAAAACATTGAAACCTATTTCGTTTCTCGTTTGGTTCATTCAACCTCAAAAGGATTGGTAAGAAATCTTTTGAACTTTCAGCCTATGTCTTTACGTGATTATTAGCCTGATTCTCACACAGACCCTTCATGCTTCGTGCATCTTCGTTCAACTTCGTGAGCTCGCACGAGGGTCTGGTAGAGCCTTGTTGAGCCCGAAGTCTCCGTTTACCCCATACGCGAGCCCGCCTCTATGCCATCGATCCAATCACAATCGTGGGGCGGGATGTTAACAGGTATGACGTAGCAAGTAGTAAGTGACAGGCACACTGAATTTTCCAATCAGGTTCAAGAATTTTTTTTTTAATACAACCCCCGCCCTGTCACAGCAGAAAACAGCTAGGCAACCGACGAAATTCCAGATGGATGAGAAACCAGGTTAGGTGATTATTATTTTGCTGGTCAAAATGTATTTTATTCTAGAGGCCTAGCTGTAAAATTAGTACCTGTGTTTTATTATGACCATAGCTCAAAACCTGTATATAGGGTCCAACAAAGACACTGAAGACTGATCACCTCAGATGTTCCTTCAGCATTTAGACAATTAGGTACAACAGGTGGAGTAAGACGTGTAGCAGTATGAGGTATTAGGTCTCTCAGCCCCTAGTGGTAGGTTAGGGGTATTGCAGCTACGACTTGGGAGGACGAATTCAGGATCTCTTTAGAATGGCCTAAACTGTAAAATAGCCTTCCTAAATCTTTGGCACACACTCACTAGCCCCCGAGCCACCCCTTTTTGAGCTGAAGGGAGGGCCATGACAACTGAAGTGGGGCTGTGTGTTTCTCCCTCCTTTACACGTAGGGGGAAGGGTCAGGCAGACCACTTCATTTTGCCATCCCCCGACTGTGGTGGATGATTCTTATCGGCCACTGCGGTGAAGGAGGGTTTTGGTGGGGTCAACAGGAGCGTCCATGACCTCTGCCTTCTGCATGTCACTGAAGCCTGAAAGGTTCAGCCACAGGTACCACTCTCCTCTCCACAGCCAGCCCCATCACACAACCGCAATGTTGCCCTGTGGGAGGCATGCAAGAGCAGCTCAGTCACCACACAAATTTCATCCCAGAGTGCTGGTTTTGACTTTGAGTTAAGCTGCCACCCCATTTCCTCCAGGATCTCGGCCTGATATCCCAACGAGACTGATTGACCATTCAGATAGCGCACTGTCTGAGCCGCATATTTGTGTATGCCTCTTGCCGTAGGTCCCTCTCCACCCCTCTAGGTCTTTAGCTGTGGGCCAAGGGGTTCAGACTTTGCAGATTCAAAGAGGTTGGAATCTGCTGCGTTGGCGACCTCATTGACACTGGTCTGGTCTGGACTGGTGCAGAACCTCATTGTCTTCCTAATCCAAATCACCCAATAGAAGCCTGTCAGTGTTGGCCTCGCCATCTCACTCCAGACTCTCCTTCTCCACTCTGTGTCAGAAGATGCCAAAGGGGGAGCCTCTTGGGAGGTATATTCCATCATGTCTGCCCAGCTTGCTGAGAGCAGTTGCAGATGGGTGCTGGTAGTGGCCTTGAAAGGCACTTGGAACAGACAGGGGTCTTGGTCATTCGTTATCGGCACTTTCAGCCTCCTCTCTCTAACAGCTCTGAAAGCATGTCTGTGGGTCGAGCAGCGACGCTTGGGTATGCTAAACTCTCATGCAGACCATGCACAGTGTGTGATTGTCCCTACCCAAGATGGTAGCCCCGCATGTCGCAGAGCATGGGCGGGATACAGCCTCCCTAGGATCCAGATTCTCCTCTTTTGCGAGGGTAGAGTCTGACGACATACGGTGTGTGAGAGAGACGAGCAGGACATGACCAACATGACTAAATATAGACTAATCACAACACAGTAATCTGAATTTAGTTCAGCCTTGGCATTTGGTTGCTGGAGCAGCTGCTTACCTGGCATTTGTTTGCTAGGTCAGTCTAGTGTTATTCAGCGTCACCGAGATAGCAACTGTCATCATTCACCATCAACCGCAATGTTCGACCAACTTCGGAGGTTGTATTTAGCTGGCCTGAGGTGAAGCAACTCAAGACTATCACTACAGATCCCTTCTGAAGCTACATCACAATTAAATGAATGTGTTTTGGTGGCACTGATAGATATTAATGTAGATTTTACAACTTTCTCAACCTGAATCACAAACTATAAAATATGTGTCCATCAACATAATCAAACGAACGCAGAAGCGAACAAACACTTAAAGGGACCTTCACATGAACAACTTCGAAGCGAAAGCTTGTGACGCGTGTTGGGCAGCTTTTTTTTTTCTATGAAGAGACATCAAAAGCTCCTGCTGCCGCCGTTTTTACCGCGGATTTTGCCTTTTGACGCAGATTTTTCATCATCGCTATAGTGTTCTTAGCATAAACAAACTAGCAGGCTATTTCATCTATTGTATGTTACAGATCTCCTAGCCTCTGGTATATTAGTCAAATGCAGAGTCAACATTTTTGGATCAAGCGTTGCATCAAGAGTGAGCTGAGCTTTTTAACGCTGGCCATGTGAAAGCCCCTTTACACTGTGTCAATGAGAAATCAGATTATTCAAAACCGAAAGTAAGATCTGAGGTTCTGGTGACTTAAAGGTCCCATATTACGAAAAATCACTTTTTATGGCTTTTGAATGTGTTTCTTGGGTCTATACTGCCTCTACACAGACTTTAAGTTGGATAAAAAGCTTCAATTGTTAAAATACACAATTTACATTGTTAGTAACTGTTCAGCTGCTGTGTGCTTAAACTACTTGCATAGAATTGTCCTAACTACGTTTGTCACAGGGTAAGTTGGGTGGGGTCCCACAACATTGGCAGCCATGTAAGCAGCTGAGGGCAATGAGAATGGATAATTGCAAAAAAAAAAAAAAAAAAAGAGAGAGAGAAGTTGGCAGGCACTTTGCAGCTGAGAACAATGAAAATAATCAATTGACTAATTAGGGGTGGTCTGTCATAGGCCTCAGGGGAAATACTAAATATGTTGGCTGCAGGTGTCTATTTACCTGGTGCACCCCCCATGAGAAACAACCCGGTCTGAACATCTGAGCTAAAAGAGTTAGTTTGGAAAAAGCGTAATATGGGACCTTTAATGGAAAGTGCTTGTTTGCCATTGCGTTCCCATTTGGTCTGTGCTGTACCAAATTCTTTCATTCCATGCGCTATCTAGTGTGGTCAGAAGGCTTGTGCTATTAGGGCTATGCTTAAAACTACTCAAGCTACACTTTAAGGGAATTAATTCAGTACAGGTGGCTGCCTTTCTAGGCTGCTGGATAATGAAGTGATATAGACATCCCGGAAAGTCCTGGAGTCTACCGTATTTTTATAGTGTCTCACGGAGGTCCGTGAGTGATATAAAATCTCCTACGAGTTGAGAGAATAAAGTCTTGTGCTGTCGCACATAATTCCTTTGATGTAGAGCAGCGCGAATGAGAGTCAGTGAGACAGAGGTGCAATGGAGAAAGAATTCCTGAGTAGTAGGCTATTTATGGAGATGCATAGGCTTATCTGAACAGATGGCCTTTGTCTCTGTCATCATCAAACCCTAACCCTAACCCTGAAATTAGTTTCTTGGTTGGGATACTTTCTATTGGTGATACTTTATCCCTTACCTCTCATTTTAAAAAGGCCCTATGCAGGATCTGGTGGAGTCATCCAGTAAGCTAAGAACTAAACAATGCAGTTATTAAGCGTTTCTGCCAATAATCCCCCATTTAGAATTGTGTAGCCAATGGAGAACACTGCTAACAAAATGTATCGACAGTTGAATGCGCTGAGAAGGCACAAATCATGTTGTAATTCAAACAAATTTAAATTTCCACATATCCAACTGAACATGGGGATTCTATATCAAAACATGCCTAAAAGCCTAGCTCATCACTGACTAACCTGCTGGCTTGTTTTCTGAACTAGCTTGTTAGGAAACGTTACTAGCAGGTTTCTAATTGGATGAAGCATTATTCTGTTGAAGTGCATATTAACTCAGCCTGACAATCCACACTATAACATAAAATGTATAGTTTGACCACGATTGATAGGTCATTGGTTATGACGGCTACAACCAATCAGAGCAATGAATAAGCTGATTTAAACAGAGGGTCAGGATTTGGCCGGTTAGCTTTGCCAATTAGCATAGCACTTCCTCGTCGCCATTTTCCAGAAATTACATCATATCCGACATTTGACATATGCTGATTGGTTAATGCTACACTTTCAGGTCATGTGAACGAGCTGCCTGTGCACAAACTTTTGTGGGCGTGCCCAGACTTGCCATCTGTAGCTCATCTCCATTAGTAACATGGGCCCTCATTGGCCTAATGAAACGGAGTCGGAAGTGAGCTCCATGAAATGCCATCTTAACAACTGAAAATTTTGTTCAATTTTGGATGAATTCACTAGCCTAGCATTCCACATTGGAATGAATGGGAGGCGGGACTAAGTATGTTTCTCCAGGTTTATTAATACCTCCATGGATTTAAACAATGCTAAGTCCGTCCAATGACTCCCTGTCCACATAAAGCATTGTGATTGGCTTAACACCACCGATGTCTGAATACAACCTATGGCTCTTGACCCCACGCACTTGCTGAGCAAATTCAATTTGCTACCACAAGGGTATGTCTTGTGTTCTCTTTTGTGTTCAATTTTGAAATACTGAAAGTCACAGTTAGATATCATTTAATCGGATAGATTATGTGTATTACTACTACTGGGTAGATTATATATTACTGTCTGAATAAAAAGAGACATTATTAAGATCCATTGTTCTTGGTGATAAATAAATACATTATACAGAAACAATATTGGATGAGAAGTTAACATGGTGCTCCTATACTGACACCATTTATAGCAAGGGGTTGCAAAAGCTGCACTTTATGCAGGGGTTAAGGCAATTTTGGGTGGGTGGGGGGTTTGGGTAGATGGTTTTTATTGCTCCTTCGTTGAGAGCATACTGTTCTTTTGCTCTGCTGCCTGGTATTCCTCCTTATTTGCAACTATCAAAAACAAGTTACAAGATAGTATGGCGAGCAAGATTGCTGGGCACACTAGAGGGCATGGCCATGACCCCAGAAATGAGGGTGGCAAAGAAAGCACAAGCCATCTGTGATGATATCTCACACCCTTTACATCACACATATGAGTTGTTGCCATCAGGCAGAAGGTTTAGGCTGCCTTCACTCCTGGCAAACGGAGTCTGCAAGTCATTTATTCTTACTACCATAGGACTGTTAAACAAGATAAGACACAGATAGCACTCTGCACTTTAATTCTCTTAACTTGATATCAATATTGCACGTTTATTCTTCATTCTATGTATCATGTGTAAAGGGGTTTATGTCTTTTGTCTTGTATGAGGGCAGGCGGACGGGGGATACTTGTTTATAATAACTTGTCTCTTTTGTCAAATGGTAGTAACTGTATCAGATGCTATGTATAGCGCAGAACAAATTTCGGGTGCGTTTCTATGTTCCCATAGCCCAATGTTCCCACAGCTCTATGTTCCAACAGCCCTATGTTCCCACATTTCATTGTGAATTTAATAGCTGACTCCACATTGGAGTGTGACGCGAAAACCAATGAAGCCTATCAAAAAAAAAAAAAAAAAAATCTGGTTGAATTATTTGTTGCTCTTTGCTTAAAACTGAACCCTGCAAGTAGACTGCATTTTCTGAAGGTATTGACTAATCTTGTAGGCCTAATTACGGTATGTTAACATGTTGAAATTTTATTGGTCGGTGCATTGGTAAAGGAGTATGCATTAAAAAATGTGAAATGTGAGAATTTGCTTCAGAGAAAGGGCTTTAGTTTCAGCAGTGCTGTAGAATACTCTCCATTGAATAGGGTCACCAACATTAAAAACCACCACCAGAATGCAAAACCTTGAAGGGGGCGTGACATCATGTTCTCTGTGCGTCCCTTACGTGATTAACGTAGCATGGCTCGCCTGTCTAGGGAGAGAACGTGTTGTTGGCGGCACTTTACATAGAGAGGGACTGCAGGTTTTTTTTTTTTTTTTTTTTTTTTTTGGCAATTCTGCTTGGGATTAAGGTTTCTAGTTTCCCGTCAAATCTGCTAGGATGTGGTAAGTCGTGTAGAGTGATTGTAGTAATTAATTTCCTTCAATTTATTGTATGATTTGGTTGTGGAATGGACATAGCGTTCCTAATGTTCGAGAACGGCGTTAGGCTGTTTTTGATGACAAAAGTGCGAACTTTCCAAAAACTAGCTATCGTTAGCATGCTAACATAATTTACTGCGAAACATCAGATGCTTGGTATTCCTGGCGAAGAATCATCCCAGCTTGATTATATCCCTGAAGACTTTTGGCAAACCATAATGAGGTAAGGAATATGGGGTTTTACATTCCCACCACGTTGCGTGTAGAAATCCCCCGTTATGAAACCTTTATATCCAAAACCCCATTTTAAACCACGACTTTTGTTGACATTGTCTTGGAATGAAGGCTTTTCAGACTGCCAATATCATCATCGCTTTCTATGTTTGATGCCTAACGTTATCAGTCAACGTTGAGGTTAACGAATTAAAGTTAATGTTACGCGTCACATAGATACAGTAGCCTAATGTTAGGCTTGTTTCAGCTCAGTGTGGCAAATAAGTAAAATATTTGTGTCAGTTAGTTTGCCCATGTGTGAAATGCGTGGTCATCATAATGCATGGAATTAATAATAAAGGCTAGCCAGAAATGTAACCCTCCCGTTATTTGACGCAACCATGCATGGAAAAAAAAAAAAAAAAAAAAAACTAGTCCAGTATAAAGATTGCGTAATTTTTTAGCATGTAGGCGATTTAATGAATTGGACCTTATCATAATTTCCAGAATGATTGACCAGAATATAAACATGTCAACTCAGCATTAATTTGGCTCCCACATGCTAATGTTTCAAGACACCGCTATTTAAGGAGTTTTTGAAATGTGTTGGGCGAGAACAAACCATGTTTAGTTAATCTTTAAGGCTATAGATCTATTATGCTTTATTATAGCCTTTTTAACATGGGTTATTTGGATTTGAACAGTCAGTTATATTTCCTACACTTTGATGGCATTAGAAATATCAAAGGCTTTTAGAAATATAATTAGGCCTATAATTTGGTGTAGCCTAGACGCTGAAGTGTGTGTGTGTGTGTGTGTGTGTGTGTGTGTGTGTGTGTGTGTGTAGTCCTTACAGAAATTAAGAAACATTTTGTGTGCAGATTAGGCTATTTCTGACAGTGGGTCAGCCCCATTTCTTAATCCACTCATCTTTATTATTAGTATTAGTATTAGTATTATTATTGTTATTATGCTGGTACAAGGGAGGGTGGGAGGATGAGAAATCAAGGACCGATAGATGATCACTTAGATGTCCTGTTCATGGATGCATGATACATTGATTAGGCCTACTGGTGGCACATAGAAGTGATTAAACTTCACTGTAACTTTGCTGCAAGCATTCATAGATAAAACCATAAAGAACAATCAGCAGCAGCAAACTTCAAGGTCTTTATTTTTTTCTTTTTCCTTTCAGGATCATCACAGCAGAGGGCATGCAAAATATTTTGTTGCACATTGCTTGTGGGACTTACTGTATGTGTCATTCTACGCCCAGAGTCTTGCCTAAATCTCATAGTTCTATTTCAAGTAGTTGTTCTTGAATAAATATTTGAAATTACATATTCAAGGCAAATTGGTCTATATCTACATCTCTCTATGCTTCACCAATCAAAGGAATTTAACTGGGTATGGCTGTAATTATCCGCATGCCAAGATATGATCCTAACAAACGTTTATTGTAGGTTTGTAGCCTGTTTTATGTACAACATTGATATTTATGGGACAAAGTAAACGGTTATGCTTGAGCATCAAATCTTTAAATTTCAAAATTCAACATTTCAGAGTTTTCAATCGTTTGTAGCTAAACTTTGATAGTTTACTGAAAGTAAAAAAATACTTAGGCCTACAAGCAATGATGAGCAGGCTGCAGTGGCTGAAACTTGGCCACCACACTGAAAAAGGCCTTTTTGGCTACTTTGGGACCACTGTAGAACAAAAGGGATTGGTTACAGGCCATAGGACCACATTTTTTGATCAGAAATAGCCTATATGAACAGTTCTGAGAGAGGCTCCAAAAATATTTCTTTGTATGATGAAACTCTACAGGTGAATAGACCTACAGACAGTGTTGGGCAAGCTACTCAGTAAATGTAGCAAGCTTAGCTACCAGTTACTCCACATTATATGAAGCTTCACTACACCAAAGCTACTGGAAGACAAAATGTAGCAAGCTAAGCTTATGAAAAAATGTTAGAAGTAGCTTAACTATTGTGAAGCTACTTTTTAATACCCAAAAAGGCCTACAGATAAATCCTGCGATACAACCAAAGCATTTGTGATCAAAGTATCAGGTCTCTCAAACAGACAGTAACTAACTAATTCTATCTAAATGTAGTCTACTTTTGTATGGGTAAAACATATGGGAGCACAGACCCCTACCAAAGCAATGTGGTCAGAAATGGTGTTCTGGATCACCGATTGCCACCAAAATTGAATAAGTTCTTACTCATCCCAATACACACGTTGTCCGAAAATTTCATCCAAATCCATGCTGCACTTTTCAAGTTATGTCAAGTTACACAGGAAGACACACACACACACACACACACACACACCGGCAAAAACATAACCTCCTTGGCAGAGGAAATAATTAATTACATTAAATTGACAAATGATAGAAGACACAATTGATTTAGTTTTCATTATGGGGACTTTTTGAATTATGGCAATAAATGCACAGTACTGTAAAGAACTGATCCTCTGTGAATGGCCTTGATGAATGATTTGCTGTTGTGAACTGATGCCCTGAAAATGTAGTTTATGGGAAAGCTACCACACTACATGGCCAAAAAAGCAGCTACACTACTGAAAAGCTATCAGTTTCAGAAAATAGCAACACTACAGCCAAGCTACTCAGAAATGTAGTTAAACTAGTAGCTTCACTATATGTAGCTAGCTACTGCCCAACACTGCCTACAGAAACATTGAACTAAGACACATCACAATGAAGTCTCTTACTCGTGTCAAGGCAAACTTTGTATTGAAAAAATTCTAAAATCATATGTTTGAGAATATTAAGATATATCTATTTAAACATGCACTGTTTTCCATTAACTTCTAAAGAGAAAATAATGTCAAGTTCAAAAATACTGTTGCTTTTTTTGTTTACATTATTATTGTGAGCACAGCAAAGCAGCAGTCATGTACTGTAGGTTAAGTCAGATTAAGTAGGCTAATTTTTTTCCCCTCATAGCTTAGTTTCTGTCAAGGATTTCAGAGACACTGCAACTTTGGTTTTCATGAAAGTTGACGGGCCTGTAGCCTAGGGATGTCCTGATTTGATATTTGGATTGGATGGGCCGCCGATATTGGCAAAAAAATGCATATTGATATTGGATTGGTTTGCACAGGAAAATTCCGATCCGGACTCCCGATCCAGTTCTTTATCAAAAGTCAGGTCCAGTCTGTGTTTTCGCACTGAATCATTACATTTTTTTTCAATTGGTTTCCCCAAACTAAAAAAAAACACGTTTCTCAGCACACTTTCCAGCAACCTACTTTGCTTGTGAGAGAGACGTTCGTTCCCCAGTGCAGCTCATAGTCATCTCAAGTGGTAGGCTAGAGTTGAGTGGTTTTTCTGGGAAGATGATGTCTTCTAGACATAATTCTGTTCAAATTATTATGTTGATGTGATGGCAATCTAATATCACCCCATTGAATGTGTTAGGCTATTCTTGGTGAGTAGGCTAAGCTATGTCCACATTGACCACTTACTCCTTGAAAAATATTAATTATTTGCTGATGGAGTACCTTGTCTGTTGGATCCCAGAAAAGTTCATAATTATAATACCTGGGAATGTGTAGGCCTATTCTTATGAGATTATATTTTTCCCATGCCAGTGTCAAAAATGCTATTATGCATTAAGTGTCAACCACCACATTTTAAGAGTAAAGCCCTTTTCAACATGAGTATAACAACAAAATAAGTAGCCTAGGCCTTTAATACATGCTTAAAAGCTACAATATCGGTATTGGATCAGAAGTGCAAAAAGCTGGATCGGGACATCCCTGCTGTAGCCTCACTAGCATAGCATGGAATCATTATTTTTTTGTTTTGCTCTGTCGATGTTCAGCCACTGGGTAGTAGGTGGCTGGACACAGTTTTGTGAATGTCCTATCCTATAGTTCCAAATACCACATAAAACCTGACAGAAACCTGACACACTGCATTAGTTTTCTGAAGGTTTTTGAAGGATACTTGAGGCTCTTGTAAAGGTTCCTCATTTTGGGTTCCACCTTTCCAAGAGCCTTGAGTATTCTTCAGAAATCTTCAGAGAACTAGTGTATTTGCTTTAGCCTAAATGAGCAAGAATGAATGTGATTAGCAGCTGTTGTGTTGCAGGCAGAACATTCAAAAGATGCACAGTTTGTCTTTGCATCGCAAAACAAGGAGCAGGATAAACGCTCTGCACCAGTGTAGGTTTTCACTTGTTAGGGACTGTAGTGATTGATATCTCCGGTGAGAAATGCTCCTCCCAGGCATTTGATGTAGAGACACGGATTCACCTCTCACTCATTACATCTGTCCTTAAGTCACAATTCTCGTCTGTAGCCCAAACCGCAATGCGTATGAAACTTGGAATACTGATAGAGGATTGAACCTTGATCACTGAGTCATGATGTCACTAAGTTGCATACTGGTACCTCTCATGCTCTAGCGCCACCAACGATCAAAGTTGTATTTGCATTCATGCACGTAACTCTTGATCCGTATTTGATCCCATTTGATTTGATCCGAGTTTGGAACCATTGGAATCCTTGGAGCTAGACATGTTGTACCCTACGTCATTTTCTGCCTTAGAACTAGATTTTCCAGCATTTTGAATTTTACCGAAAGTGAAAGTAAAGTGACTCTGGCCACATAGTTAGTCCGATCGTAACAAAACTAGACACGCATGATATACAGACCATGCCTGGTAAACGATATTCTGATATACTCTCATGCATCAAAGTGTTTTCCCGTGGCAACCAATCAAAATCGATGGTGAAGTAACTCAAATATCGGAAACGCTTTGACGTATCAAGAGATCATATTTGTTTTTTTTGGTTTTTTTTTTGTGAACAAATTTTTAAGAGACCATATTTAGTGCCATGACTTTTGGGATCATTCAAAGTGCCCTCATAAACTTTGGTGTTATTTTGCCACTAGGGGGTGCCACAATTTAGCCTGACGTAGCCCGCCCATAATACGAATGTTCATACGCATCATGGTCTGGGTTCGGTCCTCTGGGGCGTGTTTACATCGGTAGAGAGTCTACCGTCCAATAAGCGAAGCTGATTAGATGAGCTGTCCAATCGTTTCAAACCAGAAGTGAATGCCCTCCCCCCCGCAGTATAATCGCGTCAGGTTAAAGAACCTCCAGACCATGAATACGGATGAACAGCAGTATTATGGTCGGGCTATGTCAGGCTAGCCACTATTAGTAAAAACATGTATCTCATGAACACTTCACTTATCAGGTGTCTGTCTCCTAAAAGCAACCTAAAAGCAAACAACATAATAGAACAATATAGAACTTAGCAACTATGCTTTTGGGAAAAAGACGCCAGGCCCATATTTGGTAGCGTGAATTTGGACACCATCCCATCTGGGGTCATTAAAGGAGCTGTGTCATTTGAGGCAACGAGTTTCCACACATTTTCCAAGTAACCATTACAAATTCTTTTTTACAGTGCACCATAGAACCAAAAGCCGGTGACAATTAGGTCAAAAAACGCCACGCCACAGACTATATTTTTAAGTTTCCTAAAATACTGATTTTAACCAACAAATGAAAAAGTCTAATGTTTGTGGTGAAATGGAAGCTCATATTGACATGGCAGCTGCAAAGTAGCCTTCACGCTTGCTAGGCGGGGGAGGAAACATCTTCATTCCTGTTTGAGCATTTTGATAAAAAAAAAGAATGAATATTTTCAAATTTAAAATCAAGTATTCAAAAATTGCTCCTAGACTGGATGCCTTGCTTATGCTTGTGTGTTGAAGGTTTGGATTAGTGACATTTTGCCGAGGTAGGTTATTAATATGACCTAGCCTAATCATCCCGTGCCTACGTCATACCATAAATCTGAGGACCCTGGTTCGAGTCAGACCCAAGATAATTTCCTGATCCTTACCCATCTCTCCCCCACTCATTTCCCAAACATTAATCGTTATTAGAATTTCTATGTACTTGCCACGGTCTACTTTTCTCCTTTTATTTGTTGACCTACAAACCTTCTGTAGGCTACAACACACATTTATTTTTTTTAAGCGTTTCATAACCACAATCCTTACTGATGAAGTTACCACATTCTTAAAATAGCCCTTGTGCTCTCCTGTACTGTAACTCTGAACATTTGAAAGTTGAGGTGACTGATTTTAAGCAAAGCCAGTGCGGATAAGATAAAAAGATACCAATTTGTTTAATGTAGGCCTATTGTATGATCTGCCTTGCATGATGAATTGGGCATCTACCTATACATGTTTCCACACTATTTGAGGGCATTGTCCAATGCAGTGATCAGCCCTGTAAAGTGCATGTTTATTATCATTAGTATGTTTGTCATCTATGTACCGTCTGTGATTAATTTTCTTTGTTACATTTTAGACATTTTATAGACAGACTTTCAGTACCTTAAGAGTGAGAAACTCCCCCTCTCCCACCCCCTCTGAGTGAGCTCATGGTGCCTCTATGCTTGTCAGTCAGCAAGTTTATTCTGGGGTTAGGAGACATTCTTCCTGGGCTGCCCAGTTGCCTCTTTTAGCAAGGAGGGAGGGGGTTCAGCAGCAGGGGAGTCAAAGTACTAACAGGACCCTTCTAGTCATCAGGCAACTCAGAGGACACTTTGGAAACCTAGGACACAAGAAAAATCTTTTAGAAGAATTTTTTAGGCAGTTTGACTCCTTGCAGGTGGAGTTGTTGGATATACTGCCAAGATGACGCTTGATGTGTAAGTCTGATTGTGTGTGTGTGTGTGTGGTCAAGTCTTTTTGTTCTTTATTTC
The DNA here is from genome assembly GCA_027497455.2 of Sardinella longiceps. Lineage (NCBI taxonomy): Eukaryota > Metazoa > Chordata > Actinopteri > Clupeiformes > Clupeidae > Sardinella > Sardinella longiceps. Next base: position 5,086,089 of record JAODXP020000025.1, read on the forward strand.
TATCAAGGACATATTTCATTAGAACAAAGGCTATTAATCTACTAGGTTTTGGTTTGGTAAAAAGCAAATGCAGCATGTCGGTCTAGAAGTTAATATAGCCTAAGCAGTGCAAGTCATTTCAATCTTATTTTTAGGATTACGGCATTTACACTCTTCAGTTATATTCAGATTGTCAGATTCCAGATTTGTGTTGTCCATTCAAGATTTTTGTCTGAGACTTGTCAGATTGCTTGTCTGATTTTTGTTGAATGGGATATTATTTCTGGTGAATTAAATGTTTACTGATGGTGTCTCTGTGGGATAAATTGTCTGCGTTGTGTAACTTCTGACAAATTCAGCCATTCCTAGAACAAATTGTCCCATACATTGTTATAGGATATTTTAACTTGCCAAACAGATTTAAGAAATGTTGCATGGTCCATTGTCCTCAGAACGTGGTCTTAAGGTGTCTCTTGGAGTGTGTGGGTTAATGCTGCCAAACTGTGTGCTTGTTGTGATTCAGTTACATTCTCAGTATGGAGTGTCATGTAGTTTGTGCTGAGACAGTGAGTCTCTGGCCACCTGTTTCCTTTAATCACCATGTTTTCCACGGTCACCTGTTTTGCAGTTGTATCTCATGACAACTGGGTAGAATATGGGTAGACAGTTTTTTTTTGTGTGTCTTTCTAAAAATGCACAGCAACAGTAATGGCTCTTTTAGAAAACATAGGCCTACATTTTTATGTTTGAAATGTAAGAGAATTGTTCTAAAGCTTTCACGTAGAGGTCCATTCAGTCTGAAAATTGTGAAAGAGATATTACATGCCCCTAATGTATCCTATGTTGCATGTTGCGCGTATTGGATGAGTGGCCATGGCCTACTGATAGGAGGGGATTTGCCTTGTGACCCGAGAGGTGGTTGGTTTGATCTCTGACTGACTGGTAGGAAAAATGCAGACAGTGGGAGTGGTTGAACATTGCTCTCCTACATCCATATCCATGTCTGATGTGCCATTGAGCATGGCAAGCCCTTACTGCGTATACCGTTACAGTGTGTAGACGAATCACAAATAAATGAAATGGGGGAAAAAAACATTTGTTTCCTCTGTAAAGATAATGCTGTATTTGTATTAATTCATTTGATATTGTTTTGTCATTGTGGCTACTTACTGTAAGTGTCTCTAGTTTTTGATGAGCTAAAGTTATGTTGCTACATAACTGGGAACCTGTTATAGTATCCCTGAATGTTGTTGCATTCCTCCAGTATTTTGTCATTATATATGTAAAGGCTCTGAGCGATCCTGAAGGTCAAACTGTTGACATGACGTCTTTGGCGAAACAACTTGGATAATGAGACATTTTCAGGTGATTTCTGTGCTACACTTTACAACTAAACTATTAGGCCTACTGCCTGTTTGTGGTGTATGACACTGAAGGAATGTTGACATATTTGCCTATTTAAAACGCATTAGGCTATTTTGCCGTTTGAAAATGTTAATGTTGACTTCAGACTTCTTTTCCATTGAGTTGTGGTACTCTGAAATCAAACTGAGCAGATGTAGAGCCAGATACAGTTGACACCATGTACAGCTCAGAGAGAGGAGATTCTGCTAGTATTTGTATTCAGGTTTTGATATCATTCATCATATTCTGGAGAGCAATGCAAATCAGCCAATCATAGGGAAAATAATGATTCTATACTGATAGAAACATAGACTCTAAAACCAATCATTCACCTTTGATATTCTTAATTTAAGAAACACATACTGAAATTTTAATATAAACGTTATTTATATAAAAATGTACCCTGTCTTTATCTTACTATTATTATTATTATTATTGTTATTGTTATTATTATTATTATTATTATTATTATTATTATTACTATGTTTTCTCTCATATTTCCCCTACAATATACATATATATGGTGCATAATTAGCCTATTGTTTTTATCGGGATGTATTTTTGCTGTTGTTTCGAAAAGAAAGCCAGGAGGAAATATTGAGAAAAGAGAGGAAATAGTAAATTGAATTACAAATAAACGAAGCAGTCCCCTTTACAAAAAAGAGGGGTGATGGTAGTGGGGTTAAAAAAAAAGAAACACCGGTACTATAAGACATGCAATGCTAAAGCCATGCAGTTGTGCTTACGTTTGCTGTGGTTAAAGTAACAATTATTCATATAAACTTTTCTGTAAATTCAGAAGACATAAACTAAACTTCAGATTTGAACAGATTAATTACAGAACTGTATAAAACTTGTCATCACTGACAGTCCTAAAATGAGCAAAATGTTAACATTCTGTTGAACATTTTGACAGTTTGAATTTACAGTTAATAGCTATTTTTCTCAATATTGAGAATTAAAATGCTCAAAACTAACCTATACAATTAATCAAGGCCTGTTGCAGGTGAGAAGTCCAGATTGTTACTTTTTGGATAAATGTCTCATAACGGTTAGTGTAAAGTAGGTATGTATGTGAAACCATACATGAAAGACTCATTTGAATGATGAATGGATGATTGAGCCACTGTGCTAACAAACAATTTGTTGCTTGATTCTTAACCTCTATCTGTCATATCTGTCAGTGGATGTTTTGGCCCATCTGTGGCCTGTCTGTTTTGAATGAGTTCGCTGCTTGCTGCTTGGTATACTGGGTTAGGGTTAGGTTAAGGTTTGGTTAGGTTAGTGTGCCGCATGCAAGAGTTAGTAAGTACTATGAAGGGTTTATTTTTTTGGATTGTGTCTTAATATGATTTTAAAAATAGCTTGTGGACAGGCTGCTTTATACAAAACAGATTTCCTTAGTGAAGAGTGTTGCAACGAAGCCAAAGTTGCAACACTGAAGACTAGAGCTGCTCTCTCCTCATCTTATGTAGGCTGTCATCTTATCTTGAAACTATCCTAATGTATGTAATATTTTAGTCCTCAAAACAAACCTGTTGATAGGACATTTGTAACAGCAGCTCATTGCCATAGCCTAGTTTAACTTGCGAGAAAGCCGAGCACAATGGTATGGCTGAGAGGTGGAATAGAGAGAGGCCGGAGCTCTGCTGAACAGTAATAATACTGTGCAGTGAATTTATCTTACTCAAGGATGATTCTCCCACCAACAGCTGCTAGTGTCTGCTTCAGTGCTTGTTGCCAGGTTACCCTTCATCACTGTGAGCATTGGAGGGGGATGTTGTGGGGGTTTCAGCACTCTACCAGCTTGGAGCAGCACCATTGATCTGCAGCACTCTTTAAATAATGAAGCAGTGATGTGTTCTCTCAGAGCAAAGAGAATGAATCGACAAACATAATTCTGTGGGGCGGACTGCTAGCCGTGGATAGTAAGGCTTTAGCCATACTACACCAGCAGTGGAGTGCTGTTACTGTATCAAAGGAACCATGCAGCTTCAGTCCGCCTCCAACTGCAAGGTTTCAGGTTTCATTCTGACTGAGAGATGTACCTTGGCATCCAAGATGGAAATCCACCGGTATGTATGCTGGGACTTTGCTGCTGCCGCTGCAGTGTCTGTGAGGCTGTCGTGAGGAAGGGTTGGTGTGCCGATACACAGAAATGTGCCCTCATCAAAGCAACTGTTGCTTGATCATTGGTTGGCTATCTGAGGCATCAAAGCTAGCTCTGTAGAATGGTTGGGAAGGTTGTATTTTGCAGCCTGAACGACACCAACTGATGCCATATTTACTTATACATTTACATGTGAACTGATACTGTGCAAGGTGGGTCTTCTGTTGAGTTTGAAAGGCACAGTACTGAGGGGTAGTTTTTGGGGGTTGGACAGAATGCATGTTTTAGACTACAGCATAAAATGCCCCCTAACATTTAGGATACAGCAGTTGATTTGCGTAGTGGTGCTGTTGTGTCGTAAATAATTCATGGTATGATCTGAAACGATAGGCTGACACGTGTGCATTGTGAACCCCAGGATAACTGTGCTTTTGCATGCATTTGTGTCTAGCCTAGAGAGAGGGGATGTTTCTGTACATTGCCTCTTATTCCACTGTAATTCTTAATTAATACTGTAGGCATTGCTTTCATAAGAATAACTAGTAGATAGGTTATTCTAGTAGTAGATAATATAGTAGATAACTAGTAGATCTGATTCCCTATTCCCTAAGGAAATGTTTTAATAACAAAGACATTGCTCTTGGCTGACAGTGATATTGTGTTGTAGGCCTAGTATCACTACACTATAACACACCATAAAATTTTAACCATAACACAGTTTGGTTTGTGTTGCGTAATTAAAGTGTGTACTTTGTGTATTTGAGTGTTAAATACTTAATGTTCAGTGTCAGTGTCTGAGTGACCATTTAACACCACTTGGCTACCTCAAATAATACATTTGACATGACTGCTAAACAAGAAATCTCTTTTTTTCGACAGAAACTTAAATTATGTAGGATTTTTGCACAAACTAAGAGAAAGGGGACATGGGTCCACTTTAGCAAACACAGCTCAGACACTTTGCAGGCCAGACATACAACTTTTAGCATTTTGTCATTAATTTAAATTGCAAATATGTTATGCATAGTCTACTCATGAAAAAAGTAGGACAGTTGGCAAGTAATGGATTTACTTTTGAAATATCATGGCAAGTTGTAACATCTATGACTAGCCTATACTTGCTTCAAAGGATTTAAGTTGTTACAAATAGGTAGCACAAAATGCTGAGTATGGAACTTGTAAGACTGAACACATTAAAAAAAGTATCCTTTTTGCTTAATGTTGCCATCCATCTACCAGATTGAGCAGGTGTTTTGATTGATATTTGGTTTGATTGATATCTACAGTAGTTCATTGACTTTTGACTGCACACCATTATTGACATTCCAAACTCACATATCCCTCACTGGAGTTGCATAGAAATATAATGGAACTAGAGAAGTACTCAGAGAGCACAGCCCTCTGTCAAGGCATTTTTCTCACTGAAACAATATAAATTCCAGATGGTGCTCTGGATCACTGATCACCACCAAAATTGAATTAGTTGTTACTTGTCCCAATACACATATTGTCCGATTTCATCCAAATCCGTGTGTACTTTTCAAGTTATGTTGTGCACAGACACACACATGCCGGCGAAAACATAACCTCCTTGTCTGTAAATGAACAGGGGAAAGACAATAAATACACAGTTAAAGTAGTTTAAGAGTGTTTTGTCTACATGGGAAATAAATTAATAACTGCTGTGGGTAATCCCTTGTCTTATAGTCCATGTTAACATTTTACATTTGTAAAATAGAGTGGTCATGTTCACTGATAAGCTGACACAAAAATCATCTCAAAGTGCAACTTCCATTAGATTGTATTGTTTCTAACTCTCAGGTGGAAGTTTACATACAGGTGTAAGGTGGCAGAAAGTAGGTGCATAGTTAAAAATGAATGGTCAAAAACTCAGAAGCCATACACACAACTTTTTTGTGTCATAGCAGCCTGAATAGACCTTAGTTCCAAAACTATCCCCAATTCCTGGTTTATTCCCATTACAGGAGTGAATGCAGAATGCTTGTTCTGTGGTGGTCTATTCAGATGGTGGTTCTTTAGTAGAAATTGAATTCTTCAGTTTTTGCCACAATTTCAGTATTATAGTAAATCTGGAAGTTAGAACAGCATTCTTTAGAGGTTTTGACAGAGGCATTCCAGGCTCTGAAATGGACTTACGTAAAAAGTACAGCGTGCCCTGTGTAAAGGACTATTTGATTCCTTTTTTACGTTAAGGAAGGAGACCGTAGCCTACAAAATGTCAAATTAACTAAAGTAAAACAGTAAATGAAACATAAATGCTAATGTCATACAAGCAACATATTTGGTTAATCCAAGTTCAGTTGTTGTAACTGTATTTTATTGTCATATGAGTAAGAAATAACTGAGTATTAATAGTATACTGATAAAGAGGCTGTGGGAAAGTGCCTGAAAACAGGGCATTTTGTAGGTGTTAACATTTTCACAACAAAAGTAGGTATTAAAACTTTAGCAGCATCAAATTGTAATGTGCTTGCTAGTGCATTTGAGTGCCATTAAGAATTGCATAGCTGTCCTTAGGTAATTGGCTGCCATTTTTGCAGATAAAGGAAGGTGAAGAGGCCATAAGGGTTTGAACAATGCTCATGATGGCCCAGGTTATCGGTAGTATAAGCAGGAGAGAGAGATGCAGCGATGCATGTGGGTTAGAGTGCTGTGTATGCTTTATTCCAGTTGGTTGGGGAGGGGGCTGTTGGAATTGCAGATGTTGTTGGGATTTGATAGCTGGTGTTGATAGACCAATTTATGTAGCCTAATCTAATATATACAATAAAGGAACTTAGCTTGTCATTTGCTACATCAAGATACAACTGCAGCAGCAGTCTGTCAACTTGTTGAAGTTGAAGTTCATGTGCATTTTTGCACCGTATTATTTTTAGGGACATTTAAGGAAGCATAGATTCAGATTACAGTGAAGTTGTAGGCCTAGATAATATTGTTTGTGTAATTTTTGATTGAACTGTAGCCAACGGATGTGTGATCAACTGCCCATGTTAAAAAAAATAAATAATGCGCAGACATTGCTATAAAAACGGTGTCAATCAAACAAAATAACCAATTTAGTTTAACAAGTTCAGTTCAGTGTTTGCTCTTGAAGTATGCTGTAGCCCACCAATAATAGCTGTCATTCTCACTAATTAGCAGCATGTGACTTTCAGGCGTAGTATGTTACAAACCTAACAAGCAATAGCCTATCTGACATGTCATAAAATGTCTTGTCTTATGGAGTAAATATGACTTGGACGTTATCTTATGGAGCACTTGTTACCCCAGGAATACATTTACAGTAGTGCTGTCAAACGATAAAAAAAATAATCTGATTAATCACAAAATTTTGCCATGATTAATCACAATCAATCACTTTTAATCGCAACTCATTTCCTCCAGTAAGAATTTGAATGCTAGGGTATGTTGGACCCTTATTTTTCCCTGGTAAGACCCTGATGTTAAATAGAGCCTTTGTTCTTCTCAAATGGGGCAATTCACACCTAGCTACTACCCCCACAGATTCCCCAAACATCAACCCTCTGCTTCTGTTGGACATTCAGGAGCTAGGCTATAATATTTGTGTGGTTTGACTTGATTGATTATTATCTTTATTATTATTATTATTATTATTATTATTATTATTATTAATCAAGTTTTAATCAATTTATTAATTTTGAGTTAAAGCGTTAGTTTGTCAGCACTAGTTCACAGTACTTCCTAGCTTGCCAGTTCAACAAACACAGTGACTGTATCTTTCTTTTAGTGCACAGAAGCACAGAACAGCACATGCAGCTAGGATTACTCACAGGTAGCACTGTGTGATAAATGCAGAGCAATTTCTTCCCAAAATATCCATAAAGTTTTGATGTTCCAAATGTTTTTCAAACTTCATAGCTTTTTCAAAAGTAGCGTGTCAATAGCCTTGTTGTTCCAGGTACCTGAATACTGTCTGTTAAAAATTTGATTAATGCTGACTGATTACTAATGCTGACTGAATGGGGCATAATGAAATGTAAGTACTGAAATCTGGAAGTAAGTTGTTATGCCCCATTCACTCAGTGTTAGTTTCTGGTTCACTGCTTGGTCTATGTCAGGGCTCTTCAAATGGCGGCCCGGCCTGTGGCAAGTTTTGTTCTGGCTGAAATGAAATAGGAATGAATTGATATCTTCCAACAAAACGCGGAATAAATCGTGGGTGAAGCGATTTTGAATTTAGCTGTAACTGACACTAGGTCTTGTTTCCACCTGCCCGTTTATATCCTTGTTTCCATGTCCTTGTTTTATTTCTCACTTTGTCACAATTTATTTTGGAAACTTAATGAGGCCTTGACAATGACAACAACACAAACCACTTGAAATGACAACATAAACACTACTTGTGGGCTACAACTTTTCAAATGCAAATATTCTGGCTGGACTACAACTGTCAATGATATCAGTGTTTGAAATGAATGTGATTCATTCAAGTCTGGTGACATATCAGGGCCATTTCATGATTATTAGGAATACATTTCTTACACACAGCTCCTTCAATCCTGTGGGATTCTGCTGGTAGGCCGGCTACTTGAGTGTTCAGTTCAGTTGCCTTTTCATGTTTTTCTGGACATATCGTTGCTAATGAAGTTTGAATGATCTCAATGATAGTCTTGAATATCTTCAGTTAATTCCCCTGAGGATTATAACTTCTGATTGCTTAGTGAAATTGCATTATCTGATGCTGTTGGTTGGGCAATGGCCGCCAGAGGGCACCAGAGACTGCTATACAAAAAGTTATGAACGGATTTGGATGACATTTTCGGACAACATGTGTATTGGGACGAGTAAGAACTGATTCGATTTTGGTGGTGATCGATGATCCACAACACTATCTGTGAGACCTCTTGACGGAGGTCTGCGCTCTCTGATCGCTTTTCTAGTTTATTTATGTGATAATAAGAGCCAGAATAGAGCATTATTTTTACACACTGCTGATTGTACTGCCACCTACTCTTTGTATTGGAGAGTATCTTTAGGCTACTCTGATTTCTACGATTCCCCATGGCTTCTGACCTAAGCACAATCTTGGTTACCTTAACCTTACATGTATCAGATCTCAGAACCAAATCTTATCCTCTCTCCTGTGGTGAGGGCTATGGATTGATTTAGCCTACACTGGATTTCTCCTGTAATATTGGATCGTATAGTGTGAGAACATTACTGATATTGTGGAATTTTAATCTCTGTAATTTACATGGAAACTATAGTAAAGTGAATGAAATAAAAGTATAGTGCAGGCCCATGCCTAGCCTGACTAATAAGCCGACTGTTGACTCTGTCACAGTCTGGAACAATGCAATGGAACATGTTTCCGTTTGGATATGACGTATCCTCTCACCTGGCTCTCACTTCCGCATTCAGCAGTAACAGATCACTAGCTAATTCCAATTTATTTTGACATCGTAGCAGCAATAAGTCCTCAAGATCATGAATGTTAATGTCATGTACCAATTTTGTAAAGGTAATTCGAAAGTAGGGGGCAGAATAACGAACGTGTTCAGACAAGTTAAGAGACATTGCTCTAAACTGTGTGCTGATTGGCTAAACCGTGAGCGAACCGAAGTAGGCGCTCTATTCCAGACTCGTACGGAGGTAAAATTCATTTCAACGTACATGTAAGTACGTAGGATGGCGCTGCCAGGCTAGCCCATGCCTAGTTGACTGTGGAACCTCTGATTTAGCCTACCCTTTGTAAACATTTTCACTAGCATTTTTGGCTGGAGTGTCAAAATACAATGTTGTGTCGTGTCCTGAACCCATTCAGTGATTTTCATCATAGATTATATCATTCATGTAGGCCACAGATATCTTGGTAATGCAATATTGTAAAAATGTAACAAAGTTATATCCGTATTGTCTTTTATCTGCAAGCACACAGATAGCATACAGAATGCCCATTCAAAAATTGAAAATTAGACTAATTGACAAAACCATGCAATAGCCTAATCAAACTGATGTTGATTGTGTATTTTCACCTGCGCTTAAGACACGGTGAAAGTGAAGTTCGCACCTCATGCTAGCATTACTTCAGTCTTGTGCAGGTAGCCAGGGGTAGCCTGAGTAATGGGCTTATGAGAATAGTACAAAGTTGGCTAATTGCCGAAACAAAATGATGAACTTGTTGGCATGTTATGAACAGCATTTGTCATTCGTCTAACTCATGTACAGAAATAGGCTACTATTTTTATTATTTGTGTCTAGAGAGGACTTTTCTTAGAGAAGACTTGAGCTAAGAAGGGGTTACACTTTATTTTAAGGTTCACATATTAGCCACTAATACATACCTAATTAATGCCTGTATTAGTGACTTGTAAGGCATGTGTTAGGCAACATGAATCATTTGTTAAGCGTGTATTCATGTGTCTTGTTCATGACTAATTAGGCCATTATTCTCGATATAATCTTAATAATGCCCTAATAAGCCTTCATCTCTACTTACTAAGTATTAGTACCTACCAAAATAGAACATGTATAACCCACTAGTATACTGTCTGAATAAATCCAGAATAGTGGAAGAATTCCTGATGAGTAAGTACTGCATAGGCAGGGTGCGATTTGTTGGGGGGGATGGCTCAGATTTCCCCACTTCTGGTTTTGGTATCCCTGCCTCTGTTTGAATAATTTTATCTCCAGTGGGGATAACATGTATCCCCCCTTGATATCTCATGACAGTATGCAAGCCATGTGATGTGACTAAAGAGCATCTACCGCGCATAAACACGTGAATTATAAAGTTTAACTTTGCCGCGAACTTCAGCCTATGCGCAGGTGTTTTTTTTCTCACTGGAAAGACTAAAGCTTGGAAAACGAAAGGAAACTTCATGATGTTATCACATTGCTTGAACAACTTTGTGCAAAGGAAAACAAACTGTTTGTCATAAGCATAATTTAAGTTTGATATGAAATGCGTGTACTGTCAACGTATCAGGAAAAATATCCTTCTGAATCACGGGGGATGACAATTTTTTTAGGTCATTCAGCCAGTAGTGGAAAATGACCAAGAAATGGCATAATCTAGGCAAAATGCTTCAACAATACCCAAGGAAGGCCTAGCTGGTCCTATTTGCATTGGCTATTTTTTTATGCTCAATGCCCTGGCTTTCCTCACATTTGCAAAAACCAAATTGTTTAGGTTACCGTCTCCAGCGCCCTATACCGCGCATACCGTCGGATTCAACGAATGACTTGGGTCAACACATCTCTGAGATATCAAAGTAATTTGGCTATTGTCGCCAACATTAAACAATGTAATCTGCAGCACTTTATTTAACTATTTAACACACAGTAAGCAGCAGGAGAGTTAAGTCTGAACGAGAGAATTTCTAAGTTTTGTGAAAAATGTTGCGCTCTACCTGTCAATGCGCTCTACACGCAGCAGTCACAGGAACTGCAGTAGGGCCTACCCAACTTCAGGAGGCATCAGACACTGCGCTGTAACCCAGATAGGCTACTAATAGCAGAATTTTTCTTTTTTTTGGCGGGGGTGTGGGGGGGGTCATTTTAGTGTCTACTGTCTAGTAATGACGTCCCAACGCAATGCCGTTTCAGAATCATCCCCCCCTCTGATTTTTTCATAAATCGCACCCTGTGCATACTGTAGGTATTACTGATGATGATGTTCTTCCAGCAACCTGGGCAGTGACATACAGCAATGACGTCGAGCTACAGTATATACTTGCTTATTCATTTGTGAATACACACCTAACAAGTGATTAATGTTGCCTAACACATGCCTTACAATGCAGTAATACAGGCATTAATTAGGTATGTATTAGTGGCTAATATGTGAACCTTAAAATAAAGTGTTACCAGAAGCTAAATATCTAGCATGCTAGTAACATCAAGGACCTGAAGATGTCTGTATAAAATATTTGTTTTCCCAGATATTGGAATTATTTATGGCTACTAAATTTATGGCTATTGCTTATTGGTAATATAGAATAATGAATTAGATGTCTTTGATTCAAGGGTCTGGACATGCACTTGTAATAATTTCCCTGAAATTACATTCTCTGGTTATGTTTATTATGTTATGTTTTCATAGAACTTCCTCCCCCTCCCCCTTTCATTCCACTGCATATAAATGTGACAAAAACACTTGAACTTGATCATCTTCACGATGGCTGGTTTCTTATTAAATTATGCCAGTATAAAGGAGCAGTTATTTATGTACAAAGTGATGTTGAACTAGTGAGTTTGATTTTTAAATATAAATTTAATGCTAGTAATATTATACATTTTAAACATTAAAAAGTCATGTTGGCACACAAACAAGTAGATAAGTGGACATATACGTTTTCTCATAGTTTTATTCACCTCTATTTCTTCACAGCGAACAAAGTATCTGTCAGGCAAGAGCCGCTGTCATGGTGTATGATGATGCCAATAAGAAATGGGTTCCTGCTGGTGGTTCCACAGGCTTCAGCAGAGTTCATATCTACCATCACACAGGGAACAATGCTTTCCGTGTGGTAGGCCGCAAAATACAGGACCATCAGGTGAGTGGGATATAAATTGGAAGTGGATGAAGCAAAGTAACTAGCGTACTGTGTCTGTGGTTCAGGCACGGGCACAAGGCTATAGGCCATGTGGTGATGCACAATTCATGCAGACAGAAAAAGTTTGCAGTTGAAACAATTTGTTTAACAGGCCAGTTCTCTGGTTTTCCATTTTCCAAGACCTCTCATCTCATTTTCACTCACTTTCACCCAGGTGGTAATAAACTGTGCCATTCCAAAGGGGCTAAAATACAACCAGGCCACACAAACCTTCCATCAATGGCGAGATGCCCGGCAGGTGTATGGCCTTAACTTCGGTAGCAAAGAAGATGCTAATGTATTTGCCAGTGCCATGATGCATGCTCTGGAGGTGCTGAACTCTCAGGATGCAGGTAAGAATTTTAATATGCAGTCTGCTAGATGATTTAATTTGAGCCTTAATTCTGAAACTAAAGTGGGTCCCACTTTCATTTGGACTCTTCTCTCGTGCAATACCTAATTCATGTGGCTGCGTGAAATGTAAGTACAACTGCAGCCGCAAGGGAGCAGCAAAGTCCGCTGTGGGGTTTGGCCAATTCTGTGAGCCTTTCTGTATGGCTCTGGTTGTGTAGCTTGAATAACAGGCTACTTTTCTCTCCCTCTTTCTGTTTGTTCTGATGAACAGATAATGAGGTCAATTGTCTTTTTGTTTTGTTTTCCAAGACGAAAATGAAACTGAACTGAAATAGGTCATTTTTCAATAACCAATTTTGTGTTTTCCACCAAAGTCTTTAGCGTATTGTACAAGATGGATCCATGGGCCTATTTGCAATTGTGACATTAAGTCTACTGTAGACCTGGGGGCACTGTGACTCAGTGGGCTAGAGCTTCATACCATTACTCCGGGGACCCGGGTTCGAGTTCAACCCGAGGTCATTTCCCGATCCCACTCCATCTCTCTCTCCCACTTGTTTCCTGTCCATCTCTATACAGTCCTATCCAATTAAAGGCAAAAAGCTCACTATGCTACTTAACTACGAAGTTAACAAAGCCATTGAACAATGAATACCCCACTTACGCAGAAAGTTACAAGAACTTTAACCTTGAGCGTTTCTCAAAGTCGAGAATGCTTCCTAGGTAGCACACTAGCCTTGGAAGCCGTACACTTCAAAAACGAGGCTCCATCAGTGCATCCTTGAGAAATCTATGAACAAAGGCCTCTGTCCTCGCTAGAATTTCGAAGGATGCTTGACTTTGGAACATTACTTGGTGACTGACAATGACGTGGAATGCTCGAAAAAGCAGCCTTCCAAGCATGCTTCCTGGACTTTGAGAAACGCTCATTATCAGATATACAGTAAGGTCAGGGAATGTTGGCTGATTTAAATTTTTTCTACACTATGATCTGGTTACATTGTGCCCTTCACAACGTTTCCATTGTTATTTGCCGTGTGTGTGTGTGTATAGGTGTGTGCATGTGGGAAGATTGGCTCTGATGAACATGCCTGTGTCGTCATGCACGTCATGAAATGCGTCTTCGATTATCACAATCTGCAACCCAAATTGCTATTCACTACTTTCGTCCAGTTTTGGGCAAGGTTCTACCCTGGGTAAAAAGTCTTCACGCACTCGAGCAATCAAGATCTTTGCTGAGAGGCGCAAATGGGGCAATTAGGATTTGAACTTCGAATTTCAAGAATAGCCTCCTCCGATCTTACCCGTCTCCTTAACCACTATGCTACCACCACACACATAACCATAGAAAATGCATGAATTATTAGCAACTAAGCCTTTTTTGACAAGTGCCCCAAACAACAATCAACTGCGTTAGAGAACATTTTTTTATAACTGTGAAGTCAGTCACGTCTTTCATGCACTGGTGTTTGTTGAACTTCGATTTAATTAATCAATTTTGGGTCGGGCAGCTTACTCTTGAGGTTGCATTTCTGCTTTTCCCTTTAATTTGTGCGTACGTATGGGTCAGAGCTTGCGTGGAGGTGCGCACATTTCACTGTTAAGTTCACTTTGTATAACTACCAAAGCTTGCGTAGTTCAGAACTTTTGAGTTATGTTGTACACAGACAGACACCGGCGAAAACATAACCCGATGTAATGAAGACTTAGACTGGCCTAAGCCTTTAAAAAAATGACAGATATTGTGTCAGTGAAAATAATTATGTAGAATCTTGACAATGCATAGTTAATGCATTTGTAACTAGAAAAGCACTCAGAGAGTGTAGATCCCGACCAAGGCAATGTGGTCACAGACAAAAAATAAATTCCAGATTGTGTTCTGCATCACTGATCGCAACCCAAATTGAATCTGTTCTTACTTGTCCCAATATACACGTCCGAAAATTTCATCCAAATCCTTGCAGCACTTTTCGAGTTAAGTTGTACACACAGACAGACAGACAGACAGACAGACAGACAGACAAGCCTGATTGCCATCGACTTTCAAAGCTCTGCGAGACTTTGGTCTGACCAAGAACCTGTATAACAAATGTTTCTCAAAGCGCATGGTTGACCCGCCTCCCTGAAATGCCTCGGTTTGCTACTGGTTCGATGTTAGAAAATGCTGTGCCGAAGCAAAACCAATCACACCACTCTTTCATCTGACGTATGAGACGCGAAGGGAACTGCTTGAACAGGACTGAGAGCCGTTGGAGCTGCTCAAAGTTGATTGGTTCCCGACCAAGGGGGTGGAGTTCAATATTTTTCGGGAACTCAGAAAACCTGTTTAGATTGTAGCTGGCCAGACCAGCGGCAGCAACACCAAAGGTGTTACGTCACTGGGAGGGCGTGCCAGGCTACACACAATACATCCAGAATGAAATCAAATGAGATAGTGTACAGGGTACATAGGGTACAGGTTGAGAGAAGGCAAAGTATGGGCACATACTGTAAGTGTGGGAGAGCATGTAGACCTCAAGGACACCTGACATGCCAACAACTATGCCAACAGTTTTTGGGCCGATGCAGACACACATGGCCTTTTAGCAACATTGGGGAAATCCTCTGTGCAAAATTCAAAGTGACATACAGGAATACATCAATTTACTAAGACCTAGGGGTACATATCAATGCAAAATACCTCCATCATGTTGATTTCCTCACATCCAACCTCTCTTCAGTCCTAGCCCTTCCTCCCATTAAGGAAACTATGAAGGAACGATGGGAGGATGGAGGAACCAAGGACAGACAGAATCATTAATGCATTATTATTATGAAACCTCTATCACAGATCACACCGCAGGATCATTTTTTAAACATCATCTGCATCAAATACTTTCAACAACAACATCATCAAATATAGACTATAACATCCACCAAAGCATTATTGTTTATCATAATGCAACATAATTAAATCAAGACGATTTAAACAAGAGCCATTTTGCATCAGTTTACTTTTGTCTTTTAACCATGCAGAAAACATTTACCTATAAAACAATCAACTTTCTTTTAAAAGTCGGCGTACCGTCCTCAGTAGAAGTAGGCTACAAACATGAAGGTACACCAATGCTAAGTGAAGTGGGGCGCATAAGGTGACCATTTTATCAGAGCCATGACAATATACTGGGCGACAATCCCAGCATCCAACTGCTTATTGTTTTGGGCTGTGCTGATGATGATAGAATTAGGCCTACTTAAGAAGGTGCTGTGGGGTAGACGAATAACTGTAAGTTCATGAACTTCACTTTGCCAGCATTTACACTATAATTTAGCGCAAATGACAACCAAGTGATCAGCAGTAGCAGCATTTTCCTGAATGTAGCCTAAAGCTTGGGTTATACTTGGCTCACTGCGTTTGTGTGTATTGAAGGTAACATATTTATGTACAGTATAACTTAAGTACAATGCATAAAAACCTGCAGTAGATAAAGTCTTGTTGACTGTATTTTTGATGTCAGTGTTATTTGATGAATGAAACAGGTATATAAATATTCTCAAAAGTTTTTTTCCTGTATGAACTGAACTTGAAATTAGTTGATGTGAGGTGATTTGCACATAGGCACTCTTTCATGGTCAATTCCATAGTGTCAATATGCAACAAGTCATGTACAGTACATTACATTATTACAGTGAATGTGTACATGAAATGGTCTCCTCACCCACCCCACCCAGGTGGGTGCTAGTGAGTTAATGAGAAGTAGTAGTAGTAGTAGTAGTAGTAGTCTCATTAATGGCTTAATGATTTCTAAAATCAATGTTTTAGTAGATGAAGCCTTAAATTCTGATGTACAGACACTTCTCTAACCTTACACCAGGGGGAGTGTGTGTCAGCCTTTGACCACTACCCAAGCCAGCAATACTTCAGCATCCACCCTTTCTACCTGATCTATCTCGATAACCACCATTCTGTGATGGCAACGGTCCTTCTTTAGCTTATCAACAATGACAATTGCAGCCACAAGACCAACCATCATTCCTATGAAGTTCCAAGTATTGAAAAGTCAGAGCATCACGGCATCCTAGTATTGAACAGCACAGTTCATTTTGATAAATTAATTTATTTTTTGGAATTTTGCATCTAATTGTTGAGTTCTTTCTAATTGCCATGAGTAATTATGAGGTTTAATTATGAGATCTTTTAAAAAGTTATACATTAGCATGTAAATAAGATTTCATAATTTAACATTCAGCTCAGCCGCTAATGCTAAAGAACAACAACAACAAACAACATGTAAATGGCAGCCCCATGACCCCTGTTGTTCTCATATGATCAGAAATGTGCAAAACTCACATTTTCAGAACTCAGATCAGAACAGAACATGTACAGTATGTAGTACAGGAGAAAGGGAACACATTGGGGAAAAAACTTTTTTTTAATTACTATTTTAAAGCAATGAGCCCTCAAAGTTGGCCACATGGTATTTTTTTTCTTCCATGAATTCTATTTTACAGCTCATTTTCAAGGGAAAGAGAAATGCAAACCCAAATTTCCTTTTATTTCCTTACTTTCTCGCAATAGTATGTCAGTTTGTAGACGATGTAAAAGTAGTAGATCCAACTTTTCTCTTTTAATCTCCCCTGATTTTTTCTAGAGTTGGAAAAAATGAAAAACTGTCCTAGCTGAAGAAAGCAAACAGGCTAAAAGTATTAAATCCAACTTTTCCTTATTAGGTGTCCCTTTGAACATGTAGAAAAGTTGGCAGAGATGAAAAAAAGACTAAATTCAGAGGCTTAAATGACCATGTGGATCAATACACATAAGGCCAATAAAAATGTAATCTAAAATACTGAGAGAGTGCTCTGAAAGGTATAAACCCATTTACGATGACCTTTGAACCCCTTGTGTCCTCAAATGATGGTCTTTTTAAATCCTTTGTAGTGGGTGCTCAAAACTCATTTTCCAAACTTTGTGTGTGTATAGTATAGTCAATGAGTCCATGAGGAGATCGTGTTGATAAAAATTTGAGTTGGTTGGTTGTTTTATTTTAACAGCCCTCAATGTTGCCCAAAATTGCCTTTTTTATAATTAAATTGCCAATTTTACACCACTTTTTTCAAGAACAAGCGGAAATGCAAACCCAACTTTGTCTTTTCTCACAATAGTATGTCATGTCAATAGTAGGACATGACTTTGAGCCCTCGTAGGCGTGTCGGTGAAAAAACAGGTGTGGTTAGGCACAAAGTGCTACAGATGCTATTATACAGACGCAGAAAAAAGGTCCGCTACTGACCAGGACAAACCTGCTCATTTGTCAGTCACGCATTCCTGAAATGCTATTTTATGGGTGCACAATGCAATAAGAAATGCAGTGCTCGTCACAACATAACAACGAAGGCCACAACACTGATTATTACAATCGGAAAATCATGATGATGTCCAGGAAGAGGGGAAGACGTCTTGAATGGAGAATCAAGTTTACTTTTTTTTTCTTTTTTTTTTGATGACATTGAATGAATATTCCGAGATATCTAAACCAGACTAAATCCGCTTCATCTGTGTCTTGTACAGCCTGTAGACATCCTTTTAATGTTACCAGAGCCATTACAGCTCTGGCCTTCTTGACCCGATGTGAGCTTTTAAGGAGAAGATCCGCTGGTGCAATACCAATTCACCATACGCTATGGGCTCCACGATCTTAAAGACAATGAGAAATTTATCTGTTGTTGGTTAATTTTGTGTCCCACACATACAGTAACACACCCATGATTAATTAGGCATCGTAAGTCCAACCCTTTTTTAACTTTGTGCTGGCGCAAATTTGTTTCCTGCGCTGTGAAAATAGCAAAATATCACCGGCGCGCCCCCAACATGCGTCTCTTGCCAGAGAATATTTAACGTTTTGTCGTCAAAACAGGACCCTTAGCCTGTCTATAGGATGGCACTCTGTTCCCAAAAATGTGTTTACACCCCCTGTTGTCCTTCTAAGATCAAACAAATGAAACAACTCCCTTCAGCTGGAACATTTTCGTTTTCCTCTCACTCTCTCAGACATGTTCTGAGGGAACAAGAAGAGACACAACGTTTCCATTGTCTATAAAGGGACATATTATTGAAAGAAAAGACAGAATTTGAGTTTGCATTTCCTCTTGTCCTTGAAAATAGGATATAAAAATGGTATAAGAATGAGAGAACAGCATTTTAGGCAACATTGAGGGGCCATAGCTGTAAAATAAAACAAACAACCCTCTCAAATTTTGTCTACAAAGTGACACACTATTGCAAGAAAGGAAGCAAACAAGCTGAAATTTTGGTAATATTCTAATAAGACATGGAAGACTATTTGGACAAAAAAAATCTATAAACATATTCTTGATTGTGATTTCTTTATGATGGCCTTTAAAGATGGTCTTCCTATGATATTTATCTTGGCCAAGGGAGTCAGAGAGTCTGGTACATAGGTTAGTGTAAAAGGTTAGTGCTGTAATAGCAGGGTTGTCCCATT
Organism: Sardinella longiceps; assembly: GCA_027497455.2. Taxonomy (NCBI): domain Eukaryota; kingdom Metazoa; phylum Chordata; class Actinopteri; order Clupeiformes; family Clupeidae; genus Sardinella; species Sardinella longiceps. Next base: position 5,104,997 of record JAODXP020000025.1, read on the forward strand.
ATACTTTGACATGAAATGTCAGCCAGACTCTGGTTTGTGCTTCAGAGAAGGTTCGATTTCTACAGTATCCAGAATTAAAGGGTAAGGATTTTCTTTATGACCTTTTTTAAGCACATTGTCTAATAAAAGCAACCCTGCTTAGAGACAGTACTTCCAAAAGTGGCAAAAATACTGTGGGTGGGGGATCGGAAGCCCATACACCATGCCACATGCAATCTAACACCTGTCGATGATCTCATGACCGCATTATTCAGCACCATGACATCAACCCCATCTCCAGAGTCCAATGCCAAATTGCTTTTCAAAACATTTGTGATATGATCTGAATTCCATATTTGCTTATAAGTCACACTATATCATGGTGTGTGTGTGTCACATTTGATAACTTCTCAAGGAAGTATATTTTCTATTAATTTTAATGAATTTACAATCCTAAAAGACAAATGATCCTCTTGCTCTCCATTCTTCTGGATCATGTACTGTAAATAAGGTGGATTCTTTCTTTATCTGCTAAGAAATATGAACATAAACAAATGTGCTTTTTCACTAGCGTCACTGAATAAAGATGTGACCATTGTATGCAGTTTGTCATTTCCCTAGAAATATAACCACCAGCCCATTGTCCAGTAAAGAAAATAAAGGGCAGCACTTTGTAATGAGACCTTTATAAAAGGCTATTAAATAACTTATTAGCACTATTGCTGGCAAAATTAACTGATTAACTGATTAAATAAGTGATTAATCACATTTTTTTTTAACTCGGATTAAAAAATGAACTCCGCTTAATCCTGATGGATATGGTTCCACTTTCATGGCCAGTGTTACTACCGTTACTTTTTTTTGAGCACTTTGGTCAACCTTTGGTTGTTTTAAATTGTGGTATAAATAAACATGACTATGACTATGGCATGCATTTTATGTTAAATTTCAGATAGAAAATGGCTCGGCTACCAAGTTAAACTTTACAAAGATAATGTTCTAGGTCCTGAATGTCCAACAACAGCATAGGGTTGATGTTTGGGGAATCTGTGCGGGTAGGGGATAGTGGAGAATTGCCACATTTGAGAAGCTATCTAGCATCAGGGTCTTTCTAGGTCAAAGTAAAGATCCAACATATCCAAGCATCCAAGTTGTTACTGGAGGACATGAGTTGCGATAAAAAGTGATTAATCACAATTAATCGTTGCAAAATTTTGTGATTAATCTGTGATTGGGCCTAAAAAATTATGCAATCAAGGACAATAAGCCATGGTCCTTATAAGGCAAGTCACATCACTCGGCCGCCATATTGGATACGGCTTCGGGCAGCTATTTGGGCTTAACAAGACCAGACCCTTCAAAATGAATGGGGAGATATCCATAAGTCCAGATTGGCTGGTCGTATGAATTTAAAAAGTATATGGTGTGAATCCTTGTTTAACAATGTCAAAATCTACCGGAGAAATGCTAAAATAAACCTTAAAAAGACGTAATTTGCTTACTGCGCCAGCGTTCAGCAATGCGATTGGCCAGTTTCACCGTAAGGCAGGACTTCCAGTTTCTCTACTCCGCCATCTTTGCGTTACGAACGCCCATAATGCATTTCAATGGGAGGACTTCTGAAGTGATTTGTGTCCTCCTATATAAGTGTCTCTGAATAAGCTTACCTGTGTACACCTGTGTTTTGGAAGCATGTGTGTAACATTCTTTGTAATAAGATTTAAAAGGCACACCTCACTTAAAAAGCCCCACTACACTTTTGTGGGTATTATGCATTTTTGTCATTGATAATGTGGTAACAGGTTCACATATTAGCCACTAATACATACCTAATTAATGCCTGTATTAGTGACTTGTAAGGCATGTGTTAGGCAACATGAATCATTCATTAGACATGTATTCACAAATTTCTTGTTCATGACTAATTAGGCCTTTATTCTTGATATAATCTTAATAATGCCCTAATAAGCCTTGATCTCTACTTACTAAGTAGTAGTACCTACCAAAGTAGAATATGTATAACCCACTAGTATACTGTTTGAATAAATCCAGAACACTTGTAGAATAAGCAAGTATATAGCTCAACGTCACAGCGACACAGCAACCTAGGTAGTGAAATACAGCAATGACACTGAGCTATATACTTGCTTATTCTACAAGTGTTCTTCCACTATTCTGGATTTATTCAGACAGTATGCTAGTGGATGATACAGGTATTATACAAACAATATTTCTCAATTGATGTACCTTTCATAGATGGAGTAAAAAAATGCAGTTATTAAATAAATAGTGGTATGTTCCGTTAAACAACCTTTAAGACTTGTATGTGAAAACTTTATAAGCATTTTCAATGGCAGTGTTGGGGAGTAATGCCAAATGTGTGTTTGAAATGTTTTTGAATCCACTTAAAAGTGTCTCTGTTTCAACAGGTCCAACGTTGCCTCGTCAAAGCCCTCAGGTTCAGAATGGCCCTTCACCAGATGACCTAGAAATGCAGAGAAGGTGAATCACCCTACCAAGGTTTTCATATTTAAATGAATAATACCCACAGGGTTCATACATGTGCTTAAAATACTTCAAAATGGTTGTAACTCCGCATTTTTAAGGTTTGAAAAGTTCTTGAAGCCACGATATTTGAAAATGCTTGAAACTGTAAATGCATATTTAGACTTAACAGAATTTTTCATGTTTGATCATTCATAAAGTTAATGAACAATTAATTTATTATTTGCTATAATTTTGACATCACTTACCCCCTTTCAGAGCCATAGGGCTGTACATGGGGGGCGCACCACCAAGCATTTGTGCTTAGGACACCCACATGGCTAGCCCCAGCCCTGTCCACCACACAGAGAGTAATAATGAATTTGAAGGGATGGGTGTTCGGATTGCCTACCCAAATAAAGACAGAATAGGAATAAGACTATTTAACTAGATTTGCAATTCCAAGGAATTACATAGTGCATGCAAAAAGTTGCAAAAAAGTCGAATGGATAGAGAATTGAAGAGAAAAAGACGAAGATATAAAAAGGAGCCATGAAGTTGAACAGATAGGCCTAATACAAGAAAGAAAAAGGCAAGACAAGGCTTTTAAACCATGACCGTTGCTATTTTGGTTGCTACATTGGTCATGTTGATTGCTATGTATATTTCCCACAACTATTCAGCCATCAACTATTCCACCTTTTACCGCTAATTTAATTACGGGCTATGTTAAATGAACTATGATCCAAATCAACTTTTTGCAACTTTTTCAACTATTCATCTATCACCCACACATCAACGTTGCTGGTTGCTGTGTTGGTTGCTATGTTGATTGCAAGGGTACTTTCAGTTATTGTTAGCCCGCTGCTAGGACGGATATGGTGGTTGCTATGCTGGTTGCTACGTTGATCATGTTGGTTGCTATTTCTAGTGCTTGGTCATCAGTGTGGAAGTGGTATCTGGGACGTTGCAGGGCTGCTTGAGGTAGTTGCTATGCTGTTTCTAGGGCAGATAGGGTGGTTGCTACATCTGGCATATAAACAGGTTTATTAAAAATAATTGAAAATAGCTTCCAGTTATTTGAAGTCCTATGAGAAGGGGAGCAGGCAAATTCTTGGCATAGCCTAGAAGTTGAACGTATTTTAAATATTGTTCAGTAATCGCTGAAGTAACTTTCCCTAGTAACTAGATACTTTTACAATAGAGTAGCTCAGTCCGGAGTTAGTTTTTCAGGGAAGTAACTGTAACTAATTACTTTTGTATAGCATCTTGCACAAAAAGGAGCTAATAAAGGTTAGGCTATTGAGGTATTCATTTTCATCGTGGCTGCATTCAATTCTCTTTCTTTTCTTGTATTTCTCTCCCTCTTCTGATCTCCGTAGGCAACAGCAAGACCTTCAGCGCCAGAAGGACCAGGAACGGGAACGGGAACGTCAGGATCGTGAACTGCAGGAGCGAGACAGGCTGGAGCAGGAAAGGCAAGAACGAGAACGTTTGGAGCGGGACAGGCTGGAAAAGGAACAGTTACGTCAGCGACAAGAACAAGAACAGCAAGAGCGTCAGGAGCAAGAGCGTCAAGAGCAGTTAGAGCGTGAACGGCTGGAGAAAGAACTGTTGGAGCAAGAGAGGATTGAAAGAGAAAAGACTGACAGGGAGCAGGAGCAGTTGGATAAGGAACAGATGGATTGGGAAAGAGGCAGGCGCATCTCAAATGCTGGTGAGACTCTGTTTCTATTTGTTTCTTAGTCTACACCTCAGTGTAGTAAAACTATATTGACTAGCAATGTAAAGGTGAATGGGCTGAACTTTTATCCTTGGTTTAATGCAGTTATTTATTCACAAGTTCAAACTTGACTAGTTTCCCCTGATCCATTTGCAGTGTATTTCATATAGTGGCAACGAATGTAGCACTAGCTCACTGTTACACTAGCCTATATGACTACTGCCATATAGCACAAAAGCTGCTTGCATGTGAGTTAGCTTGTACTAGGCCTTCTCTGTGGCATCACCTGCGCATCACCTACGCTCTATGGATTCTCTAGGTTTATTAGTGATGCTCAAAATTTTACTCAAAGCCCAAAATGCGTATCTGGCAGCATGCCCTGGTTTGAAAGGCTGCAGTAGAGAAACGTGAGATGCTTACCTATGTGTAGGTGTCCTGTAAGTACTTTTTTTATACAACTATACAAATTCAAATTAGTGATCATGTGCTGTACATATAGTACTTCATAAATCTGAGATGGTCAACAAGCAATATTAAGATCAAGAGTCTGCAGTTGACTCATCATAAACCATAAACTGGGGGTCACCAGTGTGAAGTTGATATATAGCTGCAGTAGAGTTGCAAAGAAACCCAGAATTAACATTAAAGTTCAGAAACCCAGAACACATAGCAACAGTCAGAAACCCAGAACACATAGCAACAGTCATATTGTTTAGATGGAGCAGCCTGAAGACCTATCCTGGCTATTGCCTTCCTACGTACTACCGTTCAATTCTCATCTCCCTCCCCGTCTCTATCTGGGATTCCGCCCATTGACCTTTTTCGCATCAGCTGCATTGAGCCTGAGCCAGTCAGTGAACTTAAAGAATGCAGTGAAAGAATACGATAGGCTGTGGGATGATCCAATCGTTTTGAATTTAAATATCTCCTGCAAGGCAGTGATTTCTCAATACCCAAGAACCCAGACCCTTGTACAACGAGATGCGTAGGGGCTAGTTATGACCAGGCCCCTGGAGAATACACTGAAACTCTAAATGTATTTTTTGTTGGTGTGAATTGAATGCAGAGGCTTGCCAGAACCTGATGCAGAGCTATGCAGCTTGGACATATACATTGAATACATTATCGTAAATATTATAGAAAAGAAATATTCCAATATAACATAGCATTCAACAATGCTTTCAGTGTGAATGTCAAATGCACACATAGAGTTTGAAAAGATAAATAATGTTTGAGAAAGTGGAAGGGCAAGGTGGTACTATATCACAAACAAGTAATATCGGTTGTACCTACAAGTGCCACATATTGGTCTTTAGGCTATCTTTAGTGTTACCTCACTAACGTCAGATGTAGCGCTACGCGCGAACATCTGATCCTCCGCGATAGACGATTTATTTCAGGAGCCAGAAATCCTTGAATCTAACTGGACACACGGCTTGTCCATCAATTTAATTGACGTACACTTCAGCCAACCACATCGAAACCAACCGATGACGCTGGTTACGTTTGTTGGATTGGTTGAATTCAAAACAGTTGCTTCTTCGCTATGTCACACCCTCTACAGCAGCCAACAGCCCTGATTGGTCCGGTTAGGAAATATTGGGCTTGAAATCCCTCCCAATGGCATCAACATCAGATCGTTGCGCGGAGGCCTTACGAAGGTTACGTAGCGCATGATCTGACGTGAGTGAGGTAATCTTTAGTGTGCTGTAAGAGTTAACAAAAAATATCATAATAATATCCAGTGGCCTGTGAAGTTTCAGACAAATCGTTTATTACTGTGACTTTGACACATTTAACATAAGATATTAAAATTCATGCGTACGTTACCTCAACATATATTCAGTCCCTCTGCAGATTCCTTTGATTTATCATGAGGGGTTGAGAAATTACATTATATTAAATTATTACCTTCATAAACAACAACGATGGAGCCTGAGCATCCACTGGGTTTTTGTGTTGTGAGACAGGCCTACTGTATTATGGGTCTTATGTCTTAAGAGAATCCTAGGCTAGCTGCAGACTGTGAGAAAATAGGAATATTTATGCACAACATGATGAAAAGAGGTTATTACATAGTTTAAAGACCATTGTGCCCCCAAACCACTTCCGAATGTTTGACTTCTCATGCTGATAATGCGCAGATGTGAAAATAATCATTGTCTGAGGTGCAACTCAGTCAAACTGGTAAAAACAGGCATAGGTTATGCTGGGAATGTTTAGGTGGTCACAAATGAAAATAGGCTATGGCAATCGGAATGAACTAGTTATGGTCTTCATGCAACCCAAAGCAGACATGGAACTGAAGCTCCCCTCTCTCTTCCCCTCACTCTCCCTGCATCACTTTCACTCCCTCACACTCTCTCTCTTATTCTGACTGCTTCTCCCTCTCCCAAATGAACTTTGAGCAATTGTATGACTTAGGAGGTTTTGTATCACTCACATAAGTCTGTGAGCCACTGTCTAAATGCTTGTGACTCCTGGAGACTCTGGGACACTTGGGACGTCTGCAAATGCAGTCAATATTCTGGCAAGGAATATTAAAGTAGCCTATGTCGTGCATGTTGGCCTAAACATGAAGGAATGCTGCAAGGTAGCCTAACATAGTCATGGAACTCCATAATAGGCAGCTTAGCACAATAGTTCAGTGATATGAAGTTGATTATGTTCCAAAATATGATCTATTTATTTCCATGCCTCTCTCTTGTTTTTTGTCCCGTATCAACTTCTCTCATGCTTTGCTTTCATATACTGTATAAAAAATATAAATTAGATTATGTAAATATACCAGCATACACATAATTGGTGAGAGTGTGAAGTGTTCGGAGTAAGGTTCTACACTGGAGATAAAATAACAGGAATGGGTGACAATTGTGTTTCATTTTTTTTGTTTGTTTGTATTTAATTCCAACTGACCAAATTTCTGCAAGCATGAGACTTGAAGTTAGAGACTCGCCTGTTAGTCAAAGGAAGGAGGCAAAAATCTCTGATTTGACTTTTTTACAATCAATTCGATTTGATTCAAAGTTCCGTGGGTCGCAGAGTGGTCCTTGTTGAGCAGATTGACAACAAAGAGAAAGATGTTGCGTATTTGTTAAGAGGCCTGAGAGGAGCCAAGGTGAACTACCCTACAGCCTAGAAGGAATGTCTCGAGGTGGTGTGGGCTGTGGATAAATGCTGGCATCGCGACCTGGAAGGCATTCCATTCACAGTTCTCACTGATCATGGAGCTCTCTCATGGGTTTTCAGTTGCCCAAAGACAACTTCTCACCTCACCAGGTGGAATTCAGTTCACAGTCCAGTATAAAAAGTGCTGTATAAATGTCAAACTTGGATTTGTCCAAGTCGGAACTTGCTGACGTGGCCTTTGCTCAGGCTAAAGACGAGGGCCTGAAAGAGTTGAAAGCACAGAGAGCTGTTAGGATCATATCCGGTGACAGAGCTGAAACCTCTCTTTTTGGATTACTTTTACAGTCCCCCTCAGAACACATAAGAGGTGAATGAAGACCCGTGTAATGCTATTGGCTGTGGCGTGGTGGAAAAGGATGTGTTGTCATATGTTAAAGACTGTTCAGTGCAAGCCCTACAATACAATGCTGGATTTCATTGATCCATTCCCCAAGAGCAAGAAGAGCAATGCACTTCTGCAGGTCAATATTGACTACTTTACAAAATGGGTCAAGCTTTTCCCATTAAAGTGACTACTGCAGGTTAACTACACTACTGTTCTGACGTTTGAGATCACCTGGATAATTTCTTGAACTCACTTATGAAATTTGTGTAAATAGGAAATATTGCAATAGAACAACACAAGTCCTTGTTAGAGCTATGGCGCATGGTTTTATTTGAAATTATGTGTTCATCAAACTTTGCTCGACTTGGATACAGACAGATAACTCTCACCAGATTCTTTAAATGAACAGAATATTGGACTTTGTAGGAGAAACCTGACATCATGCTATGGAGGAAGAGTCCGTTGAGTTAATCTGTCTTGAGGGATGGATAAAAGATTAATTAGGAAAAATTAACGACAAGGATGCATATTATCTCCCAGGTTGTAATTGCTGAAAAGGTGACTTAAAGGAGAAATCCATAGCCCTGTTGTTCAAACTCACCAAGTTCTGTAGGTAGGAAAACAAAAATAAGAAAATGTAACAACTTATTTTCAGTTTCATTTCATTATGGCACATTCTGTCAGCATTAGTAATCGGTTTGTTATTCAGTCTATGTAGCATCAAATTTTCTCATTCTTTTTTCTTAAAGACAGCACTCCAGTACCTGGGACAACAGGGCTATTGACTGATTCACACTGGATTTTTCCTTTAACGGAAGCAAAGCTTAAAGAACATGTTCATTATTTCAAATATAATACTATTTATCCAACAAGAACCATGTACCTTGTTCATTTGAAAAATGCATTAATGAGTATCTTAAGAATCCATGTTATCCCAAACATTTCAACGGTAGTGTACTTTTGATCTACAGTATGTGTAGAGAAAAGCACTATGTTTGAAATTAGACACTTCAAGTTTTACAGCCATGGTGTCACACCATAGGACATTTCATGCAGTTAGCATGATATTAAGCAAAGTGCCTTAAAGCGGAACTATGCAAGATCCGGCTTTACTTTCGGTTTGCGCTAGGTTTATGCTCACAATTTTCGCCACAGAGCTCCTCCTTGCAGGTGTCCCTTTCCCAAAAGCATCAGAAAAGCATTGCTAACCAGTTAAAAACTTTGTTGTTTGCAATGCAATGGCCCATTCCCAACCATGTTAGCATTATGCGTTGGGGGAAAATATGCGTTTGAAAATATGCGTTTGGGGAAAATACCCAAGGACCAGCATAGGGCGCCTTCGTTTGCTCGGTTTGTGTTCGCATTTTTACCGATAGAGCTCCCCCTACAGCTCCCAAAGACTGTGCCACCATCCACGGTACCAGTCTTGCATATTCCATTTCTCCCCCTAGAGGAGCTAGAGCGAGGCGAAACAGTCATCACTAGACAACTTGGGTTGTCCTTGCCCTCTTTAATCCGGGTTACATGGCGTCCCAGTTTTCAAAAAAAGAACTTTAAATTTTTATTTGTCTGACCACAGAACAGTTTTACACTTTCCCACAGTCCATTGTAAATGAGCCATTGTCCAGAGAAAACGTCTGCACTTCTGGATCATGTTTAGAAATGGCTTCTTTTTGGATCTATAGAGTTTTTAGCTGGCAACCGCGAATAGCACGGTGGATTGTGTTCACCGACAATGTTTTCTGGAAGTATTCCTGAGCCTAATTTGTGATTTCCACTACAGTAGCATTCCTGTATGTGATGCAGTGCCGTCCGTGATCACGGGCATCCAGTATGGTTTTCCGGCCTTGACCCTTACGCACAGAGGTTGTTCCAAATTCTCTGAATCTTTGAATGATGATATGCACTGTAGATGATGATAACCTGTGCCCTTAACAATGGCAGCCCAACACTACCCCACACACTTTATTTCCCAGAATGCACTGCAGTGAAGGAGTCACTTGCACTTGCAAGCCTTTGATGCTCACGGAACAAGACCACAGAATGAACCAGCAGTCCTGGGCCACTTTATTAGACTGAACCCAAGGAATTAACAGAGCAGTCAGATCAGCTACCCAGTATTGTTTTTTTGGTCCATGTGCAGAGGTGCGACAGAAACTGAACTAGAAAAGCGCTCAGCGTCCCAATACATATGTTGTCCGAAAATTTCATCCAAATCCATGCGTACTTTTCGAGTTATGTTGTACACAGGCACACACACACACACACACACACACACACACACACACACACACACACACACACACACACACACACACACACACACCAGCGAAAACATAACCTCCTTTGCGGAGGTAATATGATGTAGGCTATACAATATCATAATGAGTCAAATGCAAGGGCAGAGGGCTAAGCAAACTCAATATACTGTACAAACAGATTTGATTACCTTTGGAAATCCCATAGAAAGCTACACAAAATGGAGAGTACATGGAATAATGCTGTTGTGGATATCTGTGTGAAGGTGTGTATTGAAAGAAAGGAAGCAACACAATGTTATGTAGACTTGGTGTTAAATTAACGTTATAAAAGGTTTCAAACTAAGTTTTTGTGTAGTAGCTTAGTGCACTCCTATAAAAACATGTAAATGCCTCTACAAAATGGTACTTAAGTTTTACAAAATGACAAAACTTGATCAAGAGCATCCAATGAGAAATACATCAGTGTTTGTATAATCTAGCTCTACATGTAGTTATTTACATGGAAATTATTAAAAACCTCCATCTCCAACTAATCCCCTATGTACTAAATGACACTGGTTCTACTTAACATGACATTAACTTGAAGCTTTGCATTTGTCACTCTTGTATGAAGACAGTTCCAGATGGTCCTTTCCTTAGCTGATGTGATGGGATGCCATTTTAACATAATGTTCTTTTTTCTTTCTTTCCACTGTGATTTGAATGCACACAATATAACTTTTGCCTTCCAGAGAAAATATTTTCTGGAGCAGTCAAACCATTTAATTTTTGTCAGTGACGTTTTAGGAAAATGTATTTTTACAGTTCGTCTGTGGTTTGTCTCAAAAGATAACCCTTAGTATTGTGGTGTTTTGTGACAAATCCAAAAACTCAGGAAGGTGATGTGCTATTTGTCTTGCTTCATTGCCCCTTTCTCTCTTTCTTTTTCTCTCTTCCTCTGTCTGGTCTGTTTCTTCTCTGCACGGTGGCTGCTTATCTCCCCCCGTCATGTCATCTGCTGTGCTCAGCATTTGAAAGCACCCTCTACACTCCTCCACCCCCTGATCACTCCAAGACCTCTTCCTCCACACCAGTCTCTCCCTCCACTCCTAGCCACCCTCACCCCACATCCTTGCCTTCCTGCTCAACACCCCCCACCCCTCCCCTACGTCATTCCGCCTCCCGGTTCGCCACCTCGCTGGGTTCTGCTTTCCACCCAGTCCTGCCACATTATGCCACAGTTCCCCGCAAACAGCCAACCCTGTCTTCTTCCCCAACACACTCCCTCCCAGCTCCTATTCCAGTCCCTCCAGTTGCACAGAAGTCCATTGTCTGGTCAGCTACTAATTTTAGTCCCCTTCCCCCATCTCCTCCAGTCATGATCAGTAGTCCTCCAGGAAAGGCCACAGGACCACGACCAGTTATTGCCATTCCAGCCCCTGGCTGTCTCATGCAGAAGCCTCCATCACCTACTCCACACAATGGCCAACCAGCATCACCAAAACTCCAGGCACCATCACCAAAGCTCCATGCACCCTCACCAATATTACCTCAGACTCCATCGTCGGCCTCTACTCCCCCACCCCCCCTTCCCTTTTCTCCATGCCATCCATCCCCACCCATGCCCAACTCACCTCATGTGTCCTCTCCCTCACCCCTGCCTGCTATTGTCCCCTCTCCTTCCGCAGCCTCCCCTGCCCTTGCTGAACTCTCTGTAAATTCTGTGCTTGGAGACTCCCGCTCCACTCCTCCAGACCTGCTGGCCTGTCCACCTGCTGATGTCCCCTGTCAGCCGGGTAAGGGCCACTTCTGTCTGTCTCTGCCTCCATTAATCCACAAAAGGGGGTAGGGGTAGGTGACTTTTCACTTGCTGTGCTTGTTTGTGCTAAGTTTCTTGAGTTACAGGGCTAAATCTAGCAAAGAGCTTCACTGTTGCCCGCCATGGGATTTTCATCCCAGATTGTGGTAGTTAAAAAAAAAAAGTAGGAGTTTTTGCTTTTTGTTGTTTGGGTTTTTTTTTTTTTTACAAATTGTTTTCTGAATTGCCTTTAGTTGCTTACGTCGTCATTAACCTCAGATCTTCCTTGATCATGCTCATAAAGTTTGATGCTTGCAAATTTGATGTTTGTTGTGCAACACCTAGCTGTTGTAACATAGGCTGCTCAAGGCATGAGGTATATAAGGGTGTTCGATTTGAAAATGAAATTAATGAATATTTGTCATGTAGAAAAGACAGGGAGCCCATCTGAATCCAGGTCTTCATAATTTCTGGCTCATCAAACCTACATCTGTGTGTTCTGATGCCTCATTCACACCACAGCCAGTGCGTTTTTTAGTGCGTATGTGGAGAGTATATGGTTTTAGTCCATTTTTGTTTGGAAAACATGCTAATAGATTAAAACCATGCACACTGTCTTCCACTTTTTGTCACGCTGCCCATAGATTTAAAAAAGGGCTCAGGGCAGCCCGTTCATGCAGGAGATACAAGCATGCCTGCACCCCAAAAACTCAGCATGGCTATGGACTGCAAACAGACATTAGCACAAGGGAAAAGAGCCAATGCAGACCTGTCAAGGTCTTGACAATACCTCCCCTAATAGGACAGATGAACATCTTAGTGAGACATGACAGGCATAAGGCAAGGTTAAGTCACCAACTACCAACAAGACATAACCCAACTACTCTAACTACGATAACCACAGTATTGTGGAGCAGTTCAGACGGTATAACTTCTACACTGCTCAAAAATGTAAGGGAATATTATGAAAACAGCAGATCTCAATGTGAAAAAATATGTTGGACATCTACAGATATGAATACGGCAATATCTTAAGAACAAAAGGCTGCTATATCTTTTAATGGAAATATTTTTTCAGCCTACAAAGGGTATATTGTGCAGACACCACCAAAATCAAATTGAAATAATAAGGTGGCAAGCTAATCCATTTTGCCAAAATGTAATTTCTGCAACTCAAAATGCTTCTTAATATCTTGTGTGGCCATCACGTGCTTGTGCATGCTTGGCAATGTTGCGTCATGCTCCTACAAGACGAGCGGCGTCTTGTGGGATGTCCTCACAAGATCTGAGGGCTCCTGTAAAGTCTGAGAAGCAACCTGGTGCTTCCTAATGCCCCACTGGGTATTCTATCGGGTTTAAGTCAGGTGATCACAAGGGCCATTCATCTGTATTAAATGCTGCCTGCATACTCTTATACTGTATATGAGGCCGGGCATTGTCATGAACAGGAGGAATCCAGGACCTACTGCACCACTGTAGGGTCTGACAATGGATTTCAGGATTTCATCCCGAAATCTAAGGGCAGCTAGACCAGGTAGATCTTTTCTAGCCTGTCATGCTGAACGATGTTGCAGGCAACATAAAATTCTCCGGGTGCTCAGGGTGAACCTGCTTTCATATGTGATAAGACAGGGCACCAGTGCCCACAGGAGAAAAATGTGCCCTCAGGTCACCCTCATGAACTCTGTTTCTGATTGTTTTGGCATGTGAGACATTCACATCAGTGGCCTGTTGGAAGTTATTCTGTAGGGCATGGGCAGCACTCTTCTTGCACAAAGGAGCAGCTAACGGTTGCTAATGGGTTGAGGACCTGCCATGGCCCTGTCCAGGGAAAATAACTCACTTCTGGAGGAAACTAAAACACCTCCAAAATTAAATTTCAATTCCATTTTATTTGTAGAGCGCATGCAAAATACAATAGTTGCCTCGTGGCACTTTACAGACTGTATGAGGAACACCCATGAGTAACAGGAACAGATCCACATGTTATTGGCTCAACCCAACTTCCAGGGCCCCAGTGTAGTACAAGTACATTAGTAATTGATCACAAATTATCCATGGTCATAGCATCATCATAGCATCATACAGTATCAGTATTGTCTTTATATGACTTTATATGTGACTTTATGTGGTTGTCAAAGCATAATTTGTTGTCTATACCCATGGTTGGGCAGCGCAGAACTGTCAACCAAATGTAGAGTGGCATTCATTGCACTGGCGCATCACTAGTACGTTGAGAAACACTCGCCCGTTAGGTTTTCTGTTTGTTTACTGGTGATCACTGTAAAGTATTAGAGAGAAACATGTTACAAGCTGTAATCAAATGTCTGTGCATACAGTTACGTTTAAATTGCTTTCAGTTCACTCATTTATGTTGTTTCACACATTATATGAACAACAGTTTGTAAAAATCAAGAGATGTTTTGTCTCCAAATGCCAATTTAAAGACAAAATAGTTTGGCCAGTCTGGGAGGTTAGCACTTTATGGCTTATGTATCTCATATACTTTACATACATTTGGAGAGAAGGGAGAGAAGTGTAAGAGGAGTGCTGTATGACATGACAAATGTGAGATTTATGGCAGCACTAGGCTGTAGCAGCATAATTGAGGTGTAATGCAAGGCAACTTGGAACCCCAGTAAGGATGGTCAGTGGCCATCCTACCCCAGGCTAGAAGCAACAGCAGAGACAGTCCTTCCCAATTAGCTTGAATGTAAGTCATTTAACTATTTAAACTACTAAGTATTTAACTGCTCAGTGATTCCAACTGTCATTGGCAACCACTTCCACTTTTGCAACTTAGCAACCAACATGGCAACTGGCATGTTTAGCCTAGCAACCAACCATATCTACCCTAGCAACTGTCTAGCAATCATCTTGGGTACCCTAGCAAAAGCCTAGCAATTACTTCTACAGTTGCAACCTAGCAACCAACATGATTATCCAAGCAACCACCATACCTACCCTGGCAACAGCATAGCAACCACCTCAGGTACCCTAGCAACAGCCTAGAAACCACTTCCACAATGGCAACCTACAGCAACCTGTAGCAACCAACACAGTAACTGATATGATTAAACTAGCAACCCACAATCTCCACACTTACTCCAGTAACAACCTAGCAACAACCTCAAACAGCCTAGCAACCACTTTCACAGATGTAACTTACATGATTGTAACAACATGGTAACCAAGATGATTGACCTAGCAACCACCATACCTACCCTAGCAACAACCTAGCAATCATGTCAAGTACCCTTGCAACATCCTAGGAATCACTTCCATAGTTGCAACCTTGCAAGTAGCATGTTGGCAATTTGATTGACCCAGGAAACACCATACCTAACCTAGCAACATCATAGCAACCATGTCAAGTACCCTAGCAGTAGCATTGCAACCCCTTCCACAGTTGCAATTTAGTAACCAACATGGCAAATAACATAAATAATCTAGCACCCACAATGCCTACCTTAACAACTACCTAGCAACTAATCCAGTTACTGTAGTAGTAATGCAGTTTGCATTTTCATGCACTTGTAATATCCCTTCTCTAGTGTGCTTTCTCTAGTTTTGTTTGTTTGTTTGTTTGTTTGTTTGTTTGTTTTATAATTTTGATTTCCACCATTGGAAGCATGCAAGAATATATTTTCACATTTAGAAAGAGGAGATTGTCTGGAATCTGGAAGGTATTTTACAAAACCAGAGTAGATCCGAGATAAGTGACGAAGACAGGGCTTGACCTGGCTCCTTCTAGGTAAACAAGCTCAAAGCGTTTCATGAACGTCAAGCAAGGATGAGTTGAAGCGTCTAGGTCAAGCTGGGTGTAGCCTATGTAATTCTGCATGCATGCGCATGCTTGTCTTTAAACAAAGTCACAATGTGAATTAGAAACACGCATGTATCAAAATGGTATGCTCAAAGTTGAAAATAGTTTAACTTTTGAGGTTGCGTTTTCTTCAACAATGGGCCATTGCTTAGCTGCCAGTTATAGCCAAGTCAGTGAGTTAGCGGTTTAGCCAAATCTAGCTGTCATTGCAACAAAACGCTTATCAGTTTTAACCTTGCATGTTTGTTTTTCAGTAATGAGAAATCAAATAAATTACTGTTTCCATCCTCATAACGCAGTTTCCGTTACCGTCCATGTATCACTTCACATTACTATCCATATGCGCAAGACACTGGCGCATTGGTCGCTCTCAGTGGGTTAAAGCAGATCACACTTTTTTTGCATATTCAGGCCAGTGCATGCGCCCGATACGAGAGCTCCCTTCTTTTAGCCTATAGTCTACTGCTGAGTCCTCATCACACAGAAAGGTCTATCGGGCGCATCAATCAAAAGGGCAATATCAAAAGGTTTTGGCGACGCTGATACTCATATTTCGGTGAGTTAAATAGTTCGGTGACATTACATAAAAAAATAATATGATACAGATCCATCTCAGTCACTCAGGTCAAGTCTGACGGACTCGAACCATACACCAAATTAGAACAGAGAGCCTACCGATTCCAAACGTGATGCCTCCAAACTTCTATTCTCCCCAAGTGTTCACCGGCCATTTATGACTTTGCTAACCTATATGTCAAACTTGTTCCTCCTGCATCAGCACTATGGCCATCTCAGACAACAATGCAGTGCACTGGAAGTTAGAGATATCTCACATCCATTGACTTCTGTTCAATAAAGAATGCACAAAATAGTCGAGTATTCAGTTCAATTCAATTCAATTCAATTCAATTTTATTTGTAGAGCGCTCAAATACAGTACATTGTCTCGCGGCACTTTACAGACAGTACGGGAAGCATCCATGAGAAACAGGGGCAAGGAAAAACTCCCTTCGCTTTGTAAATGATTTGTTTTGTAGGAAGAAACCTTAGGCAAATCCACGCCTCATGGACTCAGCCTACCTGCCTGGGGCCTAATAAAGTATCCGTAAAGTCTGATGCATAGATTGACCATGGTTTACAAAACAGCATGAATACTGAATGTAGTCAGAGATTATATACACATAGTTTATGTGACAGTCAGGGCCAAGGGATGGAGTCAGTAGTTGGCGTGGGATTAGAGTTCATTGTGTGTTGGTCGCCATTTAGTAGTATTCATATAATTCAGTTAATTACTAACCCAGAGCACACAATTTCCAAAAATATGAAAAGATACCTCTTAACACTTTGAATGCCAGAAACGTAATATGCCGTTATTACTTGTCATGCGTTGAGTGCCAAAAACGTAATGTTACGTTTTTGCCTTTTTTTTTAATTTACGAAAATAGAAACCCTCACACAGGTTATATATGATTTTTGGAACTCTGTGATAAATAGAACTGAAATAAATTACGATCGGAAACTCATAAAAACTCACGATCTGCACATTTTGTCTGGACATTTTCACATCACAAGGCAGCATTTGATTACTATTGCAGCATTCGTGTCAAATAATGCACGTCATGTCATGTTGTCCTTTCGCGGGTTCGTCACTAGGTGGCAGTCTCACCACAGGCATGATTCGGCTTGTGTCACTCCTCGAAACTTGACAGAGAACACGCCATCATAATCATAAAAGAAGCGATATCTCCTTTTCTAGAAAAAAACAAGGATTTTGATGAAAACTACCCACTGTTTAGCTTGGGATTTCTCAGGAACGGAGGCATGTAGAAATAAACGTTTTTCACCCACTGAGAGCTCAGAGTCTTACCTTTCAAATGACCCATAGTATGTGTCCATAGCTATAACACAGAATACGCTGTGGCTCTATAAAAATAGGCAACAGTGGCCTGGATTGCTGGCACTCTGGGCCAAAGCTTGTTAAAAACACCTGGCATTCAAACTGTTAACGTAATAGCATGCTGCATAATAGTGAGGTATGTGCAAAAATTAAGCCAACCTATATTTTCTTGATATTGGTGTGTATGACATAAACTGATATTATAAATCATTCAAAATCCAGTTGATTTGATTTCCAATGATAAGGGGAGGGGGCAAATCTTGACATAGCCTAGCCCTATGTTATCTGTAGGCCTATTTGAATGTATTTTAGTCATGCAGTAATTGATTAAATTACTTTCCCTAGTAATTAATTACTTTTACAATGGAGTAACAGAGTTACTAACAGAATTACTTTTTTGGAGAAGTAACTAGTAATTGCAAAGTAAAAAGTAACGTGCCCAACACTGCTCACTACTTTAAAACAATCACGTTTTTGGTGCAGATTTCAATTCAATTCAATTTATTTGTAGAGCACTCAAATACTATATATTGTCTCGCAGCGCTTTAGAGACAGTACGGGGAGCACCCATGAGTAACAGGGGAAAGGAAAAACTCTTTTCGCTTACTAATAATTCATATTTAGGAAGAAACCTTGGGCAGATCCACGCTTCATGGGCTCAACCCAGCTGCCTGGGGCCTACTGGAGTATCCGTACAGTTCGTAGTCTGATACATAGATTGACAATGGTTTACACAGAGTAAGTGCTGCTGTATTTTATATGTTGTGGGATGCTACATGCTGTGAGATGTTGTTGTACAGTAATCTGAAGCTTGGAACTGGTCTATTATTTTGTCCATGTGGAACAGTACAATGCTATTTACACTTTTAATTTTGGATTTGACTTTCAAGAAATAGAGCCCTGACACTGACCACACCAGTGGGCTTTTCTCCTTCATGATATTCTAAATGTGTTTCTTGGCAAACATCAGACATTGTCAATAGCCTTAAAGAAAAGTTCCAGAGAATTTCAACCCATAGCCCAGTTGTTTGAGTTCAGCGCATCCTGTATAATCTTCTTATTTGAAGAACTTTTGTATTCAATTTTGTGAGCAACTTGTAAAGGTGCCTTCTGACATCTGTCAAGCTCTAAGGGGTAGTTACCAAGTAGTTACTAGTTACAGTAAATCTGCTACTGAATGATCTGAACCAGTTCACAATCTTTTTCTAATCATGCTGATCTTTAACCTCTTTCTATAGATGCAGTGCAGAATGTTGGTCTACCGACACCCCCTCCTCCTCCCCCCCTTCCTCCCGGCTCCAATGTAACACCCACTTTCACTGGACCACCACCTCAGTTATGCCCCCCTCCACCTCCTCCTCCTCCCCCCCTTCCTCCCATACTTACTCAACCTGCCTCGGGACATACACCTATTCCTACTCCTCCCACACCTCCCCCACCTCCAGCCCCACCCCTTCCTAGTGGTCTATTCACAATTTCACCCACTTTGGACGAAAACAAGCCACTGTCAGGCTTGGCAGCTGCCCTTGCTGGTGCAAAACTGCGGAAAGTGCCAAGGGTAAGGAGAAAATATAGTGCTGCCCCATTCTGCTTTAATTGAGTATTTTTTTTATTTTTCATGGTCATTTATTTCATCCTGAAATCCCACATTTATAGTCAAAGTTAGCTCTGTCAGTAAAAAAAAATGAATGAGAAAACCTACAACAAATGGGAGTTAAAATTAACAAATGGGGGCTGGTTAACACCATTTCTGTTTCAGTTCACTTACCCCCACAGATTAGTTTTAGCCCTCTTTTATTCCATCTCAGTCATTTCAACTTTTCTCATTCTTTTTCTTATGAAAATGACCAGTTTTCTTTTCCAAGTTTTTCAGGCATAAATAGCTGGCAGTTTTTGTGTACAGAAGTAGATATTTTGTTAAAAGGATTTCCTGTTGTGCTAAATGATGTAGATTAATGTTTAATTTGTAAAAAGCAATTGCATATCGTGTTTTCTACTTGGAAAACACAATATGCAATTGAATTTTACAAGTTATCAACTAAGTTGATATCAACTCGTTGAGCTGTTTTAGGTCTAGGCTATTGCTTCCCTTAGACCCCTCAAAATAGCTTTACACTCATATCTACACTTACCTTATTATTTTCCTTTTCCTATCAATTTTGAGCACTAGCTTGAGCTTCTTGAATTACGGTGCGTTCTGTAAATCAACCATGTGATATCACTTTTTACGCATAATGGCACCTTGCACATTCGACAAATTAAAAGATTTTTTGAAAGTTTTAATAAAAACAAAATTATTTTGAGTATTTTTAAATCAACATGTCTTACCAGTATGGGCTTTTAATCTCACTGTTGGACCATTGCGTATCCTCTTTTAAGTTAGATGTGTATTGTAATCTCACACAACCTCAAAAATCAAAAACATTTGTGCTGTACCCAAAATATTGTATGAGAATGAATCAGTTGTCCTTTAAATAGAATGTGTTAGTAGCATGTGTCATTTAACACTGTGTACTGGGATGTTGTGTTCCCAGAGTGAGGAGGCTTCGGGTGCAGGTTTTGGAGGAACCGGTGGTGCTAAAGCAGAAGCTGCCCGAGGCAACGGACCACTGCCTGGGGGAGGAGGCCTGATGGAGGAAATGAGCGCTCTCCTCGCTCGAAGGTGAAACCTATATTTTTTCTGAATATATGTGGTGGAAAGGTATGAGTGTAAATGTAAATATATCTTAATTGACATGATGACTGTTTTCTTTTTTTTTTGACACAGAAGAAGAATTGCAGAAAAGGGATCATCCCCTGAGCCAGAGCAGAAAGGTGTAAGTAAGCAGATATGCAATATTGTAAGCCTCCAACAACCCCAACATTCATGTTCTATTTTACTCCCCTCCTCTGGATCCAATCTGATAGCTGTGTAGGTGTTATTCTCCAATCAAGAGCTACAAAAGCAATATGGCAGAGAGCTACTCTACTTTTTACATTGGTATTGATAGTTCTGGAGATAAACCAATGCTTTAGGCTCATTTTCAGGTTGTTTTCATTGAGATCTTCTCTGAAAAAATGTAAATGCTAATGTCCAATTTGCATTTGTTCCATACCAAAACCATATGAAGACGGACACAGTGATGATATCAGGTTATTTGTAGGGATGCATTCTGAATTATCTGTAGAGGTTTCACAGCACAGACTGGAAGACCTGTTAGGAGGGCTTTGTGATAGTCAAGGTGAGAAATCTCTGCACTACTGTGGCAAATATGGTTGAGAGGGGGAATAAGATACTTAAGGTCAGTTCTGGCTAGCATTGGCATGCTTGTCTGTCGTAAACAGTATTGCACAGCAATATAGCTCAAAATATCAGTGCACACCCGAATTAAAGTTAGTTTTCTTTGGAGTGGAATGTCATACCGTGCTATCGTGCCAAGGGTTTTACATATTCAGTGAAATTCTGGAGTTGTGCCATAGATCAAGTGTGTGCCTTTGCATTGCATAAAGGGGGATCTTTGACTCCTCCTTGTGCGATCGGGGAACCTAGAAATGGCTTGTTATGAAGTATCTTGCTCTGTCTGTCTAGCATCTTTGGCTGTATTGTAATATTAAGCTGAATCAGAAGAGAGATGATCTTTATTTATCTATTTATCTATCTTTATTAATCTATTGTGTCAAAGTAGAACAGTAGAGACACCACCGGGGAGGTTTGGCAACCGTAGGTTTGCAGGTACTGAATCCCAATTGCCGTGTTGCATGGCAGCCTCTGCCACCGGTTCGTGAATGGGTGAATGTGAGGCATACATTGTAAAGTGTTTTGACTGCTCTTGGGAGGAAAAAACAATGCAATCCATTGACCATTTACCAAATTTGAAACTTGGGCATTTGAGTAGCAGGAAAACTGGGAACCTGAATGCACATATTTACAAATCACCTCTACACATATACTGTCACACTTGCACACACCTCTGCAATAACCGTGAATACACATAGAGATTATCCTTATAATATGCACCCCTTCATATTATTTGATACTGTTTGTGTGGTAGGACTATCAAGTATAGCACAGCAAGCTTTGCCTGGTCATAACACGCCCCAGTCTACGTTTTGCTTCGTACAATGGTCTGGGATCTCGGCTATTGAGAGACAATTTCTTGCTGGATGTGTTTGAATTGAAAAAGATTGGGTCAGTCCTTGACCGATAGCCTATTGTATTGAGCAGATGCTGGAATACTGAAGGGAGATGAGAATCGGGCAGGATTACATAGGAAGACAATAACCAGGCTACAGCAAACTAAACACTAGACTACATTTTTTAAAGCTTCAGTATCTTTTTAAATAACATTTAAACCCTGTCACTGAAACACTGCCTTTGTACTCATTTACAACAGGATGAACCTGAACCTGTAATTCCTAAAGTTCCTGCATGTAGCACTCCAGGTAAGTGGAGTCATTTCCTCATAATGGATCCTACATTTATTAATGTGGTTATACTGATTCTGACTTAATCTCACTGTTTCATTTCAGAGATGCCACGAAAACCTTGGGAGAGGGCGAATACTATGAATGGTAGCAAATCACCAGTCATTGGAAGGTAATCCTAAGAACTCTTACTGTTATTATTATAGCTGCCTTAACCTGTAACCAGTGAAATTGTAGACTTGGTTATTTGATATGTGGGTGAGCATGTAGCTTTAACTTTGCATTCACACCAAAAGCTACTAAATCTATAATGAAATTGCTTTTGTCACTCATTCATTTACAGCCGTTTTCAACTTCATTTGTCGCTTTGGTGGCTTTTATAACTTGTCCATGCAAATAGCATAGATTCAAGTGATTTTACAGGTTTACTAGTTCTTGACATGTATGTCCAGTGAGGGAAGCTTTTCAGAGAAGACCTGTTGAAATTTTTAGGGAGACCTAAAATGGACCTAAGTCCATGGACTGAGCTAAAGATCGATTGGATGATTGTGTTGTGAAAATGAAGGGGTAGAACAGGCTTTATGTCCGTAAATTGTGGTTAAATCATGCTGTAAAGAATTCCTGGAGTAGCTTTACTGTACCATTAATAATATAATAATATTAATAATAATATTTTTCTTCTGTACAGACCCAAATCTACACCCACGCCCACAGGATCCTTAAATACTAATGGTGTGTTAACAGAAGTGCTTGACTATGACAGATTGAAACAGGTAAAATTATTCAAGTTTTGTTTGAATTTACATTGTATTTTGATCATAAAATATTAACTATATAATTGTTTTTGTAAAACCATGCTATTTGCATCCTGCCACAGCCTTACCTGCACTCTTTAGTGTAAAGATCAGTCAGTACTCCATTTATACCAAAGATGTACCAATGGTTCCGATACATGGGTTTTGCATATTGATTAATACCCAATACCAATCCAATAACCTCCTTGTATTAAAAGATTTTATTTATCTTACTCTCCTAACTGGGCATTATTTTCCAAAACCAAGTACGATGTTGATGTTGTGTGACACCAGTAGTACAGATGTAACTTGTGTTGACAGTGATCATCCAATTGAGGCAGGGCTGCACAGGAAATCTGAGCAGGAGGATGTAGACTTCTCCCGTCGTCTAGAATCTTATTTGACTGTAACTCATACAGTTGTAAAACTGTAGAAGAATTTTGAGATTTTGTCTGACTCTTGCTTTTCATAGAACAAACTGCGTGCACTGAAGTAGGCTACTGCACTTTTATGTAGAAGTCAAATATTTTGGATGAACAATCCTAAGCCATGTCTGAAGTTAAGACAATTATGTCTTGTGTTGAAAGGGATTTTTTGGTTTGCTAATGGATTTATGCATGTAGATGGACATGGATCAATGGTTAGCCTCTCTTACCACCCTACACAGATGCAACATTTTTTGGTTTTATATTGAACTGAACGATACGCCCTCTATGGTTCAATAAGCTTATGTGAACCGCAATGTTTCGTTCATTATTAAAATATCAATTGCTTCCTGAAATTTGAGTCAAATCTTTGGTCCTCACGTGCATCCGGGTTCATTTAGTCGGGTGGAGTATCATAGATCATTGTCACTAAAATCAACGACGGTAATACGCACACCAGAGCTCACTTTTATCGTTTCATTTGTTGTGTTACGTTTTGGACATTCTCCCCTTTGTCAGACAAGGAAGGACGGAATGCCATAGGTTGTACTCAGACATTGGTGGTGTCTGAATTCTCTCACTATGTGCTATATTGTATTGAGATATTGTGGTGTTTAACCAAGCAATTTGAATTGTTAGGTGCTCTGATTGTATCACTCTTTACATCAGGGGTCTCAAACTCCCAGCCCGCGGGCCAAATCCAGCCCGGGCTCTGCCCAGATCCGGCCCGCAAGTTGGTGCCAAAATTATAATGCAAACCGGCCCTGGAGAGAGGCGCAAACATCAGTCCCGACAGGCACACCCATTCTTCTCCGTTAAGCTACTCGCAGAGTTTTAATCGTACCGAAATGATTAGGGCATCATTGGAATCTGAACAAACTGACCTTTCCAACAGTTGTTCGTTTCTGTGACGAACGATTCACGAGATAATTAGCGTTTAGATTGGTAAGTATGTTATATTACCAAATCCAGGCAATCTCCTATTTAAAAGTGAAAAGATATTTGTTCTAGTTGGTTATGCATTCAATAATGAGATATAGGCCTGACATTGAATGTCACATCTTCAGATTAAAATAAATAAATAAAATAAAATAATAATAAAAAATGAATAATGATTAAAAACAAATGTGTTGTACCGTAATTGCAATCGACCCCTGATGCGGCCCTCCAGTCAGATAATTTTGACCGTAGTGGCCCCCAGCTCATTTGAGTTTGAGACCCCTGCTTTACATGTTATGTGATAGTCTGGCTGCACATTTTTTGTTGGAACGACAACATCCAGGCAGAAGTTGAGGTTCTCTGTTATCTAATTTATGTGGTAACTGCTAAACGCTCTACTCTGTGTATCCTGCAGCACACTCCAGTCAGTCGACTCTAGTCTCTCAAGGCCTCTTCTGCTAGAGGAGTCCATTTAGTGAGGATTCATATGGTTATCTGTTGCGTTTGCACTTGTACTTGTACTAATTTAGTATGTTTTTTTTCCACTAATGTCAAAACTGTGGTCCAAAAGCAGACCATGCCACCAACAGCTGCCCACCAGTGTTCCAATATTGACAAAACTGAGTTTACTATCTAACATTGTGTATAAACTCATAGTTGATTTATTTCTTGTCCTTTAATACAGGATATTTTAGAAGAAATGAGAAAGGAACTTTCCAGACTGAAAGAAGAATTAATTGATGGTAAGTGAGACTATAGTCTGCAGTCTTGCTATGCTTTTTCTCATCATTCTGTAATTGATAGACTTGTATACAACTCTTCAAGGTCTAGAAAGAACATTTTAGAATTCCATACATCTCTAGACTTGTGCAAGCACCCTGTTTAAAAGGCATCCTTGGGTTTGGTTTGGGTACATATTCTCATCTAGCACACCCATCAATGACTGGAAATTAAGGCCTACTAGGTCCTAATTAATATCAGATAAAGAATAAAGGCCTAATTCATGATAAGTAAGAAATTGTGAATTCATTCCTTAAATATTATAGGTGCTGCTTACCACATGCCCTATTAGTCACAAATATAGGCATTATTAAGGTGTTAGTGTCTAATATGTATTCCTTAAAATAAAGTTACCGCTATTGGATAATAATTTATTAGTTGTGAAAGAGTGAAATAACTATTAACTTATGTCAAATACACATTAGTTATGGCTAATAACGACTGCCAAACTGTGTCGTCACGTTATATGTAGACTCCTTCGAAGTGTTATAACGTGCTACCAAAGTTCCATTGTGTTGTGATTTATGGTTGCACTTGTCTCTGTTTTCACAGCAATCAGAGAGGAGCTTGGCAAGTCAAACTCTTCCTAGGAGTTCCAGAGGCATACTATTACTTTAATTTCCTGATGCTTAAGATCTGCAATGGTGAAACAAAGTGAAACAAACAGATTTAACAGTTGAATATTAACAGCTATCACACAAATCAAGATGCATTCAAGGGTAAGAACAAACACAGCTGGAGTAGGGAAATGTACTGGAGGATGATTGACGCCCACATAAACCCTCACAGTAAAGGATGTATATCATGTGATACAGGATATCAGTTTTGTAGGATGTGGGGAAATCGTAACGGATCAACTTACCCCATTATCATGTTGGACAATGCTGTAACTCAAACATAAAGCATTAACACGTAGGCATGTGACTCATGGCTGGAATTTGGTGAGAACATTTGAGAGGGTACCTGCAAAGGATTAAAGGAAGGGATTGTTGGACCAAGTCTATTTTTGGTTTTAATAAAGCCTTGCAATCATGATGAAGAACGACTGGTTTTAGTCGACTGCTGCTGGACTGTATAGCTTGTCTTCCTGAAATACCATTGTCTTTGATCGAAACATGAAACACAAGAATGTTCATGCCATGTAGGTCATAAAGCACATCATGGACATATGAGGTAGCTTAATCCTGTCATTTAAGGATACCACTGTGTCCTTGTTACAAGATATGAGAATGCTTAACAGCTGATCTAATGAAGTTTGACATTGTAGCTCCTTCTGTTTTGTTTTTGGGTAGCTGGAGGATTATTTATGAGGGACGATGCCTTTCTACCATAAACCATTGTAGCTTTTTAACCAAAATCAGAGTAATGGGTTTCACCAATATCAACAAGACCACATCTGTAGATAGGGCTCTTGAGAGCTAACTTTTTTTATCTGAAAACTTTTTTTCTTTTTCTTTTCTTTTTTTTTAAACTTCGGTCAAATTTAGTGCATGTCATATTTTGTACTATGAAGAAGCAATGTATGCCATAAAATTATTGTCAGTTTAAAAGCAATAAGTGTAGCATTTATTTTATGTTTTTTTTTTTTGTTGTTGTTGTTTGTTTTGCTCTTTGTCTGAACCAGTTCACTTTCATTAACAAACATTTGTATCCGGTTTTATTCTTAGGAAGCCCACTCATTTAGTCATAATGAATTTACAATGACAAACTCCTTTGCGCTGTACAACCTACCTTCATCATTGTTATCCAGGAATGCTTAGTTTTAGCACCGCCTCGATATAATGATAGGTTACAGTCAGAGGTTGGAAGCTGCATGTTTTTTTTTGTGCCATTTAGTGTTTTTAAATGTCATCACCATCTTCATTTTAGTTCACACATTTGATATACAGTGGCTGAGTCAGGCAGTACCCTGGTTACCCATAGCAATTGTTTTTCATTTGGATATGTTCAGATGGATCTAGAAAGCTGACAGAAGTATCTCAATTTGAATATGTAATATCTGAATTATATGTATGTCATATTAAATAAATCTGAATTTCTTTGCTGTGAATGTCATACATAGTGTATTTTTAACATTGTCATGTGAATGTTTCTATATTTTCAATACATATACTTGTACTACTCAATACTATGATACATATGGGGGCAGCCCTATGTTCCCACAGTTCTATGTCCCCACAACTCTATGTTCCCACAGCCCCATGGTCCTAGCCTGACATAGCCCGCCCATAATACTACTGTTCATTCGTATTCATGATCTGGAGACGGTCCTTTGGGGAGGGTTTAGTCTGTTAACAAACAACCGACCAATCAGTGAGGCTGATTGGGCGAGCTGTCCAATTGTTGCAAACCAGAGCTGAGAGCCCTCCCCCACCCTATAATCGCTGAAACTGAAAACGATGCTTTTCAAAATCGATCGCTGAGGTGGATTAATATAAAAACACTGTGGAATGCGGATGCAAAACATTCTGAAAACTACGAGTGTGGATGATCTTTCCCTTGTGAATGCATTTATACAATTTGTCAGGGTTACTATGTGGACAGGGCTTAAGATCTTTCTCAAAAGGAAAACCTATGGTCCCGTATCTTTTAAATTGAGTGTCTGAGCAGTCTTTGAGCAAAATCAGGGGTGTATTTAAATTTAGATTAGATCTCCCTCCACGAGTCCAACTGGGATTCCAGGCATTGGCGTCATTCGCGTCAACCACATTCAACCCAAGCCAATCAGCAAGTACAGTTGTGAGAGATGTTGGGTTTCTGCTGTTGCACAGTAGCATAGCTTACTTCACAACCAGGCTGGCGCATAATATAGACTATGTCATGTTGATGCCTCGCTGTTACCAAATGCTTCTTTCAAAGACAGCATTTTTTCAGTTTTGGACAGTCTATTGGTGTGTTTTATTATGCTCCCTGAGCCATCTCGGATCTTGGATGTCACGTCCGTTTCACACTTCAAGCGTTTTATTATGCAAACTCATCAGACATGGAGAACCAATGAAAACAATGTTGACGTCATTTCCTGATATAGTTTGTCTTCTGTTAGCAACCCTAGGCTACGTTTAGCACACCTGACTCAACACTGACTCCAACAACCAGAGGCAGGGATATGGACACAGTATTAATATGAGTGATTGAAATAGTCATTTGAACCACTAAAACAGTCCAAACACAATGAAAACAGCATGTGACACTGGGCGTAGCCATGTTGGAATCTGCATCAGAATTCTAGCTCGGTGTCCTCTGAGTTCAACCGAGAAGGCAAGAGCACTGTACAAGGAAAAAGGAAAAGGGGCATGCTAAGTATGTCACTAGGCAACCTCCTCAGGCCATCCGAGACAGAGACCTGTGTGAAGTTGTATGAAGCTAAGTATTGACCAATGAATTGAAATGATGAAATGTTGTGCATGGTCAAATAGCCATCATGAACATGAGGCATGGTTCTGCCCTTTTACATGTAAATCTTAACTTAATAGATGTAAATCATGGGCATATTAGAACAAAACCTAGTGATGTCAAATATCCCAAAGCTATTGAAGTTCAATTCATGAGAAGATACCAACACACTCATCCAGTGAACAAAATAAAATGCTTTTATTTTATGGGCAAATCATGACTAAAAACATGCACTTGTTTTCAGGATGGATGTCACTCAAACAAAAAAAAATATTGCTTACACACAATATTGTCCTTCCAAGAGGTTCATGAATCAAATCAACAACTGCCTTCAGCTAGTAGTTTTTTCTAAATTTAGACATCTCCCGAGGGGACAATAAGAGACTCAAGTTGATTCAATTGTTTTTACGTTGTCTACAAAGTGATATACTATTGCAAGTAAAGAGAAAAGTTGAGTTTGCATGTCCTCTTACCCTCAAAAATAAGCAATAAAATTGGCATTTTTATGAGGGGGGGAAAAAAACAACAACTCATAGCTTCAAAATAATAAAAAAATTACCATCTCAATTTTTTTAAATGTGTTTTCTTACTCCTGTACTATATATACGTATCCTGAATATTTGAGTTTCGCACATTTTAGAGAACAAAAACTTAATAATCTGGGTTTCTTTCGATGAACAAGTCTTCAATGGTAGGAAGCACTGTAATTTCAATGTGAATTTCAATGTTCAAAGTTCAATGTGGAATTACCCCAAAGTGCTCATGGAAAACATCCTAGATCCTACCTCCAAGTGGTAAAAGTAATGGTAAAAGACATTTATTGAAAAACAAAAAGCTTTATTCATATGTATTGCTCAGATGTAAAATAGTGAATGGCAGAGAGAAACAAAACAGTCATAAAAATAATAAATACCAAAAAATAAAATACAAAAACACTGGCATCAAAATTTAACTGATTTCAACTTTGAATTGACTTCTATTCTTCTAAAAACTACTGAATCAAACCACTTTCAGTTTAAAGCTAAATTGTACAAAAAAAAAAAAAAAAATTCTATCAAAACATGATAATCTATTTACATTTCATTCAGTTATACAAAAAATAAACAAATAACTTCAAGCTAATTACACTGAAACAGTGTAACTGTTTTGGACAAATTTCTTATCGAGGTAGCCAAATTAGGGGAAACCTAGATTTTTTTTAATTTCTTTTTTATTTCTTAAAAAGTATATATATATCATCCTACAATTCTGAAAAATGAACCCTACAATAAGAATATACACAACCAGTAATACATTGCTAATGGTTTTGTTGTCTTCCATTTAATTCCTGAGAGGGAGCATTTGTTTACATAAGCGTTAATACTTCTTTGTACACAAACATTTATACCAAAATATACCTTTAAACACTATCAATCCAGGAAATGGACGCGTTCATACATCAGGTAAAAAAAGATTTAAATATTACTTGAGACAAGCAATGTACTCAGTTATTCATGCAACCTGAAAAGAATATTTCTGTACAGGAATACAACAAATTCTTTTTTTTTTCATAATGAACAATATCAAAAAGATGCAAAATTCAATTTACAATTACAATTCTAATATTACTTAAAAATATAAACTGAATGTTTTGAGCTCATTGAAACAGTCTCAACATGAAAGGATTTTTTTGCTTCTAGATCTTGTACCATATGAGGTGTTTCAGTAGATCCGGGGGATGATGCGGTAAGGTACTGCTTTGCAGTATTCATCCCAAACAGAGCCATACTTTTTTCTGCACTGGCGCTCATCTCTAGCGTTGCGATGTATTAGCAGGAGGACCAAATAAACAAAATAAAAGTATGGCAGAGCATGGCTGAACCCTATTTAAAAAAAGATAAGAAAATTGAATTATATATTCAATATATAAAAGTCAATTATAATACAGTTTGCACAATTCTGATTAGATTGCCACTTGATTTAAAGCCTTAATATTATTTTGGCCAAGGACACTGATATCGTAAACAAGTTCAGACTATTTTTTATTCTGTGGTTTCTAGTGGCACTGGTTCTATTAGTGATTTGACATACAACATGACCGAAAGTACAAGGGATGTCACTCACCACACGGTAGAGACCAAGCAAGGCCCATGAGTAAGTCACCCAAGTAATTTGGATGGCGGACAACACCCCACAATCCTGACACAATAAGGCTCTTGCCAGTGGCAGTGGGGATGGTCTTCAGATCTGCATTTAATTTTATTTAAAAAAAACAAAACAAAACAAAAAAAAAACACATACTTCTAGCGTTTTCATTTAAACATGGTGAAGTGCAAATGCCTGAATAATTGAAAAATGTACAGCATGTCTCAACAGTGAGTAAACCGCTGTCTTGCTTTCGAATATTATGTTGGGGATGCATCTTTTGTTTTTTAAGGAGATAACGCCATCTTACTGATACAGTGGTCATTTTTGGATTGGTTACTTTTTTTCAATATTTCCTACGTACCCTACCTTTAAGGTACAGGTTCGCTCAAAATGATGTTAAGCCTGGTTTTCTGATATCTTACGAAATACGATGGTTAAGATTGACATTTTGACAAACGCTTCTGTTCCGAGAATTTCCGCTTGTTGCTGTAGCGTCTAGCAGCAGCCTATGTCCACTGGAACAATCCTTTCTAATACCAAAGTCCTTCTAAGGCAAGTCACATCACTCGACCGCCATATTGGATACGCCTTCGGGCAGCTATTTGGGCTAAACAAGACAAGACCCTCCAAAATGAATGGGGAAATATCCATAAGTACAGTTTGGCTGGTCGTATGGACTTAAAAAGTATATGCTGTGAATCCTTGTTTAAATCTCAGTAGAAAATCTATCAGACAGACGCTAAAACAAAGCTAAAAAGACATTATTTAAAACGGCAAATTGCTTACTGCGCCTGCGCTGACAATCGCGGCATGGCTATCACCATAGTGACGGAGATAGTAAACAAAAAAGCTAACCGTCAGTCATACAGCGTTAAGCAACGCGATTGGCTATTTCCACCATAACAGAGCCCGTTTACGGCGAGCCATGGCACTCCTATTAACGCCATTCAACCTGCAATTCCAATTGCAAATCCGCCAGGGGGCGATCGCGAGTCAGTGGAAACTGAGTGGAAAATCAATGGGCACCTATGAGGTATAGGGCTAAATGTATAATTTTCACATATTTAGGGACAACATATCACAGATTGCATTTTATTTTAAGCAACTTTGACATGGATTTCAATCAAAATGAAATATATTTAATACATATGAGCATTACGTTTTTCATCTTTGAGCTGTTTTTTCCCCTGACTCACTAGCATTCTGCTACTCTATTCTGGTGAATGGCCATAGGGAAAGACTTGCTGTGTCACGTGACAGACACTTTGGAAGGGATTTTACAAATGAACAAAAAATGCTAAAAATATTATGTGTGGACTGAGAATTAAATCAAATTACTCTGAACCGCATGCATGAATGCATTTATTCAAGAAAAAATTGTATCTAAAGAAATGCAGCATTTGAGGGTGCAGCTGCATAGAACCCAATTCATTCTTCACTGACTCGCGCGCGCCATCTAGGCGCAATACCACCGGAGTGCTAATTCTCCCCTATTAAAAGTTCTCTGACCATAACTTCCAGTTTCTCTACTCCGCCATCTTTGCGTTACGAACGGCCGTAGTGCATTTCAATGGGAGGACTTCTGAAGTGATTTGTCTCCTCCTATATAAGCGTCTCTGCTAATAGGCATTAAATACATCAGTGAACACTACAGACCACTCGGTGAGTTTCTTACCTTTGTAGGTAGACGTTTAGGAAGGATTGTTCCAATAGACATAGGCTGCTGTTAAGACGCTAAAGCAAATTCTCGGAACAGAAGCGTTTGTCAAAATGTCAATCATAACCATTATATTTCATCATAAGATATCCGAAAACAAGGCTTAATATCATTTTGAGCGAACCCGTACTTTAATGTTAGGTAAAGAGAACAACGTCTATGGATGCAGCCAACATGGTCATTTTGTTGCTTGATATGCTTTGCAAGAAAATATAAGGTTGCTTTTGTCATACATTTAATGGAGGATAGCAACAGATTATCGCCATCGCCAATATCCCCCCAAATATTTTTTTTTCCCAATATCGTCCACCCTTGTGGGAAAATAAACTTTAGTTGCTTGCACAAAATTTGCCAGTGTGTGCACAATTTGTACATCGGCAGTAGGGTATACTCATTTACATTGCCGGCTTTTTTGCCAGTTTGGACGTTAAAGTTACAGTACGGCACAGTACTTTTAAGTTGTATCCAAATTTCATTTCTATAGTGTTGCCCCATGAAAAAAGATATAGCAGAATATTTGCAAAAATGTGAGAGGTGTACTCACTTTTGAGATAAAGCATGTTATACAGTAAATTGTTATTCTTACGTGAATGTGATGGATCAGATGGGTTTCTTCTAAAGTTGTTCTTCTGGGAATTTGCCTTGCGAAATATATAATATCCAATTCCTTTAGAGGAGAAAAACAAAGTTGAGAAATAATGAATTACAAAGTTTACACTAAGTACACTATAAGTTCCTGCATAAGGTCACTTCTGTTCACGTTCCACGTAAATACCAAACAAAAAACAGAACCAGCTCACTCATCACTCCCACATTTCTGTAACGGTCATGAATTGGATGAACATGGATTTGGATGAACATGCTAAGCTGATCATAGCTGTCCCGTTAAAATAACTGCAATGACATTTAGAAAATAAGATCCTCCTGCAAAACTTTAAGTTCGTAAATGCTGGACTAGGTAATATATGAGACAAGCCTAGGTAACATTGGTCATTAACTAAGGGACTAATGAACAACACAAACACCTCAACCATGCATCTTTCACCAATATGCATGCTGTGCTGCTGTGTTTGTTGGGTGTACTTAAAAGCTAGCCTTTATTTAAAGGAAAAATCCGGTGCGATTTTCTCTTAAAATATGTTAAATTATGACTGGAGCACGGACTTGTCGCATAATTCACTTGCACCCAACCCCTCCCTTCGGGAATACGGCTAGTTAACCGATTAGCTACTAACAGTCTTAGCGCTGGAGTTAACTCGTATATCGTTAGTCTGAATTGTATACTGTAGCTCACCTCAATATTTTCCACCATTGACGAAGCTCGAAGTTACTCCAAACTTAATTTCATAGATTCCCGTGGGTATTTACATTTAAAACGGAGCATAGATAACTACAACCACATTTACCACAACTTTGTAGCTTTGTTGTTGTGAGAAAGTTAGGTTTAGGTGTGCATAAATAGCAACCAATCTCATCTTTAACTAAGCATCCGTTCTTTCAACCCTTGAAACGATTCCCTACTGTAACTGGGTTTTAATTGGCCCCTGTCAATTTCTCTTCACGCCCTATATACCTCTGTGTGCCTTTTCTTCTGTCATTTACAAAAAATATTGGCACTGTCCAGCTAAATCGGATAGGCTCTCAGATTCACACTACTCAACTCTGTTAGCACCTCCCCCTCCCCCAACTACCTTCCTGGTGATTGGCTGGAACGGTTTGTAGTGCTCAACCTGTCCCGATTGTGATGTTTCCGGAGACTGGGCTTTTTAACAATGTTTTCAAGGGGCAGGCATCTGGCTAATAAATATTTCAGTTGGCAGTTACTGCACTGTCCAACAAACTTTCCTTTGACTACCCAATAATATTGTCAGACAATATTCTGTAATCATGCTACTATGATGCCAAATCAAAACCATGGACAATGTGAGACCCATCATAAGCTACTGGCAGTGTCCTGGATCTGCCTAAGCTTTCTTCCCGATTTTTTTATTTTTATTTTTAAATAGAAGGGAGTTTTTCATTGGGTGCTCCTCGTACTGTTTGTAAAGCCATGTAAGGCAATTGCATTGTAATTGGGCACACATACAAATATAATAGCATATGTGTAATCTGAGGGAGATGCCTACGATTTGAGACTAAAATTAAATTGAGCTGAAACCATGCAGGAACTCATAGTCACCTTTAACAAAAGCAAAAGTGCATATGTTGAAAATAAACGCTATTGCCTTTACTTACCCTTTATGATAATGATGGCTGCAATGAGCAATTGAGATAGCTCATTTGGATGATTAACTAAATAGTGAGCTTGGCAAGTGAATGTGAAAGGGACCCACACCAGATCTCCAAAAGCCAACATGAATCCAAAACCATCATGAACTATATCCATTGTAGTCAGAATCTTTTCCTACAATGCAAAGGGTAAATTAAACTTGTGTGATGGGCAAAACAAGGGTAAAGCAGCATTTCACGTTTTCCTTTTTTTCAATGGCTTGGGTAGCACAATGTTTGCATATGATTAACACAGTGTGTCAAATGGCTAGACTGTACTGTATGTCTGAACAATTTAGGCTAGTCAATTGTCTTCAACTCAACTTGACATTAACCCCTCCCTCTCATCTTTCACCATGTAGAGGAGATATAAGTTACCAGGAGAAAGAAATGAGCAACTGAGATTTAAAAAAAACAAAAACAAAACAAAACAAACAAACAAACAAAAAAACACAATTCCAAAATAGTTGGGACACTACAAATTGTGAATGAAAAAATGTTTTGTTGCTTGATATGAATTTTTTTTCTTACGTGTTTTTTCTCCTACAACAACAAAATTTTGTTGAAATTCAAAACAGGCTCTTTACCTCATGCCAAAGTCCATCTGCCACCCAAAGAAATTGGAAGATGTTCACCAAACACATGGCTGGGGAGGGCAATTCCAGATTCTGTACTTTCATCTCAGCAAGCAACATGGCAAAGTTGATAAGAAGCTGGGGAAACATTTTTTTTTTATTTAGTGGTATTGCCCTGATTTAACATAGTACAAGTAAAGGGATTGAACAGATCAGGGGACAGACACTCACCCAACCAATTAAACCAGGACGCATTTCACAGAAGAATTTCACATCAAAGTTCCTGATACGTGGGTTCAGCTCCCGTCCCATGAAGAAGTCATGAAATAGATATCCTACAGGACCAATTGCATGACTTACATTAGGTTATCACCCGGTAGAATGGAATACTGTTTTCTGATTGGCTGACAGGGTGTCCATTAATTCTTGATAACAAGTCAAGTCAAGTTTATTGATATAGTACATTTAACACAAACAAGTTTGACCCAAAGTGCTCAACAGGACACCTGAGAGATTTGTCAGGTATAAAAGTTTCTAATGCCCTTTAGAATGCAACCTAGTGGATTTTCTTTGATATGAAAATAGTAACCTACCTGAACAGGTTAACTTCTTTCATAACAGAGCCACGTTTTTCTTATGTTTAAACCACTTGCTTACTGTCTATACATTTTAGTTGCAACCGGGTGATAAACGGGATAACAGCCTGCGTGGTGTCCCGATATAAGGTAATAATGGACTTGGTGGAAGCGGACAAGCACTCCGCATTCCACGTGTTTGTCATTAGCTTCCACCTAGTCGATTATTACCTTATATCGTGACAACTCAGCTGCCGTTATCCCTTACAGATTAACAATGCAATTTACTGTTTATTTGTAACATAATTAGAGGAATGCCATCTTACCAGAGTTCCCACTAGGGGCCTGGTCTTCCTCAGAAAGAGAGCGTGAGCGAGTGAAGAGGTACATGCTGAGAAGAATGGAGATCATCAATGCCGATGAATAGAACTGCAGAACATGAGTGTGAATATATGTGAAGTCCATCTCTTGTTGCACCGCAACGCCAACAGCCACAGCACTAATGAGCAATGCATAGAAGCCTGTAAGGAGACACAAAAGATATCAGTAACTCAATAGGCATTCAACAACAAGACAAAGACTTCTAATAGTTTTACCATAACATAGCTTGTACACAAATTTACAACATGTAAATTGTATGTTGGTAAGTTAAATGCTGGGTCTTCATTGTGGAAGTGGTTTCCAGACAGGTGAAACGATACTTGAAGTTGCTGTAAAGTGTGCAAGCATGTGTGTGTGAGTTTATGTATCTGCACATAAGAGAATAATAAAAAAAGAAAAGACTAGCATGAACTGACAGGCACAGCTTTAGACGGTCATAATTTATTTTCCATGTTCAGAAGCCTAATAGCTTTGTTGAAAAAAGTTGTGGAGCTTGAACTACTTTCAAAACTATCTAATGATAAGGCTAAATAAATGCAGAGGGGCTGTAAAGCCAATAATGTAATAACTGTCAATAACATAATAATTTTGAACATAATAATTTTAATGTAATAAAGACAGTATTGTTAGAACTTGCCAATAATGTAAGAAAATGTTTGAAACAATAATGTAATAATCTGTTACTGGCTAAATTAACTGATTAATCACGTGATTAATCCAAAAAATTGAACTCGGATTAAAAAAATTAACTCAGATTAATCCTGATGGATATGGTTCCACTTTCATGCCATGTATTATGTTCAATTCAGATAGAAAATCGCTCAGCTATCAAGTCAAACTATACAGATTATGGCCAAGCTCCTGACTCACAATTAATCATTACAAAATTTTGTGATTAATCAGATTAATTTTTTTAATTGTTTGACAGCACAACTTATTATTATGTAATGTAATAAGTTCAATTCACCTTTGTGAATTTCACTTAATCAAAGATGTATTTATTGGTTTTAAAGTGTAACACTTCTTTGCCATCTGCTATTACTATTGTCTCTTTTAAATAGCGTCTTACACAAAGGATCACTCACAAACTGGACCAACAATCACTCTCAAGATCTTTCCATAGGCCTATAGACTCAGGAGAAGTCAGGCCATCCAAACTTAAGTCATACTATGGTGACTTTTCACACATTCACTCTTCAGCACAGGGAAATGTTGACTCAGTGTTTCCCACACATGTAAAACATTTTACTTTTTAAAAGGCAAAACTAAGGACAAATAGCCTTTATTTTTAAAGTTTAGTTTTATTCATGGAATACATGCTTTACAATAAGTTGATGTTGTGCCATGTTTATGGTTAAGCCCAACAGCCCTATGTGATGTTGCACTGATGCCTAATATAGCCTAATGTTACAAAGATATAATTAACCCCCCAAAGTTTCAGAAAATTCTGTGGTTAACACTGTGACTTAAATTTGAAGTACATCTGTGATTACATGAAGAGAAACAATGTTACATTTTGCTTATGCAGATCATGAAAACACCTTGTATCTTGAGAATAGGTCCAAAAGTACATAGAAATCCAATACAAATAGATATTCTAAAATTAGCAATATTGGTGTTACTATTTAGCTTTAGGGCTTTCTAAATTTTGCTTAGGGCAAGGGGTGCCCAACCAGTCGACTGCCAGCAAATTTCAGGTAGATCAAGTAAGGTTCCAAGAAAAAGGCTCAGATATTCTGGTTTCATTTCTTTTTGTTTTGGCTATAACATGCGATTAACATAAACACGATAGATAGAATTGCTGCAAACCACTGCCTAACTTGTGGTCTGAGTAATCTCTCTTGTACAGTGAGGTAAACAAAGTCTTAATGCAGAAGTTTAATATGCGCGCAGCCAGTACAATGAGGGCTGTTTTTTTATGGCAAATCTACTGCGGAGTAACATGAGAGGGTAGCCTAGGTCAAGTTGTCATCATAATTTTGTGAGCTCTGTGAGTGTGGTTGCGAATAATATGACATTTTGTAAAGAACTGACAGACCAGTTTAATGAGTGTAACGTTAACGAAAAAAGCCCACATCACGGCAGAAAAGTGTGCCTGGAATTAGATTTATTATTATTTCTTTTTAATCATATGGTCGATCTTTTCGACCTTGTCATCTCAAAAGTAGCACACAAGCTGAAAAAGGTTGGGCACCGCTGGCGAATTGATGCATGCCACAGCAGAATGACATTTCCATCTTTTTGCCTCATATAATTTTGTGCAAAGTGTTCTTAGGGCGTGCAGAGAGACAACAGATTTTTTTTTTTTTTATACGCATAGGCCTACATAAATATGACACGGCAGTATCATTACCACTGCGCGATGAGGCCAAATAGCGGCATCTGAAGGTTATATATATTACTGCTCCATGCTACGCCGACATTATTACTTTACGGGAAGAGGCTAAATAGCCGTTGACTGGAATACATGCCATGGTCGTGGGTAGGACACCTGGAGGTGTGTGTTTTAATGTTTCATAAAGAGAATATCGTGTAGGGACGTGGCTTACCATAACTGTTAATGCTCATCTTTACAGAGACGATCTGCATATTAACAGCAGTTCACCAAACTCATCAAAGCCTCAAAGTTAGCTGTCAATGCTAGCCAATTTACGATCGATAACTAATGTCACCACCATGCCAAGCTCATTTTCTGCAGGAAACCCTGGATGCTGTAGAGTGTAAGGCTTTGTCCATGAATACGAAATCAAATCCCCAGTTTTAGGATTCTCCTTTTAGAAACTTACCATTGATCCTGTACTTCAATTTCTTTCCAGTCTTCAAAGGCATTCCATCCACAACCTGCAAAAACATATGGGCACAGGTTTTACTTTGTCATATGCTCAACTACTTTAACCTATGTACAGTATTTCAAATAGTTTCAACTACTTTAAACTATATATTTGTTTAAAAAAAAAAAAAAAAAAAATCCTTTGTAAAACTGGAAATATTTGTGAATTGTATCAGTTGTGGATCACCAATTACACACATTCATCGCTTTCCTCCATAACGTATTTTTGAGACATTCTTTCTGCATAATCCGCACAGATGCACAAACAAATGCCTACTGATTCGCAAATACACAGACATGCACGCTAGACATCCTCTATATGGCAGTGTCGTTCCATTTATTACCTCCTGATAGGGATTAAATCAGGGGTTTAATCATAGATTGTAGGGCTGTAACGATACACCAAATCACAATTCAGTTGGCTTCACGATGCCCATACATCACCACGATGCACATACATCTCATGATTTTTACTGCATGGATATGGATGAAATTTTCAGACAACGTGTGTAATGGGATGAGTAAGAACAGATTCAATTTTAAACTCCGTAGAGAACTGGTTAAGAGGTTATTACATAGTTGTATTATGTAAAGCGTCTCATAGTCTGTAACTGTTTGCTTGTGCTTGCTTGGTCACGATTAATTTATCTGTAGATCTGCCAGCAGATAGCTGTTGCATCTGGAAAGGATCTTCCTCTAACCTACAATCTGTGTTGTAGCACTGCCTGCTGCGTCTCTCTGTCAGTTTGCCCTGAACGGACAGTAACGTTTGCCAAAAATAGAGTATCAGTATTGCGATCTATTTCTTGTCTTAATACCTCCGTGTGAATAAAACGTAGGCTATGTTAGTTAATGTAATTTTGTAGTCCTCCCCACAGGGTCCTCCCTCCCTCAAAACAACAGGCTCGTTAGCTAGTTCATGTTAGGTGCAACGTAAAAATAACATTAGGCTATCATGTTAGATCCATTATTTTTAAAAACAACAGCTAGATGTTGTTTGATATAGGCATTTAGTATGAACTTCACATCCTATGCTAATCAAACATGAGTTCGTCTAGCAACATTTACATGAAAGTTGCTATTTGCATAGGCTACCAAGGCAAATGTGACGTTTGGCTTGCGCCGCAGCTACCTTTTCTTCTTTATGAATAATTTTTATCCTTTTAAAAATTAGCCTACAACCTGAGACAGCGCAGCAGATCTAGGCTATGTTTCGCAATTGATTTTATTCCTTGAAATGGCAATTTGCTTTAAGTTAGTTAACCATGTTAGACTACGTCAGGCCCCTTCACAGCTATGCGAACTTTATCATAGAATTATAGAACTAAACTGGCATTTTCTCCGTCATGACATCTTTATCAGTTTTAAGTGTCTTGCCAATTAAAAGCCAGGTAGAGCATCTGTCATGTCACATTTACTCTAAAATTAATTTCAGTTCCTCTTTAGTGTCTCAAAGGGGAAAAAAAGTTTGTTCATGTTTGGCTAGCATACAGTATGTTTGGCTTTGAATGTGTGCATATGTCATATATTACCTTTCCCAGTGGCAGCATATACAGGAAAGCCTGAAAAAACAGCCAGAGGATGACCAGTCCAAACACTTGCCAGTCCCAAAGAGCCTCAGCAGATGGGAAGCTGTCGGGCAAAGTAATTAGACTGGTGTCTTTGAAGGAAGCTTGAAGGAGGAGAAGCAATACAACAGAGGGAAGGAACAGCAGCATGCCAAATGTGCCTGCAAAGAACAATAGAAAAAGACCATGTAACAAAATAAAACCTTTCCAGTCATAAAAAACGTAGTAATTAAGATAATCTTGCTCATATTTGACTGAATGCGCTAGATAGTGAGTGCAACAAAAGAATTCAGAACATGTAGACCAAACGCCAACACAAAGACCGAGCAAGCAGTTGAGTCAATGGCACTTCTAGTCTTACTTAGAGTTGTATGATCCATTGACTTAATTTAAACTGCTCGTTCACCTTTGCCTTCGGCCTATGCTGTTCCAAATTCTTTCATTCCACTCGCTATGTAGTGCAGTCAGCATACTTGTACAACAGGGCTATGTCTGAATAGTGTTGGGTATCGATTGAGTTTTATTCGATACTGGTGCTAAATCGATACTTTTAAAACGGTGTCAGTGCCTGAAGAGTATATAAATCAGCACCTGAAGAAAAAAAACCACCAAGCCAATTGTTCTATAAGGCTACTACTATTATTATTATTATTATTATTATTATTATTATTATTATTATTATATTATTATTATTAATAATAATTACTAATATTATTATTATTATTAATAATAATAATAATAATAGTAATAATAGTACCTCCGCCAAGAAGGTTATGTTTTCGCCGGCGTGTGAGAACAGCAGAGCGCATTAGAACAGCTGGGGATTCAATTAGCACTGAAATTCACATTGTCATTTTAGTCTGGTTACTACCATTTATGCTGCCGCCGGGATCGTACTTGTACCACATTTCAGTACCCAACCCTATCCCTGAATGACATCAGACCATCATTTTTGTTCGCTGATTGGATCAGACAGGATGCATTTGATGTGAACAAGGCCAATGGCAGGAAACCAGATAGAGAACCGTATTTTCCGCCCTATAAGGCCCTCTGGAGTATAAGGCGCACTGTCAATAAATTGTCTATTTTCAAACTTTTTTCACGTATAAGGCGCACCGAACTATAAGGCGCATTTTTGTAACTGAGGAGACGTGCAGAACATTCCCTCCAATTTGCATACCACTTCAGCTAATCGACACTTCTTGCTTTATCCTGCATCTTATTTGGTTCTAATCGTGGACAAAAGTACTATTATCGTCTATTCGTCTCCATTTTATTATTCGTTTTCTGCACACGGCAGTTTGGTTTTCAAATGCATACACATCCACATACACAGTAATAGTTAGGGATGCACCGATACCGATACCAATATCGGGTATTGGGCCGATACTTCGTTAAAATACTCGTACTCGTATTCTTACATACACTGCCGATACCACGCACCGATACCACTCAACAATGAATGGACCATTTTCACCGCATCAAAAATGAACACACTGGGTGTGTGAAATTGTCGTAAACGACTTCAGCCTCTAGGGGGAGACATATGACCTGAACATTTGGCTTCGGTGATCTGTTAGCGTCTCTGGCGGCTAATAGCAAGTGGGAAACTGACAGCATTAGACGACGGAACACATTTTCCAGTGAGATCAGCAATGTCAGCAATTTCGGAATTCTTTAAGATAAATGATGACGACAGGAGAAAGGCACATTGTAAAATCTGTACTGCTACGAGCTGGTGATTAAGTAAGGTGGCTATTAGGCTACAATCAACAGCTTTGTTGCCCATCATTGCAGGCTACCGAGATGCCATGATCATCAGCAGTGGTTAGCCAAACATAAACATCTCAATGTTTCCCGAGCACAAATGAGCCAAACACAATTGGATCATATAAATAAACCATTTGTATATTACAAAAAAAGTTACACTTCAGTTTTCTATGTGTTCGTAAATTTTACGGTGCCGTTCTGGAGTCAGTTTCCCAACAGCGTCGTTGCAAACTAACGTACCAACTTCCGTGGCTGGAACGACGGTTGTCCGGCATTTGTGTTACCCAAAGCTGTCGCTAAGACTACAGTCTTTACAACTACAGTCGCTGGAACTTTCGTTAGTGTTTAGAATCGTTCCCCAACGGCGTCGGATGACCTTACCATCGGATGTGGGACTGTAGTTGCAGCGACAGGTGTATAGCTGTCGTTAAGCCTCTTCCTCGTCTGTTTGGGTCTTAAAACTGTCAAATTGAGCATCATTTGATGCATTACCCCCACCTACAGGATTAACTAATTCCCACTTCAACTTCACCATGTGGTAAGATGCAACTGTTTGAAACACAAATGCTCCAGTTATCCATAGAAGTTTCAAAGAACAAACAAAGATAACTAACAACACGTCACCAACCATCACGAGTAGGCTACAGCATGTCAAATATATATATATATTAAAAAAGACGACTTTGTTCCCGCCTGGATTCGAACCGGAGATTTGACAAAATGTCAATTCACTGCCTCAAGTGTGCGTGACCTTAACCCTCATCACCACTGTTCCAGTTAATTAAATTAAGGCACAACTCGTAATTGTCTATCAAAAGAAGTACGTTTTTAACTTTTTTTTTTGTTTTGTATGGAGACTCATTAAATAACGTGGTTATCATCAAATAGCCCATACAAATTGAAACACTATCATGTCGGGGAATATTATCTACCACTACCACTAGGTTTATCATTGTGTAGTTTATTTATCAACACTAGCGATTTTATGAGCTTAGTGATGCTACAACTTTAGCCATGCTATGTTGACATGCTTTTTGCAACGAGTGCTTCCGAATTCTCCCCGAACGCTGCCGAAACATCTGGGAACGATGTAGTTAGAACAATGTAAGTTGTAACCAATGTCGTCAGGACTAACATGTTACGACAGAACTTCAAGCGTGTTGGGAATTGGTCGTTGTTTGCCATCTTTATCGTTAGTAACTGCGTCGGACAACGGTGGTTAGCTAGCATCCGTCGGGAAACGGACTCCTGAGCACATGTAGCTAGTCACGATCAAAGCTTGGCAGGTTGCGCCATTACTCTTTCAACCAGAGGGGTGGACTGTACCATGTTATTACAGCAGACACTATTACCACTGTTTCATGTGAATATTGCAGTCTATTTTTGTTTTAACACCCACATACAATTATTTAGGTTAGATAACATTTCATAATGTTAAAAAGAAAAACAAAACAAAAAAATGTGCTGTAAATATTTTTAGCTGCTTAATAAAATTCGATGACTTCAACCCTGATGACATACATTCTGTTTTCCTTGACTACATTCTGTCTTTGCTTTTGTCAACTAGGCCTACTGTATGCTGCACATTATATTTTCCTATTAATTTGATGAAAGTTTTTTTTGTTACAGTTTTTTTTTAATTGTTTTCAGACAAACTAATACATTTATACATGTATTAAATAAATTAATTTCCACTCAATTTACAAAATTCTACAAGAAGCATAATATCTACACACATTTGCACATTAGGCCCAATTTCTGCTTCACACCTTCAAGGAAAACCCAATCTCAGAAATATTGGTATCGGTACTCGGTATCGGCAAGTACACATGCAAAAGTACTCATACTCGTATCGGTTTTTAAAAAAGTGGTATCGGTGCATCCCTAGTAATAGTATGGTCGGTGAAACCAAAGCCCATTTACTGCTCCCATTAAACCCTCTCTGGTGAAGCACAGTGGGCACCTTGCCAATGCACATTAGCCAACAAGAATTAAAGCCGCTAGCAGCAATGACGGCGATTGATCCGGGTATGACGTGCACCGGACTAAAGGCGCACCTTTGCTTTTTGAGAAAATTCATGTCTTTTAAGTGCGCCTTATAGGACAGAAAATACGGTACTTGAAGGAGAAGAAATTCTATCAGAATTACATAAGAGGGCAATGGCCATCTTAACAAAAAATCATTATTGATATTTCTAATTTCAATAATAAAAGAAACTGCTGGCATCACGATAAAAAGCCCCATATGCATTTCATATGAAAGCCTACACTCACACAACCTTACCAATCCTGCCACCAAACTCCAGCTCTTCCGTTTTAATGGATGTAGCTGGTGGTGATGTAGAGACTTCATCCACCTTCTTAACATCCTCTGCCTGCTTGGGGTCACCATCCTTACGTCGACGAAGGTTGTAACGGCTCCGCTGCTCAGTTTCCACATTTGGCTTTTCAGGGGGAAAAAACACAATTTTCAAATAAGATATATGGCTGTCAAGTTAGAGTGGTAACACTTCACTCGCGCAATACATGATTCACGCAGTTGTGTGAAATGTAAGTACAACACTAGGGGGCAGCATAAGTCCACTAAATGGGGTGCACTAGGATTTACACTTTAGTCTGAGCGAAT
This sequence comes from Sardinella longiceps, assembly GCA_027497455.2. NCBI lineage: Eukaryota > Metazoa > Chordata > Actinopteri > Clupeiformes > Clupeidae > Sardinella > Sardinella longiceps. The sequence goes on from JAODXP020000025.1 coordinate 5,149,629, forward strand.
TAGGGTTGAAGGTGGAAGTAAATATAGCCAAAGCATATTTGGTATCAATGGAACCGTAATTTTACGTAGATTTAGGATATCAGGTGCCTGCAGAGCCAAGATTTTCCGAAAAAAATTTATGAGCTTTGAATGGACCATTATTCCAAATGAATGGGATTCAGGTGGATTTTGTACTACTAGTACATTTTGGCCTGAATTCATGAAGGGAGGACTAATTTCACCATATACCCCATACATTATCTGAAAGCAAACACCCTCAAGATATAACATAGCATGCTATGTTTGACATTGAGGTATGCCCCACCCTACTCATTACAATAAATCCCAAAAATTAAGAAATTTGGCATTTGAAAAATGGGCAATTTTTGGTGACATTTTGGCCAGTGCCAAGCAGGGGAAACATATTAGACCCTATAAACTATATATTTTCTGAAAGCTTATATGCCCAGGATTTCACCAAAAAATCTTTTCCACATCCTACATCCCTTATTATTTTAAAGCGTATGCCTATTTTGGACATTTCTTGGACAAAAGTGCATATGGAATGTATTAGAAATTAATAAACCTTGACAAGTAATACTTTTCTTGAAAGCAAGGGGCTTCAGGATCTCAGTAAACATACATTTAGACAGGTTCCACCTCCCTCCTCCCCTTGACACCCATTTATAGATCAGCTGGTATTGGCGATTTTGGTGTATCGCCAATGCATTTGGACCTGAGGCATTGAGAGAAAGCTAATCTACCCCTTATGCCATACATTTTCTGAAAGCTTACACACACAGGGTGTCATATAAAGTGAATTGAGACCCACCTTGAGGTCCCACCCTCTTCATCTCTTCACTATCCATGTATATGGGTGCATTTGGGGCTAATATGATTAGTTTATAGCTCATTAGCATATTTAAATTATTTTTCGAGAAAACTTGTAATACAAAAAAATGCTACTTTTCATAGGTACTTTCATTGTGTAAAGTTTTATTTTGATTGGACTAAAGGAAAAAAAATGGCCCTATTCAGACCTATATAATAATCATTATACATGGCCTATTCAAAGCCCTATAATTTTTCCCCGGTACAAATTGGTGCTGTAGGCACCCCAAATTCTTAATCTACAGAAAATTCCGCTTCAAATGATACAAAATATGCTTTGGCTATATTTACTTCCACCTTTGACCCTTTTTTGGGCTAATTCGCTCAGACTACTTGGGTGTCTTGCAGGTTCCAAACCAGTATCATGCATGGTAGTGCACACTAGCACTCCCTTAGTCCTAATTAGCCTACTCAAAGATCGATTTCAAATATAAAATATGCTGTCTATTTACAGAATACCTTTCAAGAATAATTCTACTGTACATTCGGAAAATATCACTAAAATGTAGTGGTGGGCCGTTAACAGCGCTAACGTGCTGCGTTAATGCCAGACTCTTATCGGGTGATAAATAAATTAAGGGCATTAATCTATTCTAAAGTTGTCTCTATTGCATCGCGAAATAATCCATGAATCCATTCCATTTTATGGAACGAATGAATATCGCTGGGAATCAGCTCCGTTTTGCATTACCAACAACAACTCACCGTATGTAAGCTAAAAGTGATGAGAGTCGTCAGTGCAAGCAGTGAACGTGCAAGCTGCCACTGGAGGAGGGAACACCAGCCCCATCGCTCACATTAAGTAGCTTTTGCTAAAACAGTCTTTTATTGTATGCCCTCAAAACTTACTCATGCCATGTTAAATTAATTTTCAATTATTAACTCATTGACTGCCAGCGTTTTCAGAATAGAGAGTTCCATATTGCCAGAGCTTTTGGTCAATTTTGAGAATATTATGTGCTATTACTACAGAAACATCGAATGTACCAAAAGAAAGAGCAGACTCTCTTCTTTCACCAGAAAAAAAGTTTGTTTCTACCCCTTTCCGTTCTTTAGTAATCAGCATGCGAACACAAGCAAGTTTCACCAAAAACTCCCGTTTTTGACCAAAAAGGGGAAAATTAGCATTTTGTTTAGACAACAATAGGGTCTTAGATGCGCATATTTTTGACATCCATGTTACAACGACAACATGATTACATTCGATGATACTGCATTCGGTCCGTAGAACTCACCTGACTAGCGAGCTGTCAGCTAGCTGGCCAGTGTAACCATGAACTATTCTCCCCGCTTGGCAAAGGTTGTTCTTCTCCATTGCCCACGATCAGGACACTACTGGAACTACTGCGACTGTCACACATATAGTGCGAAGTGCCTAAACTTCTCAGATTTACGTCTACGTTTTGCCGGTAGCATGTCCTACCATGTTGTACTGCTAACCAGAGTTTAGTTACAAAGTTACAAATTCAAAAGCCAAATTTCTGTCGAACCCTTCATCACAGCAACCATCAAATAACACCATTAGAAAGCTCAATTTACTGTCATATGTGCATATACCATAATAACTGTGAATTCAGGGGACATGGTGAAACCGTTGGTTGATCGCAAAGAGATGTCTCACGCCCCACCTGTCATGTGTCTGCGCCCCACAGTTTGAGAAACACTGGTCTAGGGATATGCATGCTAATCTGACATCCAAAGTGACCCTGACCACCTACAGGGTCAATTTGGTTGTACAATTTCCCATGTAGAAGTCTGATATTTACAGACAAGGTTCGGCAGGTCTTCCCGCAGCCTGCCCCATCAAAAGACGCAATTGACGTATAAATACGTCTTTGGCAGTGAACGGTTGTATTTCAAATGAGCTATTAATTCGTCAATGGCAGTCAATGAGTTAATGAAGTGGTAGGATATAGTATGCTAAGCTTAGCCTACTGGTAGGTCTATTCTTGGTTAGGGTTGCCAACTTTCAGAAATCAAAATAAAAGATCTTTGATGATGTGCCTAAATATGCTAAAAGCCATATTTAAACGAACAAACACAAACTTTAGCTGATAGAATTTCAATCATAATATGACACCTGATAGTCTGAAAAAAAAGTACCTGATTTGGGAAAAAAAATATCTCTGAGACCACATTCAAGGTGGGGTTCAGAATTTTGGATATACGACCTCATTTCCAAGAAAGGCTGAATGATATCGATCAGTGGAGACCGTTTAACACATTTCATCCAGTCCTTCTGGCTGCTGAGCTTGCAGGTGCTAAGCTAACGCAATTCAATGGACCGAGGTAGCCAATAGAAACATCTTACGAACTCCACAGTACACCTTAAGCAAATAAATTATAATGCCAGACGATCGAGGTAAATGTATGTGTTGATATAACAATGTATTACTATAATAACAATGTGTTGCAATGTATTAGTGTATAGGCAGCAGTGTTGTTGCCTGTAGCCTGCAACGGCGGATCGATATTAGCTACCATAGCAAGCTTATCTGCAGCGGTCAGTGCTACTGAAGCAAAGAGCAACATTCAATGCCACGTTTAGAAGACATACCGATCTGATTTAGTAGACGATGATGAGGAATTTGTTTTATCCGACTAACCAGACTGTATGTGTCAGAATACGCTGCCGAAGAACTAAGTGAACGCTCAAGACGGAAAGAAATCTCAACTTACATCAGCTAGAAACTTGCCAAAACTGTCCGAGCTCACATGACTTCTATCAGCAATGTTAGCTGTTTGCTTAGGCCAGTGTTTCTAAAACTGTGGGGCAGGCCCGACTAGTGGAGCAAAGACACATGGCAGGTGGGGTGCGAGACATCTCTGTGATTGGCTGACGCCATGCCTCCCAAATTCACCTATTTATCAAATGATGTTGAATAACTGCAACAGAAATGATTGGTTTTAAGCTTTAAAAATTGACCCCTTGAAATACCTTATACGTCATTGACCCATTACCCATTTCTCAAACTGTGGGGCGTGGACATGACAGGTGGGACTTTACCTTTCAATCAACCAATGTCACACTGTGCCGTTGCTGTGATGAGCAGTTCAAGAGAAACGTACCTTTGAATTTACATGAAAATTCTAACATTAACGCAGCTGTGTCCATCTATACCCATTCAGTGAAATATCCCACTCAAATAGGGAATACCACATAACAAAATAAAACCGGTAAGGCTGCAACGATTAGTCGAATACGTCGACAACGTCGACTATAAAACGTAGTCGACGCAAAATCTTGTAGTCGCCTAGTCGTCATATTTATGAGGCTACATATAATTTGCATGTTAAAAGTTGATTTTCACTAATGCAGAGACGTCCTGAAAGATTTCACTCGCCTATTTAGAACACTGCAATTCCCTGCCGGAAGTGTTGGGGGCAGTAACCTCATCTTTCCACTAAAATACCTGCAATAAACATGAATGATGAGAAAAGCCCTGGGTCAATTTGAGCAAGACTGCTCGTAAATAGCTCGTAAACTTGAGACCGCTATTATCTCAAATCTATTATCAGGCAAAAATAAACTTTTGGATTTTGGAGCTGCTTCATAAAGCACAATTTCTATGCATCAGAAGCAATGCAGATTGCGTCTCTGCAACTCTGCTCAACAGCAAAGCCTGCCTGTAGCCTACATGAAGCTAAAAGTTTTAAACATGAGCAAAGCACCTAGCTCGCTAATATGCTAGAAACTGAAAGGGTTTTCTTGTTAAAGTTTTTTTTGATCTAGAGTATTTAATTTTAAACCACAAGTAAAAACCTTAACACTGTGATTCCCAAGGTGCAGACGATAGGCGCAAGTAGCCTAGCTTAGCGATCGCAAGTTCACTTGCTCTGACAGTAACGTTACCACTCAAAGTAAACAAGACTGAACAGCTAAACAATCTTATAGCCTTCCAAAATCCCAGAATGTAACATCTTAAGCATGCAAAAACTCGTGTGGAATGAGGAATAAGTCCTATTTCATGATGAAGCGTGTGTGGACACACTGACAACCTTGAAAGAGAAAAATATCTTTTTACCGTTTTTTGCTCCCCAAAACAAGACGTGTGTGTGCCTATGGCAAGCCATTTTTGCTACATAGGCTTTCACAGTCAGGCTACTGGAAACATTGCATGTGATGGTGGTTGCAAATAAATACACTGCTCAATTTGTAAAGATGATGATGATGATGATGATAATATTATTATAACAACAACAACAACAATAATAATAATAATAAATATATAATAATAATAATAATAATAATAATAACAATAATAATAATAATTGTTCTTGTCTTTTCCCCCTGATTTAAGTACTCTTTAGGGTGATTTCGAATAAAACAATATTTAACTCTACTAAAAACTAAAAGAATAATCGATAATCGGTGACTAATCGAAAAATTGATCTAAAGATTAGTCGACTACCAAAATAGTCGTTAGTTGCAGCCCTAAAAACCGGGGAATTTACCAATTTCAATGGCATCAATGCAATACTCCTCATCACCCCTTAAACATGGTGTGATATCTATGTATATCTATTTAAGCGGCACCTTTCATTTACATATGAAAATTATGGGCAAAAGTGAGCACCGAAAACCGATTTCTGGTTGGCCATCAATTTGACTGACCTGTTTGTTACCGTCTTCCATGGCTGCGGGACAGTGGGAAAAGTTTAAGAACTGCTATCGTATAGTTTCTTTTCATTCGGGCAAAATATGCAACGGCTAAACTTGCACCACAACCATGTAAACTTGCACCTGAATGCATGAAAACTTGAAAATTTGTGTACTCACCTCACTGGTATCCTCTTTCTCATGCTTGTTGTTACTGTTACTTTCAGCCCGAGGCACCTGGAAAAATTGCATATGGACACTCAGCATGATGACCAAAACAGGACATTAGGACTAATGACTAATTTGAATTGCCTTGATATCTTACCACAGGGGTAAGTCGAACTTCCAACACCTCCTTCAGCTTGTCTTTTTTTGCGTCAGTGGTACGTGAAGAGGTGCGAGATGAGGATCGGCGGGAGGTTCTGGCTGGTGAGCGAGACCGGCTACGTCGTCGTGCTGGTGAGCGAGAACGTGAGCGAGATCGCCCAGATGCCTGCCGAAAAGAGGTGTTGCTCTGCACAACAGAATAAGGCAATCATTAATGTGAATCAAGAAAACAAATTACATCAAGTGTGTTTCTGTCTTAATCTTGGTGTTAAGAATCGACCAAGATGCACTGGTAATGGATTACCATATCATAACATTACAAGTCCTAAAGGGGCCCCATTACACCCATTTTTACTGTCAGTGATTTAATTTCAATGGCGTAGTAGAGTTTATTTATGTTAGTGAAAAATTCAGATTTAATTTTTTTCATGATATGTATTTGTTTCAGACCCCTGTATAAAACGCCAGGTAGGAGATCATTTGAGCTTGTCAGTGTTCCAGAATAGGTAAAGCAGAGAGCTATACTACTGTGGCATCATTGCAGCCCTACCAGAGGCCACAGTGCATCTTCTTCCACCTAAAAGACGCAGACACAGTGAAAGCTTCACGTTTTTGATTACTTCAGTCTCATTTATTGCACAGTTAGCCTGGGACTCCATGCCCGTAGACTTTATTCCTAACATGAAACAGTTTGGGGTAACATTTTTTGACACCAAGAGTGGGGATGGTGACTGACAGGTCGCTAAGGTAGGTTATCAAACCTGGCTTGACTGTAACTTAGCATAACTGTTATGACCTCATTTCAGTTGTCTAGTACAAGATTTAGGAGAGATTGATTTAAAATGACCCTCGCCTTGTCCACGTAATCCGAGCCCCTCTGAACTTCTCAATCGAGTTTAATTAAGTTTTTAGGATGTTAACTAGCATCACCTGGCTGGATACCTATTCATGTTAGCTAACGACGATTTACAAGTAGGCAAATGACTGCTGAGTTTTCAAGACGTAGTTAACTCAAACACACCCTTTTTTTTGTCAGCATCACTTCATTTATTAATTTAAAAAACCACTGTGCTAAGCCACAGAATAACTTTACCACAACAAACAGCGCCCTTTCGAAGCAAGTCTGCCAGAGGTAGGGAGGGTTGATTCAGAGACACCGGAAGCCAATCTAGTTTACTTGCCCACAGCATGTGATAGCCTAACTTCTTCCCAAACGAACTCAACTGATTGTGACCATACTGATGACTAGTCCCATTTAGACCCCTGTAAAGTACATGATCACGTAAATACGAAATCTCATGGAATGTTCAAATCCCAACAAAGCGTTTTGAGTCTGTTGGAAAATATAGATTCTGCGGTTCTGCATTGAGATTTGCAATTATTGCTAACCTTTTACATACACCAAATACTATGTGACAGACGATAGGGAAAGAAATATTTTAAAAAGCATGACAGGCCCCTTTAACATGGCTTATAGCGCGGTGCGCCTTGAAGTCCGGTGTGGCTTATACGTGAAAAAAAGTCTGTCTAATCTTGGCACCAAGAGAACCCCTAAATCAGTTGCTAACTAAGAGTTGTCTCTTAAAACTTAAAACCTACTTTTAATTAAGGAAAAAGCAAGATAAAAGTTCTGTTGCTAAGGTTGATGTCAGCTCTCATGTACAAGCCTGCTTACATTAACATTTGTGATATAAATAAAACTTTGACAATGCTTTTGTGGAGTTGTTGCATTAATCATTAAGGAATAAATATGTAGTTTGCACAGAAAAAAAACACACCACTAATACCCTTACTGAGGCATATGTGCACTTTATTTATTATCAAACTGAATATGTCTACTTCCTACAATGGGTCCCTGTTAGAAATATGGTTTCACTGAAAATTCCCACGTGCAACACAAATTTTTTTTTTTCAACTACCAGGGAGTTGGCTCTGGCAGAGCCATATATAATAGTCTATACAGCTCAGGGGGCGTATAAGACAAACTTCCTATGTTAAATGCAAATAAATTTGGATTTAAGGTACTGATTCCAGGTACTGATTCTGAATATTTTGTGCTGATTATGACTTCTCTCGGAAATACGGCTAGTTTTGGCTACAAACAGACTTGACTTAGGTTCGAGTGAACCTGCACCTGAATCGTCGGAGTTGAAAACTGCAGCTTACCTCCATAATTTCCACCACTGACGAAGCGCAAAGTTGTTCAGCATCATTACCTAGTACTGTATATTTTTGCAGTTCGTTTTTGGAAAAACGTTCCAGGGCAGAAAGGCAGCAAATTGCCGCTATTGGCAAGCTAACACTAACAAACTAGCTAACACCACTTTGAGAGGCATTTCAAATGACAACCCACTGGATTACATGCACAGAGTAAAATAAAGTTTGACATATGATATGTAGGCCTAAGTGTTTGATATCATTTCAAGCCCAGTAGTGTAAGCTAAGCTGTTACTGTTTGTTTTAAGAATAAATGAACTTACATTTCACTTCAGTTTTAAACAGCAACATCAATAATATATTTCAAAAAAATTATGTAAAAAAAAAAAGAAACTTTTGCCCCAAGGCTATTGGCTTCTAAAGTCATTAAGTGTCGCCTATGTGTCATCTGACATTGTACCAATTAGGCTACTTGCAGTACAGACATAATTATGGCACTATCATAACTTGTCACTGAATTAAATTCAACTTGATGAATAAATGCTATTTGCCACTTGTTTCTAATAATTTTGACTTTCAAATATCAAAATTTCGACTTCATATCTCCAACATTTAGACATTTTATCTCATAATTTAGATTTTTTTCTGACCATTACTGTACGTAATGCCAGTCGGGTGCATTACGTACAGTATGTAGCCTATAATTGGGCTCTGCTTAAAGGGCAACTTCAGTCATTTTCAACAAGAGCTCTATTGCACAAGCTACTTGAGATTAGCCAATACTGAAGACGCAAGACATTTTGGTCCAACCATATAGGTTTCCTTGAACAGAGAATAATGACTTACAACTAGCCCAATGGGGCAGAATTTTGAACGGTATTTTTAACATCTTAACATACTCCAAATGTCACCACAAAAAAAAGCTGAATGGAACGGAGCCAGTCTTTTTTTTTTTTTCTTTGACTTGACAGGGCTTTAGCCTCGAATCGAATGGCCAGGCCTAATGACGCGTCTGCACTCCTACAATTTCACGCACCTCAGCCAAAAGCGCGCTGTTTGCATCCCTGTATAAATGAGTGGTTATCATTGAGAATCAAATACAACATGACTCAGGGTATAAATCAAAGTGGACCAGAAAATTACATTTATCTTTCCATTCACTTAAGGTCAAAGGCTCATTGCGAAACCGGAAGTGGGCGTGACTTCGGTTCCCTATTGCAAGGTATTTTGCTATTTGTTTACTGAACCTACATAACTACAAATGGCTGAAAAAGTGTTAAAACTGTGTTTAATGCAAGCAGCCAGACATTGTTTGTTTACAAAACGGTTTTGTAAACACTGCATAAAAACACTATTTTAACCACTTTGTCAGACATTTGTAGTCATAAAGACTACAGTGGTTGTAATGGGTCTGATGTTACATAGCTTTTGGGGTGATATTTGGAGCATGTTTATGCTGAAAACACAGTTTAAAAATCTGCCCCAGATTTTTTGTGGCTAGATGTAAGTGATTATTCTCTGTTCAAGGAAAACTATATGGTTGGACCAAAATGTCTTGCATCCTCAGTATTGGCTAATCTCAAGTAGCTAAAGCAATAGAGCTCCTGTTGAAAAGTCAAAGTCAAATTCCTTAATGGCAATAAAATGGACACCTGAAATGCGAATTAGCAGATTGTTATAAAAATAACACCTAATTTTCATATATTTTGTTACAATACAAAAAAAAAAAAAAAAAAAAAAAGGCAGTGCATCTGGAGACGTTTCATGGAGATATTGATTAGTTGAATTTTCCACCCTATTCATCTGTAATGCCTTGTCAATGGGGTCTGTGTTGCTGCATCTGCAAAACATTCCAACTCTGCACCCCGAATTTGGGCTGAATAGCCTTTTTATCAACTTTTCATCAAATTTGGTATGAGGAACATTCAGTTGAAATGGCAGTTAAGGAAAAACAGTTCATTAAGTTTGAGCTTCACCGTCTTTACCAACTCTTTACTTTAGGGTGTCAATATGAGCCCATCAGAAACATAATATGAATCATGAAAATAAATTACTTACACTTAAACAGTTAAATTTACTTTTTAATGCCCTTTTTTACTGCCGTCAGATTTACAAAAAAAAAAAAAAAACCCACACACATCACAACACTAAATTGCAAGTCTTAATCAGCGACCTCTACAACATACTGCATTACATACAAAAAAATAGATTTGCCAGTAGGCCTACCATGCCAGCAACAACAATCATTAATGTTAATGATATGAGTCATGTCATATTTAGCTTATAGGCTCATGTCAACAACCTCAAGCAAAGACTTACCTTGTCTTTTATGTTGTTACAAATATCATTTTTATTTTTTATTATTCCATCATCCACTTTTAAAGTGTGAACCCAATGCTACATAAAAAAAGGCATATAAAGCCTGTGGCTATGGTGAGTAACTCCTTTCATATCACTGTGCCATTTAGAGATGACGCGAAGTGGTAAAAGTAAGCTAGTGTTGCTCTAATTCAATCACAAATCCCTATATCACAGTACAACACGAACAAAATTCCTGAGTATCATACCTTGATATCACTCTCCTTCAGCTCCAACTCTGTGCCATCTTTGTAGATGACTGTGTACAGCTGTGTATCTTCATCATGGCTCAGTACTTTCACCTCATAGTACAGACTACTGCCAGGCCAGCGACCCATCACAGAGTCCCCAATCTGAAATTTGCTTGGCATCCTCAACTGTTGACAAAAGAGAGAAGCATTCAATAATGCCATCCAAATATGGAAAAATACAATTTTATGAATTACAGTCAAGCGACCAAAACCAATACCAGCAGAAACGCATTAGGTTCATGTGACAGTACGAGAAGGTCTTACCTCACAGCCATGTACACATAACAAAATTAGAGACCTTCTAGGGTTATTGGACTAAAAGTAGCAACAATGGCCTTAGACACACAACAAATGACAAAGAATCTGTGATGTCAGCGAAATTCACAGGGGTGAGCTAGGCTCCTGACAAAAGTGCTGACATTCCTAACAAACTGTGCCATGAGTAGTTTCAAATTACTTATGTTTCCTGACCTTTCAGAGTACTTCACCTCTTATATATTTAATTTTTTTCTAAAACATTATTTTTCTGAAACATTATGCTAATACATTGCACCCCAAGCAGTAGTTCAAGGTCAAGTTTAGGGCAGCTATATATTAGGTTCCATTTTATACACTACATGTCTTTTCCTGATCGTTCATGGTGAAATATAATGGTTAAGATTACATTTTTGACAATTGCCTTTTTTTATTGTTGCAAAAGCATCCCCCTACAGAATGGCCGATTAGGTACCTTGCTGCAATCTTTCATTGACAAACATCATTGATATTTCGTCAAACTCAGAGTGGTCAGTAGCCTAATGTTTATGGACATGCTGACACAACTTTCCATACAAAGTACATGTATAGTTTAGGGTAAACAGGCTTTTGACAATTCATTCTCAGTTAGAGGCTTTTTTTAAGTAAGCAAAACTTCCGACGTCACACCATGAGATGAATTCTGTGTTAGAAAATCAGTGACCATTATTGACCACTCTGAGAAACTAATATTTCATATGTTTTAGGAAAGATTGCATGCAACTATGCAGTCACCTAAGCAGTGGAGGGTGCTTTCACAACAACCAATAATTCTTGGAACAGTATATGATTAGTGAAACCAGTCACATTGGCAAATTTATCAAAATGATGTTAGTACTTTTGTTATTACTGTGAAAAAATAGAGAGAATAAGCTTTAATGATCAATGATATTGACCAAGAAATTATGGAGATATGACTATTCAAAATGTTAAGATGTTACAAGAAAAATAGACTTCTGTGAAGTTCGCAATGTGACAGTGGGCTTACTAGGCTCGCTATTCTGAACATTAGGCTGATATCTGTGAGCTCCCTTCATGCGCAAACCATGACGGCACGTGTAGATGCTGCGGCTTGCAGCTCCTGTGGCACACGTTTGTGTTTATCTGTTTTTAATCATGTCTATGTACACAGTGCTAATTGAGGTACTAGTGCAGTAGGTTGGAATTATGGAACAAAGTGCATTGCAAGTCCACAGTGTGGACTTCATCTATAGAACTACCATGCACTTTGTGGAAACCCCCCATTTTCTGCCAGCTGAATTCTCTGTGCAACTCAACGTGTATTTTTATCTTTGTCCTAAAGTACTGTATGTAGTTTTGTGCTAGCCAAGGTGAAGCTTCAACTAAATTTTGCTGTATTTTATTCAATGACAATAAAAGGCATCTCATCACAAACAACCACAAGGTAGCACATGGGAAATATATTTCTTTGTTGTTGTTTTTCAAAGGGCAAAAAGATCCATAGTGCATGATATTTCCCCTTAACATCAAAATGCATGTCTTCCCTGAGGCTATTATAGGAATGCTTTCTGATGTAAACATTAAGAAGTGGTAACATTGTGCCCTTCCTGGAACGATGTGCTGACGTGTTCTGTTCACTGTGCAAAAGCAGACTACATTAAACGCATGATTTCTAATTACACAAGGAACTATAAACCTACCGAATTGAAAACCATAGAACAGCTTTTTCTTGCACAAGCTAGAATGAACCCAATAGCCCAATAATTGATATTCACTTATCTTTGTCCTAAACTACTGTATGTGGTTTTTGTAGTGGTTTTTGAAGCTGCAACTAAATTTTGTTGAATTTTAATCAATGACAATAAAAGGCATCCAATCTAATCTAATCAAATCTAATTCACTTGCTAGGGTAGAGACCAAAATAAAATGTTTCTCATTTGGTCCGGTTCGTTTTCACATTGCATTTTATTAGCGAGTAGACCAGAATTTCTACCTAAAAGTGGACCAGAATTTCTACCTAAAACCATGTGTATATGTCGCTCCGTCAAGACGAAATTGTAACCTAGTTTGAATCTGTACTATCAGAACAGAAGATTTTTAGCCTGTGTATCCCATGATGCTTGACAACGGCAGCTAGATAATTAAAAAAAAAACAAAAAAAACATGCATTTTGTGTTTGGGGTCGGATTGAGGTAGGTTCACTTTCACACCTCAAACAAACCGCACCAGAGATCTTTTGAAATTGCTCCGAGGCCACCTCTTTAGGTGGGTCTTGGTTCTCTTGTTTGGTCCGCACTCGGGTTGGGTACCAACATGCGGTACTACTATGGAACCAGCGCCAGCACAAATGGTAGTAACCAGACTGAAAGACTACGTGTACACAAGACTTCATTATACATAAGAAGCGTCACTCCAGGTTAGCCAATATCTTTGCAAAATTCCCTCTGATTACAACAAATTCTGCATTTTTCATAGCTAACATAAAACACCCTGAAGATTGAAATCAAAAGTGTGCATGTGCAACAGCACTCTCCATGCCAAGATGCCTACTTTATGCATTTTCTCTGCACTGGTGAAATAGGCTACACTATTCAAATGCATAAGTTTACAGCTATTGTTTAAGCTACCTTATACTGTTAGAGTTGTAATCTAAGCTTTCTTTCATTTAGATAATTTAATTTTAAATCACAAACTAACAAACACATAGCCTGCTATTGCACAGCAATATTCCAGAACTGCTTCCAGAAGCATTTTCGACGCGCTTCTTGTAAGCTATTGCGCTAGTTCAATTCCCTGACAGAACGTAGCCACTAGCCTAATGCCTACATCTTTAAACAGTCTTTAAACATGTTTAAAAACTCACATGAATGAGAGGAACAAATCCAAATGATTGATTAATCATAACTGGAGCATACTGAAAACCGTGAATGAGGAAAACATTTCTGCAAAGCATAGCGTTTGTCTGAGAACTTCCCATCTGCAATTCTATAGCAAGCCGTTTTGACAACACTATGGCAAGCCATTCAGTACAAATGCAATTTTAGATAGCACAGTTACTCAAAACATTGCACTTTGCTTGATACAATTATTATTAGGCTACTATTATTACTAGTATTGTTAAATAGGCTACTACTGATAATAATGGCAATAAATATATATATTTTTTTTTTCCTTCTTCTTCAGGTAGGCTACTGATTTATACTGTTCAAGCACCGGAACCATTTTAAAAGTACCTATGGTACTTTTGGTATTGAATAGAAACCAATCGATACCCAACCCTAGTCTGCACCAGAGTTCGAATGTTTGTATTCATACCTGGGTCAATGACATGCCGCTAAAGCCCCGTACACATACGTCGTTACTCGCTCCTCGCCTCTAGCTAGCTCGCTGAGAAACACTCGCTTGTTACCAAGGTATCGATTTGTTTATTGGTCACTGCCGAAGTATCGGAGAAGAACACGTTACAAGTTATAAACACACGCCTGTGCATACCGTTGCGTTTAAAATGCTTACAGTTCACTCATTTATTATGTTTCACATATATTATGAACCACAGTTTGCAAAAACAAGAGATATTTTGTCTACAAACGTAAGTTTTCCATGTAACTCGCTGCTTCAGTTAACTGTCAATCAATGGAATCTTCCATTCTCATTGGTTACTCGCTTTACTCGCATCGCTGAAAGTTAAAATAATTTTATCTCCGTACCCGCCCACATCGCCTCGCTGGTAGCTACTCGCATTGCTCAAACTCATTGACAATATGTTGTCCCTCCTCGCTTAGCGACGAGCGAGTAACGACATATGTGTATGGGGCTTAACATTTTGTGTCGGACTTCATTATTTTTTAAAAGCCCAAAATACCACCAAACTTATATGGTGCCAGCCCTGTATTTGGAACCACTGAAAGTTTTTAAAAATATTTAGGCATTTGTTATTTTTTTGCAAGTTAAAGCATCAAAATGTCATGTGGTGCGACCGTCCGCCCATGAATATTCTTTTGAAAACTTATCTAGAATTACATTCAATCTATTTAAATTATTTTTCTGCCCTATTTGGCATGTTTTCTAGAGTGTCTTGTATCCCTGTAAATAATTGTATATTACTGGGATTTATACATTCATCATAATTCACAAACAAAATTTGTCAGAGGGTGTCAGATTTATGAAATACCATGTGGTGCGACCACTAAAAAAATACAGATTTTTAAGTTTATTGTTTGAATTCAATCAAAGACATTCAGGTTGGGTCATTCACCAATTTATCAGGTAGCTGAGAAACAAACTAATTTGTAAATCATTCCTAATATTTGTGAAATTAGGTTTGAAAAACAGCTGGTATGTTGTTTCCCATTTTGGACCGTCATTTTTTTTAATTTAAAAGCATTTCTACTTTATTTTAGTATTATAATAGGCTAATGCACAATTTGAGGCTTTTTTACAAACATTTTGGAAAAAACTGGGTTCCGTATCATGGAGAAAAATAGTTTACATATAACTTTACAAAGATTTATTATATCTTTAAATATTTTTTTTTTTAATTATAAAATAAATGGTGTCCTTAGAGAGGGACCAATATTGTTTGATGGAGGTTGTCTGTTCTCTGGCAGAAAAACTTCACTGAACTTGAAAATGTCATGTGGTGCGACCACTACAATATGCATTTTTGTGTTTTCATGTATTATTGATTGCTTTTAAAGCATTACACCAATTATATGATATAAATAGGTTAATACACAATTGAGAAAGACTTGAATTCTGTATCATGGGAAAAAGTTGGAGGGGCAACAGAGGAAGTTTTGGAGGTAAAATGAAATGACTGACTTGCCTGGAAAGGCTTCAACTTTTGGACTTGCAAGAAGTACTGTATGTCCCTCTTTATATGTGAATCTTACCTTTTTTGAGTTCTTCACATGTTTGAACAATATGATATCATTTTGCTTTTTGGTGCTACCAATAGTCATGTGGTGCGACCGAATTTATCAATATCTGTATAAAATTCAGGATGAAATCTCTCATCCCTTGGGTTAAAATAATAATCACTGGAATAGTTTCAGTAAGTGAATGGTAATTTTGTGGCAGTTTTGTCAGCTTTATACATTTTACAGGAAAAATACTCTTCTTGCAATATGAATTACGTGATCACTCTACCCACTCTACTTCATTTCTAAGATCATTTATGGTCGCACCAAATGACGTTTTCTAAGGCCATGACCAGCTTAAAATTGACCCCTTGAAATACCTTATACGTCATTGACCCACCTGCCAAAAAGGTCCGAACGCCCTGAATACGCCCTAATGGTAGTTAGGATTAATTGTAGCAGCTAACTAACAAACAATCAGTCACTGGAAACTGTAGAAGGATAGTGCTGTGAAAGAATCTGCTGTGATTTCTTCCAATGAACAAAAAGAAAGTATCAAAAGTTCTATCAAACACCTTTGATTATGTTTCTATCGCAATATCTTTAACGTTGTATCGCCCAGCCCTAATTGTTTCCTGCTATTTCTCTCTTCATCTAAGGTAGCGAGTGGATGCTGTTAGTAAAAGTAGGTTTGGCCACAATAATCAGAGTGAGTATGGACAATAAAGTATTAGGCCTAATTTCAGGCTTGAACATAAACAAAAAGAGAGTCCAAGAAAAAAGCACATAAACCAATCAGATTTAACAAACAAAACACAAAAAAAACATGCTAAGCACATGCAAAGACTCAATACAAAGGTGGTTTGATCAAGGCCGCATCAGTCATCCCATGTCCACAACCAAGATGAACTAGGCTAACCCAATTAAGCCCTTAACAAATAAATATCATAACATTTCAGTCAAAACTCTTTTGTGGCCAGACAGATGCTACTAGACTAAAGATTACAACAAACATTCACCGTCACAACATTCACCGCCCATAACCATCCAAAATAAAGCCGGAGTCCGCCCACCTGGATAGACCAGGTTCCCAACCCAACTTTCAAAATAGAAGAGTCTCACAGCATGTTAACATCAATAATAGCCCACCACTAGGCTACATACTTTAAACACATTAGGCCTACTTGTTATTACCTCCGTCAAGGAGGTTATGTTTTTGGTCGCGTTGGTTTGTCTGTCTGTCTGTCTGTCTGTTTGTTTGTCTGTTTGTCAGCAGGATAACTCGAAAAGTACTGCACGGATTTGGATGAAAATGTGAATATTGGGACAAGCAAGAACTGATTTGATTTTGGTGACGATCAGTGATTCAGAACATGAACTGGAATTTATATTGTGTCTGTGACAACATTGCCTTGCCGCTCTAGTCATCATTTTATAGGCTAGGCCTATTATTTCAACATTTATTACTTTGCACTATACTTTGCATTTTACATCCACTTGGTCTTGCGTGTTGCAGTTTATCCATATCTTTTGTCAAATTATCTCATAAATAACAATGTCTGGCAAAAAGTCAAGCATGGGTGGATGACAGATAGCAAATTCAGACTGTCCATGTGTCACACATAAAAAATTGCAATTGTTAAGAATTGATATGGAAATGTTGTTGGTCTGATAGGATCAACTTCAGTCAAACTAAAATTGTTGGTGTTGTATTTAAATTTTGACTTAAAACAATCATCCAAACATATAAAATGTCATATGGTGTGTATGAGGGGAGGTGTAAAATGAGCATATTTCCCAAAATGGTGGCATATCACTTTAACACACGGTGATTCTCAAACTGTGAATGTCAATTAGTCTAGCCTATCGCTAGTTCATTTGCCTTGACAGAAGGTAACCTACGTAGCCACTCACAGCAAACAAAGTTTACTGAACAGCTGAACAGTTTAGTCTTCTGAAACCGGGGTGTAAGATGTTTAACATGTAAAAACTTGTGTGAAATGAGGAATAAGTCCAATTTCATGACGGAGCAGAGCACACTGACAAAATATCTGTAGACCATGTTTTGCTTTAGTGCCACGAACCATGTGCGTCTATGGCAAGCCATTTAACATAAAATATGGCAAGCCATTAAAAAATGCTATTTTCACTGAAAACACTGCAGTTGATATTGGTAGCTAGCCTAAGTATACACAGCTCAATTTGTAAAGATGACGTGGGTTAAAAATCGTGACACAAACCGAATCGTGAGTTGGAGTATAGTTACAGCCCTAATCCTCAAACTGAATTGCAAACTGTTAATCAGCGACTATTAAAAATACTGATCGGGATGAATTGCATTAGCCTGGCACGCCCTCCCAGTGATGTAACCCCTTTTAACAGTTGCTGTCGCTGGTCTGGCCAGCTGCTGATCGGGCAAGACTTCTGAGTTCCACAAAAATGTGGAACACCCCCCCCCTGGTCGGGAACCAATCAACTTTGAACAGCTCCAATGGCTCTCAGTCCTGTTCAAGCAATTCCCTTCGCGCCACATACGTCAGAGGAAAGAGTGGTGTGATTGGTTTCGCTTCGGCACTTCAGGGAGGCATTTGAGAAAGTTTGTTATACAGGCTCTTGGTCAGACCAAAGTCTCGCAGAGCTTTGAAAGTCGATGGCAATCAGGCTAGAATTGCATGATTTCCCCGATTAATTGCATTGTTATACGTAAAAACCAATAATAGATTCAAAAGTTGTGTTCTGCAAACACAGCATTTTATTTACAGCAGCAGTTCAAAAAAATATTTACTTTCTTAAATAATGGAATCAATACAATGTTATCTATTGCCACTTCCAGGGCATGCGTAAGTGTACCCATTAAGCCCATGTATCATTTAAGCCCACTTTCAACTTTGAAGTCAAATTTTACAAAAAGAAAAAAATGTTTTCTTCCTCTCATCATTGTAATTTATCCACCTGTTTGTTAACTCCATGTGTTTTTCATTTCAAATCAATCACTTAAGCCAATTTTAAGTTAAGCTTGCGTGTCTTTGCAGAGTGCCGAGGTAACTCACAGAAAGGTATCCCAAAACTTTGGCGTTTTGGAACCCCTCAAACTTGCATTTTTAATTTTATTTTCAGCACATCTGCCATACTATCTTTTATTTTATGAAAAATGAGCGGTAAATGATTGGATATTTGTATATAAAGATGTCATTTGAAGCTGTTTTTCTACATTTGAAAGGATTACTTTTTAGCGCTAGGGTCAGCACAAAGAGTGGGATCCATTGTTCACGGTTTAGTTTCAAGTTTTTGGTTCGTTCACCTTCCTCCCCCAGTTCTTAGCTTGGAATGTGTCAAAAATAGACAAAAAGCAAATGGTTTCAAAGTGTAGGGTCTCTCTCAAGAGCCTTTCACAAATCGGATCACTCTTCAATACTGCTGCTGCCTGCTTATTGGCAGAAACTAAAGCAAATCTGAGAGTATACTGTTTGATCAGTTCCGACATCAGTTCGAATTTTGGATATGTTGCCACAAAAAAAAGAAGATGTGCTTTCAGCTACAATAAATATTCATGCTAAAAATGTGTGATTTGATGATGACATCATCCATATTAAACAAAGTTGTTTCATCATGATAATCCTAGGATTTTAAATTGTTTATTTGCTAATTTATAAACTTAGGCTAGGTTGCTATGGTGATGACATTGTGCGGCAGCAGCCTTATCTAGCTCCCTGTCTTTCACTTTTTTCTGCTGTTTTCCACTTTTATTTTTGTTTTCTTAGTATAATCTTGCCTTCTTGTTTTTTTGTTGCTTTTCATTTGATTTTTCGCTTTGTGTGGAGAGTTTGGATTGTGGCATGTTTTGGTGTGCGTGTGGACCGCTCGAATTCAAATGATGCAGCGCTTACTTTCGGACCTCGATGTGAGGGAATGAGGCTGGCCTATTCATCAGTCTATTAATGTGGTGGTGCTGCGGAGCCGACGGAGAGGATCAGGACATCGGAGGTGAGGGTGAGATGTGGCTATAGGTAGTGGCACATAGAGGCTGGACCTAGGCTACATCGTTGCAGCAGCCAGATCATGGCACTATGAGGAGTACTCACTACGAGGAGTCGCTGCCTCATGCTTGTGGGTCTCTGATGTCGAGCTGGATCCCCTAAAGTGAACATTGTTCACATTGGTATGCTCAACAACTACAACCGCAACAAAAAAAAAAATTCCGACATTGAAGGGCAAAAACTTTAGTTTTTGTTTTTAATAATCACTATTTTCTTTATTTTATAAGAATATAGACTTTTTAACTTATTCCAATAGCTTTGTTTGTTCTTATTTGTTTCTTATTTTACTTTCCTTTACTCTTTCCTTTACTCTACCTTTCACTACATGCCTGTGCTTACAACTAAGGCCTCGTTCAGATTGGCATCCCAAATCCGATTTTTTCATATCCAGATTGTATCTAGAATTGATTTCGGGTGGTCTGAACAGCAGAAAACCACATGAATTCCTATTTTTCCGAATCTGTTACGCCCTACATACCCATGTGGTGTCAATTGCGATTCATATCGGATATGCTGCGATCTGAACAGCTTTTCCACATGGGATAAGATTTCACCATGTCACTTGCGTCATTTGTCACGTGACACAAACATCAACACGTGGAATGCAGATGGACGGAAGTGAGAGATCAATGTTAATTCTACTTTTTAAAAAACAGTATCGTTTGCTATAACAACGTGTCAGTGCGCGTTATGGATTTGCCGCAAGTTGGAGGTTTACCTCGCGTGTGGAAAGCAACAGTGAAAGTTTTCAACCACGCATCAGAAAGGCAACTAACAGCTGTGCTGGACTGCATTGATGCACTGAAATAAAGATGAGTAACGCTATTCTTCCATCTCTGACACTTCCTTGTTACTTGTAGCTGTGTGCTACGGCCCCACTTAACCATCTGAGAGAGAAACAACCAACATTCTGCCCTCCGCGGTTTTGTTTATTATTTGTGGGCATGATGCGGTAGGGTACCATAGTAACCCACGTGGAAATGGTAGGTGATTAGCGGACATGGAGATCCGATATGACAAGCAGTGTGAACGCGGTCGATAGAGAGATAAGATGTTGATCCGATATGCAAAAAATCAGATTTGGAGTGCAGTCTGAACATAGCCTAACAGTGGTTAGAGCGTTCGACTCCCATGCCAGGGGTTTGTTGTAGCTGGCGGGGTGGCGGGTTCGAGACATGTGTGTGGTGTGGACCGGCACCGGCTACAGTTGCAGCAGTATGTCACAAACTCTCTTGAATCTTGAATTAGCCTATGTATATGAAGGGTGGAAGTAACAAAAATTAAATAAAAGGAAATAAACTTTGACATGTCATATCCCTATATATTAAATATAAATTGATTAATGGTTATTAAATGAAATCTAATTTGAAGTTTGATACAATTGCATTTGAAGTTAAAATGCTTTAGCCTAAACTTAAAATTAAATTAAAAGAAATTGAATTCATTTTGAGATCAGACATTACATTTACATTTCCCTGTTGTTTTCATTTTGAATGAGACATTATATTTCAGCCTCATGCAGTTCCATGCGCCACCATTTATTTCAAGAGCATTTCATTTACTTTTAGAAAGACTTTAGTTTTAGGTTGCATGTTCACCTGTCAATCAGATGCCCCACCCAGATGCCTGTCGTCAATGTATACAGTGACGGGACAAGGCTGGCACATACCTAAAGTAGCACACGTAGCTTACGGGAGATAGCCTAAACTTAGTGAGCTCTTGACAGAGAGACCTTGCTACCAACAAGTGTATGATCATCCTTGTAAAATGTTGAAATGTTTGCATTAAATTGTGGTCGCTGGTCGGTTCACACCATCGCAAGCTACGTAGCCTAACGCTTTCGACCAGGCTGGAGAGTTTGTTGCGGGGATCCCCGTGTGTTTCACCATCATGGGGTCGTAAAAGTTTTCATCGTAGCAAACATAGCCTACTTGTCAAACCTGCAAACATCTATCTTGTGATCGTGCAACTAATAACTTAGACCCTGTTTATCTGATTCTATCCCCACAACAACGTAGGCTACGGTAGTAGGACCATAGCCTACTGAACTTCTGTTATGGCACAGCCCGAGTTGTTCCAAGCAGCAGCAGCCTACTGACTGTCTGTGGGCCTATATGATCAGTAGGCCTACTAAACTAACGGTCCCAAGCAAACAGCCCTGTAGTCTTAAAACCCTGTCATATTTGTGCAAAACATTATCACTAGCATAGGTTTTAGCGTCGTAGTGACACAACAACACTCCGCAAAAGCATTACAACCAGGGGGTCAGGATTTGGCTGATTAGCTTTGCCAATTAGCATTGCACTTCCTCGTCGCCATTTTCCAGAAATGACATCATATCCGACTCCATTTGACATATGCTGATTGGTTAATGCTACACTTTCAGCTCATGCTAACGAGCTCCCTGTGCACATCAGGTGTGTGCCGCCCTCATCTCCATTAGTAACATGCATGGAGGTATTAATAAACCTGGAGAAACATACCAAGTCCCGCCTCCCATTCATTCCAATGTGGAATGCTAGGCTAGTGAATTCATCCAAAATTGAACAAAATTTTCAGTTGTCAAGATGGCGTTTCATGGAGCTCACTTCCGACTCCATTTCATTAGGCCAATGAGGGCCCATGTTACTAATGGAGATGAGGGCGGCACCAGGCGGCACACACCTGATGTGCACAGGGAGCTTGTTAGCATGAGCTGAAAGTGTAGCATTAACCAATCAGCATATGTCAAATGGAGTCGGATATGATGTCATTTCTGGAAAATGGCGACGAGGAAGTGCAATGCTAATTGGCACAGCTAACCAGCCAAATCTTGACGCCCTGGTAACATGGGCCCTCATTGGCCTAATGAAATGGAGTCGGAAGTGAGCTCCATGAAACGCCATCTTGACAACTGAAAATTTTGTTCAATTTTGGATGAATTTCTCTAGCCTAGCATTCCACATTGGAATGAATGGGAGGCGGGACTTGGTATGTTTCTCCAGGTTTATTAATAGGCGTGTTTGAGATGTAAAGCCGCCTACAGCCGCCTTCAGCCGGCTGCAGCCAAGCGATGCAATAAGCTCGTTCGTGTTCAGAGTCGGTACAGCTAGAGGCTGTAGCCAGAACCAGCGAGATCTACGGAAATACGTCGGTGGGAGTGGAAAAGCATGGGGGACAAGGTGGACAACACAGCTGCAGCTGGCTGAAGCCATACAACACGTGAACATGGACGTGATGTCGGGAGATATCGCGGAAGTTTGTTTGCACTGAAAACAGCTTGAATCCCCTCATTTCACCATTAAAATGAACGTGATAACTGGCGAAATAAATCATATAATGTTGCTTAATAAATTATTGTTGCAATGCAAGAGGAACAGAGTTGTGTTTGAAGGTGTTTTGTAAAAAATAGTAATGTGGTATGAAATGCTTATTTGAGATGGCAAACCAAGCCATGCTGGAGAGCAATAAGGCTATTTCATTGGGCAAAACTTGCATACTGCTTAGCAGAAGCTCATTCAAATAA
>JAODXP020000025.1:5172947-5299381 GCA_027497455.2 Sardinella longiceps
AACACTATTGCAACAAAACCTTGCCGTCCTTCATCATCTAGACGAGCAGCAGAGAGGTATACACAAATTTACGCATCAGATTCTTTTGGAACCACCACACTGTCAGACTAGAAGGGCCATCAGAAGAAGATATTGGGTGAGACCCGTGAGAACAAGTAGTTGGTTGGACAACTTCGTTAACGGCGTTGTCGTTAGTCAAAATCTCGGGCCCAGTATGGCCCTTCGGCCAAAATACTTGCCCATCCCTGGTATAGTGTGTATCAGTAGTCAAATTAAACCTGACACTGTGTGGATGGGAAATCAAGACAATGATGGTGTGTATTTCTTGGATCGTTAGGCTTACGGTACAGTTGAAAACTGAGACGCGTCTTATGGACTTCAAAATCCAGGAAATCCAAAACATTGCGTACGCCAAACAGACTGCACTTGAACAAAAAATCCAAAACCTGGAAAAAGAGCTACACGACAAAGAAAAAGCCTGGAGGACTGAGGTGAGTGACTTCAATTGACAGCTGAAGATCTTCATCCAAGATTGATGAAGGCTGAGAGTGTAGATGCTAAGAGATCTGTAATCTGCTAAGATACAATGAATTTTGTAACTTGATTATGATGACTAAAAAATTCAATGAAATTATGTCATATAGTATTTTTGTTGTCCATAGATTTATTTGTTCATATTTTCAGATTGCGTCACTGCAAGCAAGAGCCCACCAGAGATTGGTATGATTCTTATGATGTTTTGTTTTATAATTATTTTACACCAATGAAGGCCTCAGCCAGGGTAGTACTGTATATATGGATGGCTTTGCATCCTGTTATATGATGTTTTATTATAATTGTGTAACACAGATGAAAGCCTCTGCCCTTGAGCGTGAACTGATGGACAAGACGACCGAAGTATTCTTCCTACATCACAGGTAAAGCAATGAATGCTTCATTATTACAGTACATTTATAATCTACTAATCTAATACACTGCTTCCAATTTCACTGCAGTTGTGTCCTCCTCACCAACTTGTTTTCTTCTTGTAAGGCCTGTTTAATTTCAAGTTAAAATGTATTTACATAGTACATTGTTATAGCATAATGCAGCATGCAGTATGTATCACAATTAACTGGGCATTAAATCTGTTAATAATGATACTAATAATTCTAATTTAGGGAAAGGACAGGAGCACACCGGTGAAACTTGCAGTCTTTTTTATTTGTGCAAAAAATGACTAACGTTTCGACTATACGTCTTCGTCAGAGTCGGATACGTCTTCGTCTGATGACTCTGACGAAGACGTATAGTCGAAACGTTATAAATAAAAAAGACTGCAAGTTTCACCAGTGTGCTCCTGTCCTTTCCCTAAAAGCCTAAGTCCAGATGAGATGCACCGTGTTGCAGAACTGGGATTGATGCGTGGAGTGCCCTACTTTTATCAACTAATAATTCTAAATCAGTGTTGCTGGGAAGAGCCACTTTGATACAGCGTAGACCGAAATGTAAAACAGCAGCCAATATAAACTGATTTTTGTGTGTATATTTCCTTTCTATATGTTAATTTCAGATTCATTTTCCCCTGCCCCATTTAGTCAACAAGCACTGCGGATTCACAAATTCAATCTATGCTATAGCCTAACTTAATATCCTTGTTTTCTTTTTCTACCGACAGCATTCAGTAAACGTGACCAACCGCACTATCAGTTGAATTTCTTTGGGTTACCAGTTTCTTGCTTCATATTATGTTCACTGTATGTTAATCTGTGATTCGATAGCTATGTTGAAGGGTGAGCTTGAAAGCATTGCAATCACACATTAAATACAAAGATGAATTCTGATCCTGAGTTTGTTCTCTTCTCCACCTTGCAGGCTCATGGACTTTATGGACTTGGTTGCTGAACTAAGGGGAACCAAATTTGTGCCCTTGCCTCTGTACTCCCACAACCAGAAACCTGACCACAAGAGAGGTGACTGAGGCCTCTTATTGAAATGTTTTTTTTTTTTGTATCCAGAAACGTTGAACTACAGTACATGTGTTGTGTCTGAGCATGTCGACACATGTCGAAAGGTTAACTTTATGTATTTTGTGTCTTATTTTTCAGTGAGAGACAACTGGTGGAACTTACTGACACATCCCCTTCAGGTATTTACTGAAGAACTTAAGTCTCAATGTTTACATAAACGCCCGGTTGCATCACTTTTTGTGATTTGCATCTATTCAGATTAATGTCCTTAAGTATTCCACTACTGAGTTACTGAGTTAAGTTCTGATATTAACAGTATAAAGCTGTTGTGTTTAGTAATAATATTTTTGTAAATATACTTGATATTTGTTTTTCAGCGAATTCCAGAGGAATCAGGGGACTTTGTTTCAGAGCTGGACCCCAGGATGAATGGAGGGAGAATTTTCGGATGTCC
Source organism: Sardinella longiceps (assembly GCA_027497455.2). Classification (NCBI taxonomy): domain Eukaryota; kingdom Metazoa; phylum Chordata; class Actinopteri; order Clupeiformes; family Clupeidae; genus Sardinella; species Sardinella longiceps. The sequence continues at coordinate 5,175,351 of JAODXP020000025.1, forward strand.
CGAGCTTCTTTTCTTGCCCTGAGTGAAGAGCTTCGTCCTCACATCGAAGGCCAAACAACCAACATGCGAGAACTAATCCACCCATTGAAAAAGGCAGCCTGCACCCTCTATTACTTGAGCAACGAGGGAAGGTTACCGAAGACGGCTAATTCTTTCGGACTATCGTGACAAGCGGTCTCGGTCGTCGTGAGACAGACATGCAAAGCCATCACTCTCCACCTTGGTCCGAAGTATATGAAACTACCTTTCATGGAACCCGAGGCAGAGGAGCTTGTTGCAGGCTTTCATCGCGTACATGGAATGCCACAGTGTTTGGGAGCGGTCGACGGAACCCACATTGAAATCAAGCAGGCATCAAACAGCGCTATGGACTACATCAACTGAAAGGGAAAACATTCCCTAAACATCCAAGCAGTGTGTGACTACGAGTACCGATTTATGGATGTAGTTATAAAATGGCTTGGCAGAACGCACGACACACGAGTGTTTGCCAACTCAACACCTATTTCAAAACCGGGAGTCAGGCTATCGCTCATGTCCTGAGACGCTGGAGAATCGGGTGAGGTGGACTCAAGTGTCTTCCTCCATATCTCAGCTCTTGAGGCCCGATGCAATAGCAGTAGCAGCCGGCGAACCACCTCAGATCTCCTTGCACAGCTCGAAAAAAAACAGGACCATATGTCCGTGACCACTTCAACGCCCAGTGTCAACAGTATGCCTGTACTTGTTCCTAATTCCTTTGATTTTTGCCGTCAACTGACATTTTGTGATGCTATGCAGGTTGTGGGGAAGGTCCTTCCCAGCAGCGTTGTCCCCGGTAGCATACTTTTGATAAAAAGCAGACAGAATGTCCGAATACTTTGTTTTTTTTGTTTTGTTTTCATACTAAACGTATTTTTTTTTTATTATTATTATTATTATTATTGAACATGGACAGAATTACAAGTTATGACAAATGACAAAAGTTATCAAATGAAGGTACAATAACAATAGTTTTGCACAATAGCAATATAGAATGTACAGACATGTGCATGTACTATATGGACAACACCAACTACTCTAACCCACAAAATCCCTTTGTTAATGTTTGTAAACAGTCAGGGCCTAAATAAGCCATAAATGGCCTTCAGACTTTATGAAATTTGAAGGGTTCTTCTTTTAAATAAAAGCTCAGGGCTTCAAGTGGCATGAATTCAGGGACCCCAGTTATCCACTGTGATATATTAGGGGGCTCTTCTGACACCCACTTTAACAAAATACATCGCCTGGCACAAAAAAAAAGGATTTTTTAAAAGCATCAGTTGCTTTCCAGAGACATCTGAAGGGTGGTCTATACCCAGGATACAAAATAGAGGGGAAATGATTAGCGTTTTACCCATAATAACATTGACTTCCTTAATTACATCTTCCCAGAATTTTGTCAGGTGTACACAATCTAGCAAGCAATGAATATATGAGCCCTCCTCAATCTTGCACTTGTTACATAGCTTTGAAAGCTCTGGGTTCATTCTGTTACGTCGCAGTAGGGTAATATGTAATCTGTGTATGATTCTAAATTGTAATTCCTTTGCTTTATTGGTGGTAAAGCATCCGCTAAGGCTAGTCCACAAGTTGTCCCAGTCTTCACTTTTTATTTGAGTACCAAGGTCAGCCTCCCATTCTGTTTGGATCTTTGTTGTATTTTCTTTCATCATCTTACAGAACACAGCATAGAATCTTGTCACTAGTTTGGCAGAGTCACTTTTATCACTGAATATATCTTCCAGAGAGGAAGTTATATATCCATACTGATACTTCTTGAGAGTAGTTGTAACATAACTACGCAGCTGGAAATATCTAAAAAAAATTGTGTGTTTGGGATTTCATATCTCCTTTTCAACTGTTCAAAACTTAACACTGAACAATTCACCAGTATATCTTCCAATGTCTTAACACCTTTGTCATATATATAATACCACATACTGAAAGAGTCCTTTTCAATACTGGGGGGAAAGTCTGGGTTGAAATATATTGGTGTTAGAGGAGATATGACTTTATCCTGGCCTTCTAATTTCCTTATCAACCTCCAAACTTTAAGAGTGCTCTGTAAAAGAAAATCTCCTTTAATGGCTGAGTTAGCCCATTTTCTTGATGTATACAATATATTCTTTAAAGGTATGGGGGATATACTTTCAGATTCAATATCAAGCCATGTAGACTCTGGGTCTTCTTGAAACCAGTCCCGGATATATCTACATTGGCATGCCAACTGGTATAACCTAATATCTGGCACAGCAAGGCCACCCCTGTCTACAGGGAGTTGTAATCTGGCCAGTTTTTTACTGGGTACAGTAAACGTGGCAATATATTCATTTTGAATAGAAACACCCTACCCAGAAATGACAGTGGGAGATTAGTCCAGCGAGCAAGATCTTGTTTAATACGGCGAATAAGGGGAGAGAAATTAGCCTTATACAAACTAGCTAAAAGTGGGGTAATATGGATACCTAAATACTTAAACCCTGAGGGGGACCATCTGAATGGAAAGGCATCGGCTGAGACACAAGGGTTCTGACTGGAAAGAGACATTGCCTCTGATTTCAGATAATTAATCTTATATCCAGAGAATGTGGAAAACGTGTCTATAAGCTCAATAATACGACGAATAGACTCTGCTGGTCTGCTAACGTACAGCAAGATGTCGTCAGCATAGAGCGAGATTTTATGCTGCCTCATCTGAGTCTGGATGCCCATAACGCAAGGATCTCTACGAATAGCCTCTGCTAGAGGCTCTATAGCTAGCGCAAAGAGGAGGGGTGATAGTGAGCACCCCTGAGCAGTGCCTCGCCCAAGTGGAAATACATCAGAACGCTTGCCATTTGTCAGTACAGATGCTCTTGGCGTAGCATACAACACCATTTGAGGAAATTATCAACTAGTCCAAAGCACTCAAGTACATGGAATAAATAAGGCCATTCTATTCGGTCAAACGCTTTCTCAGCGTCCAATGAGACCACTAATGCCTTCTCTTTCATGTTGGTGCCATATTGTATTAAATTTAAAAGCCGTCTTACATTATTGCACGAGTTACGACCCAGTATGAACCCTGTCTGGTCTGCAGACACTAATTTTGGTGTGACCGTTTCAAGGCGCTTTGCTAGTATTTTAGCCAATAGTTTTCTGTCTAGATTTAATAAAGAGATTGGGCGGAATGATGCACACTCATCTGCTGGTCTACCTTTTTTGTGAATTAGTGAGATGCAAGCATCAGTTGCAGAGCTTGGAAAGGCTCCGTCTTCAAAAGACTGTTCCAGTGCATCAAGCAATGGCTCTGTTAAGCAATCTTTAAATTCTTTATAAAATTCTGCAGTAAGGCCGTCAGGCCCAGGCGCTTTATTATTTCGAAGCAGCCCTATTGCACTGAGTAGTTCCCCTTTGCTAATGGGTTCATTGAGTTGCTCTCTATCTTCTGGAGACATGCATGGCCACTCTATATTAGACAAAAAGTTCAACATATTTTCTTTGGACATGTCAGTTGTCTCAGATTTGTATAGATTTTTATAGAATGACTGAAAGACGGCATTTATGTCATTATTGTGATACACTTTATTACCATGTTTATCTTTTATGAACGGTATAGCTTGAGATTGTTTTTTTTTTTCACGTACTAGGTTTACAAGGTATCTACTTGGCTTATTTCCATATTCATACATTCTCTGTTTACAAAATAGCAAAGATTTTTCAGCCTCTGATGTAAGAATGGTCTCAAGGGCTGATTTAGTTGTTTCAAGCTGTAGCCGTGCTTCAATTGATGGGTTGGCATCATATTTCTTCTGTAAGTCTGATAACTGATTCTCAAGCTCTAAACGCTTATTATTCTGAATTTTCCTCTGATACGCCATATATGAGATAATGGTCCCTCGCATAAATGCTTTAGCTGTGTCCTATAAGAGATGAGGTTTAACTTCAGGTGTTTTGTTGGCTGCGATAAAATGTTGGAATTGTTCTCACTTTAAATTTGGGATCTTTCAGCAAATAATTCTTGAATCTCCAGCCCCCACATTGCCTCTCAGCTGAGCACGAAAGTTTGAGAAATATTGGTGCATGATCAGATATCAAGATGCTTCCAATTGAGCATGAAAGAACTTTCCCCATTGACACTTTTGGTGTAAAAAAATAATCAATTCTAGAAGAAGTCTTGTGAACTCCTTATCATTGGGGTGCAACGCTCTCCAAGTGTCAAGCAGGTCTAACTCAGCAAGACATTGTGAGAGAGACTGACCAAGTTTAGAGTTCTGTTGCAATTTGTGGGATTCATCAAGGCGGTGTAAGCAGCAGTTCAGGTCCCCAGCAGCTACTGAAGAAGGGAACAACCAGTCTGAGAAAGTATCAAATATATGTGTGTGGAATGTGGGTGAGTGGCCTGGGGGAGCATAAATGTTCAAAAATGATGTATATTCTCCATACAAAAAGCCTTTAATTATAATATACCTACCCAGTTTATCTGTTCTAACCTCTACTTCAGCTAATGGAAGGGACTTGTGTATGAGAATTGCAACACCTCTCCTTCGACTGTTGAAGGAAGCATAGTATATTTGACCAACCCAATCTTTTTTTAGCTTAAGGTGTTCTAAGTCAGTTAGGTGTGTTTCCTGCAGCATAGCTATCTGAACCTTCTCCTTTTTGAGATAACTTAAAATCTTTTTCCGCTTAATTGGGTTATGAATGCCATGTACATTCCATGAGCATACTTTAAGGGATGCTATAGCAATGCTGTTGTATTGAAATATAAGAATGGATTAGCTGCATTCAGATTGGTTACTTGCACCTTACACTCTGTCATTTTCACTACAAACATAAAAACTAAGCATTCTGTCCAAACAAAAAACAAGAACAAGATGTATACAAACAAAACCCCCAAAAACATGAACCCACCACCCCCCTTGACACTTCTGTTCTCCCAATTGAAGTGCACAACTTTGTGCATTAGCACTAGAACCAATGCTCCTAATCACACTTTTCTATTAACATACATTATATTAGTGCAGCCACCTGCTGGCTGGTCTTTGCCATTTTAACGATGCATTTTTCACAGGATAGGCTAGTAAGGCAACATTCAATGTTTAAATATTTCACCTAGCATCCATGGTCTCAAAATTATTTTGTAACATTCAGTTCAACATATTGCCAGACGCAAATAATTCAAAGGTCTGTTGAATAATCATCACTCTGCATCGTTGCTATGTTCGTTCCTATCGCCCTCACTTGAGGTTGAATTCAGCACAGGGGCGATTGTTTGGGCAAAGAAAGTCTCCGCGTCCTCCGGCTTGTCAAAGACTGATCGCTTACCTCGGAAAGTGACTTGTAGCTTTGCTGTAGGGAGCAGGCCATATCGCACATCAGGAAGGTCCTTCATCTTTGATTTGATCTCCTTGAATGCAGCTCTCTTTCGGGCAACGTCCGGGGGCCAGTCCTGGAAGATGTGCACCCTGTGCTCTTGGAAGAACAGCTGACCTTTCTCCTGTGACAGTCGGAAGTATTTCTTGTCTGACCTGGTCATGATGCACCCGTACGATGATGGGTCTCGGGGGCGCTTGGGATCCTTAGGTGCAAGACTTCGGTGAGCCCTGTCACATATAGGCAGCTGATTTGGCTGTGTGGGTAATCCTAGTGTCTCATTGAAAAATTCTTCCATAAACGCTGTAACTCGCGGTCCCTCTGTATCCTCCGGAATGCCTATCACTCGCAGATTTTGACGGAGGCTGCGGGCTTCCAGATCTTCTAGCCTCTCACATAGATTAGCATTTTCTTTAGTTAGCTTAGCACACAGGCTCTCTAAAGTTAATGTCCTGGAGTCTACATCTTTCAACGAGTCCTCAACATCTGTCAGACGTCCACCAAATGATAATACGTTAGATTGCAGAGCACTAATTGAAGTGTGAGTCTCTTCCCTAAATGTTTCTATGAGGCTTATCACATTAGCTAAAGTTGGTTCATTTTCGCTAGCATCCACCTTGTCGCCCACCTTGCCTCTGGTTGACATTGAATTTGTGTTGTCAGCGGTGCTTCTTCCTCTCCCTTTTGACATTTCGTAGGTAATTTACGTTGTAATAGCCTTCAGTGGCAGATTTGTATTTGAAAATATAAAGTTTGTATTAAGTTATTGTCGAATATTTCAGGAGCTGGTCTGGGACACGTCTACTCACTATCCATGCTCAACAGCGCCCCCCGAATACTTAGTTTGACATGACTCCCAGTAGATGTTTTCTTGGTATTTCGTCGTCTTGTTACTCGCAAAAGTAACTCGACCTCGTCATCTGTCCAGGTGAGAGACCGAGGTTTTCTTGAACTCGCTGCCATCCTCTTATCTTTGTCTTTTCCCTCTTCTTCGTTTTGTTTGTATCTGCCGCTGGTGGAAGACGTCATTTATGCACATGCTTTCTCTATGGTTTTGGTGGGCCGCTCAGATCTGTTTGTTTGAGTTCACAGCGCTACCTGCAGGTGTGGCATATGTATTACATTGTTTTACCCAGGGACAACGTTCCCGACATTACGGAAATTTTTAGCGCTCCGATGCGTGTATGGACATGATTTTCTTTTCTCAACCCGCAAAAAAAAATGTCTTGCGTTGCCGTGTGGACTTCTGGTCAGAAATGATGTCCCGTTGGTGTTAAGAATAGTGGAAAAGAAGTGACAGTGGCACCCAGCAAGAGTCCTGGCCAGCTGAATGATCTTGCCGGACCATGAGGGTGCATTTGTGACTATTATATATCTTCAGAAGATGTTTCAATGATTGATGCCAGCCACCATTTATCGTATACAAGCAATGTACAACAGAATTTCAAAATAGTTGGGACACTTTACAAATTGTGAATGAAAACAGAATACAGTGATGTGGAAGTTTCACATTTCAATATTTTATTCAGAATACAACATCGATGACATATCAAATGTTGAAACTGAAGAAATATTTAATTTTATTGGGAAAATAAGTTGATTTTATATTTCAAGGCATCAACACATTCCAAAATAGTTGGGACAAGGCCACATTTACCACTGTGTGTCATCCCCTCTTCTTTTTATAACAAACGTCTACAAACGTCTTGGGACTGTGGACAGAAGTTGTGGAGAGAATGTTGTCCCAATCTTGTCTAATACAGGCTTCTAGTTTCTCAACGTCTTAGGTCTTCTTTGTCATGTATTCCTATTATGATGCACCAAAAGCTTTCTATGGGTGAAAGATCTGGACTGCAGGCTAGATGGTGCCTTTCCAGATGCGTAAGCTGGCCATGCCACACACACTCATGCGACTCCATACCATCAGAGATGCAGCCATCTGAACTAAGCGCTAACAATAAGCAATAACAATTTGTTATTGTCCGGGTTGTCCTTGTCCGGATGGCATGGCGTCACAATTTTCCAAAAAGAACTTTGAATTTTGATTCGTGTGACCACAGAACAGTTTTCCACTTTGCCTCAGTCCATTTTAAATGTTTCCTGGTGAACCAGTAGCCTGTAAGTAACAGGCTACTGGCACACTGCCCTTTCACGTCTCTCCGCAGGCGTGGTTTAGTCAAAAGATGGTTGCACGTGGTTGGAGCAACCTCATATGAATGACATGACACTTCGACCACTCACGTTGAAGCTTTGTGACGTAGGACGTGTCGTCACGTAAGCGCCGCCAGGTCGGGAACCAAAAGTCATACCCACTGAAATCCTCCCTACGATCCTGATTCGTCGTGCTGCCCCGGTTATTTCGGAAACGGAGGAGGAGAGCGAATCACTGGTGTACCAGAAGGTTTGTGTAGCCCCGTCAACACATAGCTTCTGGTTCACCAGGAAATTTTAAATGAGCCTTGGCCCAGAGAAAACGCCTGCGCTTCTGGATAATGTTTAGGCTTCTTTTTGACTTATAGAGTTTTAGCTGGCTATGGCTGATGGAACGTCTAAGGGCCCGATGATCACAGGCATCCAGTATAGTTTTCCGGCCTTGACCCTTCCGCACAGAGATAGTTCCAAATTCTCTCAATCTTTGGATGATGATATTCACTGTAGATGATGATACGTGATATGATGAAGAAACCCCTTTCTGATCTTGCACCACTACTTTCTGCTGCAGTATTTGGGGAACTGGTGATCCTCTGCCCATCTTGAGTCACCGTCACTCTGGAAGGCTCTTTTCATACCTAATCACGTGTAACTATTGTATAATCTCACACTTCTAATGGGGAGTTACTATAATGATCCAAACCACAGCCAGATGTAATAAAAATATATTTAAATACTTTATTTAATAGTCCATTATTTTCTAAAAAAGAGACTCAGTCCATAGGAAGCACCACAGTTCCAAAGTTACTCCAGGGGAGAAGAATCCGCAGGGAGAGAGAGGCAGAGGCAGCGAGTTGGTTCCTCTTCAGGGGAGGAGGAGGGGCGACGAGAGGCGAGGCCAATTGCACCCGGATCCGCGGCCTTCCAGAGCCCCAGTGGAAACAGGATCAGCCACTAAGCAGGAGGAGACAGAGAGAGAGAGAAACGCTAATAGCAGTTTGTGGATGTTTGAGGTGTAAAATTCAGACCCCGTTTACACAAACACAGATAACCATAAAGACGCACATGTTTCTCTGCGGTTGCACCTCTCTGTTACACTTACCCGAAGGTGAAGACGGAGAATCCCACAAACTCCGGGCAAGGTGGAGATGTCGGAGAACCCCGTCTTCAGAGATTTGTGTAACTACCCATAACCGGAGCTCTAGCACCAAAGACTGTTGGATCAAACGAGAAGCACCTACGTTCGCGCATAGCAGTTCTATTTTCACAAGGGGCACCACCTAGTTTTGAATGATGTCAGGACTTTTACCAATAAATCGTCTTTTGGAGTTATCAGGTTTTTTTGGCATGTATCTCTCATATTCTGTAAGTGTTAAACATGATTTCAAGACTAATGTTGTAAACTGTTACTGTTGGTATTTCTATCAGATGAAGCCTACTAAAATTTCAAGTTGTTAGCGAGCTAACGCTAGCGATCTAGCTAACGTAATGTTTTACATTTATATTTGAGATTTAATTTATTGACAGCCTGCGGGTAACATTACTGAGTTCATTTTAACTGGACAGAGCAAACGTAAACATAGTTTACAGCAATATGTGAGGTTTGAGCAAAGTCCAAAACGACTAGCTTATAGTTAGCATATAGCTATGTCGTCATGGTAACTGCCAAACAAACCCTCTCTGTCTAAAGCTAAAAAGCAGACTTGGTTCATACAACATTGTTTTGCAGAGGAGCGATTGAATTGTCATTTGTTGGTTTCATTAATGATCACAGACAATATTATGGCACACATACATTAATATCATTCTATAATTTCTTAAGGGAAAATGTTAATGATGTGACGTAACGTTAATGTGACACTGCTGCTAATGCAGACCGAAACACTTCACGTTTGTGGCCATCTGCCACGATGTTGCTCCCTTGAAAGATCTTTGATAAAACTGTGACGTGGTGGTTAATTGTCACCGCCTTTCTTAGCCGTTTTTGATGTTTGTGTAAATGCGATTGTTTTCTTACTCGGGGGAGGGGGAAGATAACCGGTTTCTCGAAGACCCGGGGTAGTGTAAACTAAGCATCAGTTCAGACAAATGTGTGTTCCGATGTTCTCCTGGCAATCAGTGGAATGAGTGAGAACGCCACATACAAACACACGCACACGAGCAACCACACACACGCTTCGTGAACACACAGCAAGCCAATGTTTGTGATATGCAAAGAAGGGGCTATAAGCCGGCACAGCAAGCAATAAGATGCCTATCGGAGTTCGTTCGGATACGCAGTTCATCAACTCTAAATGTCCACAGTAGTCCAATATAGATCGTCAACTCGAAATGTCCATAGTAGTCCACGTTAACTCATCAACTCTAAATGTCCACGGTAGCGTAGGCTAACGTCAGTAACAGCAGTTCCTCTCCACAATGGCACAAGTCTCATGCAAGATACGGAAAAGGCAACTTAACTTGGCAGAGGGCGACCATAAGCCGCACCCCCACGATGTTTCAAAAGGCAGTCTCGTCGTCTGACCCACTCGGCCACCTCGGAACCGCTGGGCTGGCTCGCAGTCGGTCTGTGTCCACACTAGTCTCCGGTCACCGGCACGCTCTGTAGTAACTCAGACAGTTCCCCAACTCTCGCCACACACAACCTTCGCTGTCGCTCTCCAACATAAAACTAAAGACCCCACTCACTTAACTTAATCCCCTGCACCTGTGTTCCCGCCACGCTCATCTCCCCATTCATGATTGAACTCCCTTACCGGTGACAGGCAATCAGGAGACACGCCCACCACCAAAGCCCAAACCCTACCGTAACACCTGTGACACACGTTGCCAATTAACCAAATAAGTTGCAAATGGGTCCTCCAGCTGTCCCTTATATGTATATTTTACTTTTCTGGACTCTTATTGCTACCTGTCCCAACTATTTTGGAATGTGTAGCTCTTATGAAATCCAAAATGAGCCAATATTTGGCATAATATTTAAAAATGTCTCACTTTCAACATTTGCCATGTTATCTATATTCTATTGTGAATAAAATTAATCAGATTTGTAAATTATTAGATTCAATTTTTATTCACAATTTGTAAAGTGTCCCAACTATTTTGGAATTCGGTTGTACTTCCCAGGGATGCACTCAGCCAAACTGACATCTGTACTTGTTTATGATTGTTTTCAAAACCTGAGAAATGTACCATGTATCATCCCCAGAAAGCCTCATGACTTTCAAGGTCTTGTCAGATGTAGGTGTAGCCGGTGGCGGTCCGCACCGCACACGGGTCTCGAACCCACCACCCCACAAGCTACAAACTCCCGGAATGGGAGTGGAACGCTCTAACCAACTGAGCTAAAAGCCAGAGCTTCTAACTCAGCGTGTTAGAAGCGCCCATGGAATTGGGTGATGAGGATTTACACACTACCACCGAGCTAGCCGCGCTAGCTGGCCTCCGTTACACTCACCCTTCAAATCCTCACTCCCATCCGGGTCACGGCACCAATGTAGCCGGTGGCGGTCCGCACCGCACACGGGTCTCAAACCCGCCACCCCACAAGCTACAAACTCCCGGCGTGGGAGTGGAACGCTCTAACCAACTGAGCTAAAAGCCCGATCTTCTAACTCAGCGTGTTAGAAGCGCCCATGGAATTGGGTGATGAGGATTTACACACTACCACCGAGCTAGCCGCGCTAGCTGGCCTCTGTTACATAGGCACATCGCAGTGGTAACTTCAAGTGTCCATCACAGTTTTGGCCATAGTTTGAGTCAAAACTTGGCTACAATGCAGCTTCATGTATACTTACATCCTCACTAGATGCATAAAACAGTTTTACATTTGTCTCATTTCTGCATCTCCATTCATACAGTTGTCTAGGAGTCATTATATGTTCCCACAGTAACTGCCAGTAGACTGCCTTTTGCTGCTTCATGTTTTATGGTTATTCTGTCTTCTGTCACACGAAGTATGATTTGACGTTGGTTCATACCGTTGCTTTATTGTTAGAAAAGGTAAAATTGCAAAAGGAGAAATAAACCTGACATGAGATCATTCGAAAGGTAAAACAGGCGATACAGCTCATTCAAAATAGCTAACGGAGATTAGCGGAGACAAGAATTTCACATAGCTAACTCATAGCTCATAGAAAACACAGTGAGTAAATACATTCATCGTCACTGAACATCTGTAAATCAGTTACTCATTAACTTATAATTCAGTAAATGTAAAAACCTACCGAAGATGTTGGAACACAGAATGAATAAAAGGACAGAAGTGGGAGATCAAGAAACTTTTGTTGATTACTTTCTTTCAAAACTCGTGGGTATTAACATCCACGCCACTAGAGGGAGCCAACAAACAAAATATGCACACAGAACATAACAATGTTGCCACCTATGCTGTTGCAGGGATATTTGCCATGGCTGGTGGCAAAAAGCTTACCTCACTCACGTCAGATGATGCGCTACGTAACTTCCGTAAGGCAATTCTGTAAAACGATCTGATGTTGAAGCCCTTCAGAGCAATTTCAAGCCCAATATTCTCTAACCGGACCAATCAGGGCTACTGGCTGCTGTAGAGGGTGTGACGTAGCGAAGAAGCAACTGTTTTGAATCCAACCAATCCAACAAACGTACCCAGCGTCATCGGTTGGTTTCGATGTGGTTGGCTGAAGTGTACGTCAGTTAAATTGATGGACAAGCCGTTTGTCCAGTTAGATTCAAGGATTTCTGGCTCCTGAAATAACTCGTCTATCGCTGAGGATCAGATGTTCGCACGTAGCGCTACATCTGACGTGAGTGAGGTAAGCAAAAAGCAATGAAACCAAAATCTTCCTCATGATAGACAGCATTTTTGAAGTGTTTAAATTGAAATACATGCAGCACCATCAGGAAAGAAGTACTGATCGGACCAGGACGAACTTGTTGAACATACTGCAGAGCTTTCATGTGTTACAGATGGTCACTGATCACACACATGTGAACATGACTGATTTGATCAATGTCATCCAATGAATCCATAAATGAATGATTTCTAGATATTCCATCAAAGCATGTGAGCATGGACATTCAGGGCATCTGTGCAACATGCACTTGGTACTCATGGAGCACACATTTTTATCCATCAGATCTTTGAAAGTGATACAGTGCATCTGCCATAAGCTTTCCATTTTGATGGATTGCACATACACAAACAGAATGACCTCTGCACCCAACAATGATGCATTCAGTGGGTGCACTTTTCATGGAGCTCATCGAGATTCATTAGAATCAAGCACTTGTAGTTTACTTGTACTATAAGTCTTCCTTCATCTTGTAGCCTACTGACTTGTAATGTTATGCACCATGAGAAGACTTGTGTAATGGTCTTTTCTGTATACTCCTTTACTCTGATTTCAATTTCCTTTGAAAGTGGTGTGCCATACTTAGGATCCTATAACTCTTTTCCGTGAGTAGTTTCCGGGCAAGTTTCACCTTGTATTCACTGACTTGGAATTCAGTTGATATTTTGCAGATATGTATTGACCAGCTTGCTGGTGCTAGGGAAATTATGCTCTTGCTGACAAGATATTTTTATTTCTTCTTTCAGCAAGCTTATCAGTTAATCATAATCCTTGCAGATGACATACTTTTTTCATTATGACCACCGCAGCGTAGCTAGCATAGCGGTCATATAATGATTGTCAAAGTTTTTTTTTTTTTCTCCCGTCATCTACTTCCTGAATTTTTGGTCAACGATTCCTGGGACACCGTAACACCGGGGCACATGAAACTTGGTGGGCATGTAGCCCCTGTAGACTTTTACGGAAAAAAATTCCATCTTTGCGTGGCCCCCCCGTGAAACCCCAAAAATGCAGTTTTTCCTTAAAAACGACCTGACCCGTGACATTGAGGATGATGAAATTTTTATGGAATGTTGGTCTCAAGAGCCTTCATCAACTTAGCTTATAACCAGTCATTTGTGATTTGCACCCCCATGGTAAAAAATTAAAATGCAGTATTATACTGCTTTAATTGCCCCTATCTTTACATCAGATGTTCTAAACTGCACCAAATTTAACGTGTATGATGAACCTGACATCTTGTGGGAATATATCAAGTTTTGTGGAATTTCATCCATGGGGGGCTATAAAATAAATGAATTTATATGTACATTTAATGACAGTACAACCATTGACCAATGGATGGTGCTATTAAGTGAATGGTTACTGGGTTACAAAATTCAAATGGTCATTTAGGCCTACATCATATGTGCTCTATGGCAAGCCGTTCAGGAAAAAAACCTTGAATATATTGAATGAAACTCTGAATGTATTGAATGAAAGAAAACCTTGAATATATTGAATGAAGTCCCGAATATATTGAATGAAACTCCGAATATATTGAATGAAGTCCCGAATATATTGAATAAAACCCTGAATATATTGAATGAAACTCCGAATATATTAAATGAAACTTGCCTCATCTGAGGTCAGTGCCGGTGGCCATCTTATGTGTGTCACCAGTATGGAAATGCCCATGACCAGGCAGTACCGCTTGGGTGGAGTGAATGAGTAAATGAGGCAAAAATATTAAATAAATTATAGTTTTATTAATAATTTCATTGATTGCAGCTGCAAGGTAAAATAGTTTAGGTAAGTCACAGTAAGTTATTTTGGCCGAGTACAGAGCTGGCCGAGCAGTAATCCAGCTGCGTTACCACCTGTACAGCACAGGAAGCGGCGATGATCCCACTGAAGGTTGGCGTAGCAGCCAGCTAGCGGCGACGATCCCACTGAAGGTAAGCGTAGCAGCTAGCTAGCGGCGACGATCCCACTGAAGCAGCTAGAAGCAGCAACGATCCCACTGAAGGTTGGCGTAGCAGCTAGCTTCAGTGGCATCGTAGCCGCTTCCTGTGCTGTTCACTGGTGGTGGTAACGCGGCTGGATTAATTACTACTCGGCCAAAATAACTGACTGTGACTTAACTAAACTATTTTACCTTGCAGCTGCAATCAATGAAATTATTAATAAAACTGTAATTTATTTAATATTTTTGCTTCATTTATTCATTGCCAACCACTCCACCCAAGCAGTACTGACTGGTCACATGCATTTCCATACTTGTGACACACATAAGATGGCCGCCGGCACTGACCTCGGATGAGGCAAGTTTCATTCAATAATTCGGGACTTCATTCAATATATTCGGGGTTTCATTCAATATATTCAGGACTTCATTCAATATATTCGGGACTTCATTCAATACATTCGGGACTTCATTCAATATATTCGGAGTTTCATTCAATATGTTCGGGACTTCATTCAATATATTCAGGGATTTCATTCAATATATTCAGAGTTTCATTCAATATATTCGGGACTTCACTCAATATATTCAGGGACTTCATTCAATATATTCAGAGTTTCATTCCATATATTCGGGACTTCACTCAATATATTCGGGACTTCATTCAATATATTCGGAGTTTCATTCCATATATTCAACGCTTTCTTTCATTCAATATATTCGGAGTTTCATTCAATATATTCGGGACTTCATTCAATATATTCAAGGTTTTCTTTCATTCAATATATTCGGAGTTTCATTCAATATATTCAGGACTTCATTCAATATATTCAAGGTTTTTTTCTGAACGGCTTGCCATAGTGCTCATATATAACTACATACATACAAGCACACATGCGCACGGGTACACACACACACACACAACATACTGTACACACAAGCACACATGCGCACGGGTACACACACACACACACACACACACACACACACACTTGTATACAAAAGCAAACTCACTCATGCAGACACACATTCATAACATGAGAGAGATACAAACAAGTTGACAAGCATCATATATATGCAGAGTATATGCAGAACTGAGCGGCGGTCATATTTTGTACCGCCATGCGGTACATCTAGTTTCATTGAGGTTCACATTTTGGAATTTCAGCTGTTAAACATTTTGTTAATTCACTGCTCATGCTTTATGTAACTCAACATACTTTCTCTTTTCATAACTGGCCTTGTCCGTTTTACGGACATAATGGTGCTTATGAGGAGATGATCCAGAATATGTCAATATTCAATCATGTTGTCAATTTTGTCAGCTTGTAATGATGACATTGCTTGTGCCTAATCTCGACTGAAATCAGCAGTTAGGTTGTCTTCGTCATTCTTCACCAGTTCATCAACACTCTTTATCTCACTATCCTTCTGTACACAGGTGGGGCACCATTTCTGACCTGGTAGGATAATCTTCTTTGTTCTATCTGTAAATTCCTTTGCATTCTCCTCATTAATAATCCTCAGATTCACTAATTAGATTTGTAAATTATTGGATTCCTTTAATTCACAATATGTACAGTGTCCCAACTATTTTGGAATTGGGTTTGTACGTCTAAGTGAGGAGAGAGAGATGGAGGGAGAATTGTACGAGATGGCCCATGAGGAGTTTGTGGCAGCACTAGGGTATCGCAGCATATGGTGCCCGACAGCTCGCCCAGTAGGAATGGTTAGTGGCCACCTTGCCCAAGACTAGGCAATAGCAGAGGCAGTCCTTCCCAAAAAACTTATGGGGAGTGAAGATATACCATGCACCATCCCTAACTTTAGAAAGTGTCAAAGAGGAAGGTTTTAAGTCTAGCCTATTGAGAGTGCCCACTTTGCAAATGTAATGTAATTTATTAATCATTGATGTAATTTTCATGTTTTTGAAGTAGTAAACACTGATTCAATAATGTTCAGCCAAAGAAATCATTAGTATTCTTTTTAAAGTAGAAATGTCGTATTTATGATAGTTTGAAAAATCTGGAAATGCTCCGTATATGCTCCTGATATAAAGATACCAAAAAAGAGAAAACATTGAAACCTATTTCGTTTCTCGTTTGGTTCATTCAACCTCAAAAGGATTGGTAAGAAATCTTTTGAACTTTCAGCCTATGTCTTTACGTGATTATTAGCCTGATTCTCACACAGATTCTCCCTTCATGCTTCGTGCATCTTCGTTCAACTTCGTGAGCTCGCACGAGGGTCTGGTAGAGCCTTGTTGAGCCCGAAGTCTCCGTTTACCCCATACGCGAGCCCGCCTCTATGCCATAGATCCAATCACAATCGTGGGGGCGGGATGTTAACAGGTATGACGTAGCAAGTAGTACGTGACTGGCAAATTCAATGTGCCTATCAGGTTCAAGAATTTTTTTTTTAATACAACCCCCGCCCTGTCACAGCAGAAAACAGCTAGGCAACCGACGAAATTCCAGATGGATGAGAAACCAGGTTAGGTGATTATTATTTTGCTGGTCAAAATGTATTTTATTCTAGAGGCCTAGCTGTAAAATTAGTACCTGTGTTTTATTATGACCATAGCTCAAAACCTGTATATAGGGTCCAACAAAGACACTGAAGACTGATCACCTCAGATGTTCCTTCAGCATTTAGACAATTAGGTACAACAGGTGGAGTAAGACGTGTAGCAGTATGAGGTATTAGGTCTCTCAGCCCCTAGTGGTAGGTTAGGGGTATTGCAGCTACGACTTGGGAGGACAAATTCAGGATCTCTTTAGAATGGCCTAAACTGTAAAATAGCCTTTGGCACACACTCACTAGCCCCCGAGCCACCCCTTTTTGAGCTGAAGGGAGGGCCATGACAACTGAAGTGGGGCTGTGTGTTTCTCCCTCCTTTACACGTAGGGGGAAGGGTCAGGCAGACCACTTCATTTTGCCATCCCCCGACTGTGGTGGATGATTCTTATCGGCCACTGCGGTGAAGGAGGGTTTTGGTGGGGTCAACAGGAGCGTCCATGACCTCTGCCTTCTGCATGTCACTGAAGCCTGAAAGGTTCAGCCACAGGTACCACTCTCCTCTCCACAGCCAGCCCCATCACACAACCGCAATGTTGCATTGCCCTGTGGGAGGCATGCAAGAGCAGCTCAGTCACCACACAAATTTCATCCCAGAGTGCTGGTTTTAGAGACTTTGAGTTAAGCTGCCACCCCATTTCCTCCAGGATCTCGGCCTGATATCCCAACGAGACTGATTGACCATTCAGATAGCGCACTGTCTGAGCCGCATATTTGTGTATGCCTCTTGCCGTAGGTCCCTCTCCACCCCTCTAGGTCTTTAGCTGTGGGCCAAGGGGTTCAGACTTTGCAGATTCAAAGAGGTTGGAATCTGCTGCGTTGGCGACCTCATTGACACTGGTCTGGTCTGGACTGGTGCAGAACCTCATTGTCTTCCTAATCCAAATCACCCAATAGAAGCCTGTCAGTGTTGGCCTCGCCATCTCACTCCAGACTCTCCTTCTCCACTCTGTGTCAGAAGATGCCAAAGGGGGAGCCTCTTGGGAGGTATATTCCATCATGTCTGCCCAGCTTGGTGAGAGCAGTTGCAGATGGGTGCTGGTAGTGGCCTTGAAAGGCACTTGGAACAGACAGGGGTCTTGGTCATTCGTTATCGGCACTTTCAGCCTCCTCTCTCTAACAGCTCTGAAAGCATGTCTGTGGGTCGAGCAGCGACGCTCGGGTATGCTAAACTCTCATGCAGACCATGCACAGTGTGTGATTGTCCCTACCCAAGATGGTAGCCCCGCATGTCGCAGAGCATGGGCGGGATACAGCCTCCCTAGGATCCAGATTCTCCTCTTTGGCGAGGGTAGAGTCTGACGACATACGGTGTGTGAGAGAGACGAGCAGGACATGACCAACATGACTAAATATAGACTAATCACAACACAGTAATCTGAATTTAGTTCAGCCTTGGCATTTGGTTGCTGGAGCAGCTGCTTACCTGGCATTTGTTTGCTAGGTCAGTCTAGTGTTATTCAGCGTCACCGAGATAGCAACTGTCATCATTCACCATCAACCGCAATGTTCGACCAACTTCGGAGGTTGTATTTAGCTGGCCTGAGGTGAAGCAACTCAAGACTATCACTACAGATCCCTTCTGAAGCTACATCACAATTAAATGAATGTGTTTTGGTGGCACTGATAGATATTAATGTAGATTTTACAACTTTCTCAACCTGAATCACAAACTATAAAATATGTGTCCATCAACATAATCAAACGAACGCAGAAGCGAACACTTAGAGGGACCTTCACATGAACAACTTCGAAGCGAAAGCTTGTGACGCGTGTTGGGCAGCTTTTTTTTTTTCTATGAAGAGACATCAAAAGCTCCTGCTGCCGCCGTTTTTACCGCGGATTTTGCCTTTTGACGCAGATTTTTCATCATCGCTATAGTGTTCTTAGCATAAACAAACTAGCAGGCTATTTCATCTATTGTATGTTACAGATCTCCTAGCCTCTGGTATATTAGTCAAATGCAGAGTCAACATTTTTGGATCAAGCGTTGCATCAAGAGTGAGCTGAGCTTTTTAACGCTGGCCATGTGAAAGCCCCTTTACACTGTGTCAATGAGAAATCAGATTATTCAAAACTGAAAGTAAGATCTGAGGTTCTGGTGACTTAAAGGTCCCACATTACGAAAAATCACTTTTTATGGCTTTTGAATGTGTTTCTTGGGTCTATACTGCCTCTACACAGACTTTAAGTTGGATAAAAAGCTTCAATTGTTAAAATACACAATTTACATTGTTAGTAACTGTTCAGCTGCTGTGTGCTTAAACTACTTGCATAGAATTGTCCTAACTACGTTTGTCACAGGGTAAGTTGGGTGGGGTCCCACAACATTGGCAGCCATGTAAGCAGCTGAGGGCAATGAGAACCAAATTCTTTCATTCCATGCACTATCTAGTGTGGTCAGAAGGCTTGTGCTATTAGGGCTATGCTTAAAACTACTCAAGCTACACTTTAAGGGAATTAATTCAGTACAGGTGGCTGCCTTTCTAGGCTGCTGGATAATGAAGTGATATAGACATCCCGGAAAGTCCTGGAGTCTACCGTATTTTTATAGTGTCTCACGGAGGTCCGTGAGTGATATAAAATCTCCTACGAGTTGAGAGAAATAAAGTCTTGTGCTGTCGCACATAATTCCTTTGATGTAGAGCAGCGCGAATGAGAGTCAGTGAGACAGAGGTGCAATGGAGAAAGAATTCCTGAGTAGTAGGCTATTTATGGAGATGCATAGGCTTATCTGAACAGATGGCCTTTGTCTCTGTCATCATCAAACCCTAACCCTAACCCTTAAATTAGTTTCTATTGGTTGGGATACTTTCTATTGGTGATACTTTATCCCTTACCTCTCATTTTAAAAAGGCCCTATGCAGGATCTGGTGGAGTCATCCAGTAAGCTAAGAACTAAACAATGCAGTTATTAAGCGTTTCTGCCAATAATCCTCCATTTAGAATTGTGTAGTCGATGGAGAACGCCGCTAACAAAATGTATCGACAGTTGAATGCGCTGAGAAGGCACAAATCATGTTGTAATTCAAACAAATTTAAATTTCCACATATCCAACTGAACATGGGGATTCTATATCAAAACATGCCTAAAAGCCTAGCTCATCACTGACTAACCTGCTGGCTTGTTTTCTGAACTAGCTTGTTAGGAAACGTTACTACAGGTTTCTAATTGGATGAAGCATTATTCTGTTGAAGTGCATATTAACTATCCACACTATAACATAAAATGTATAGTTTGACCACGATTGATAGGTCATTGGTTATGACGACTACAACCAATCAGAGCAATAAATACGCTGATTTAAACAGGGGGTCAGGATTTGGCCGGTTAGCTTTGCCAATTAGCATAGCACTTCCTCGTCGCCATTTTCCAGAAATTACATCATATCCGACTCCATTTGACATATGCTGATTGGTTAATGCTACACTTTCAGGTCATGTGAACGAGCTGCCTGTGCACAAACTTTTGTGGGCGTGCCCAGACTTGCCATCTGTAGCTCATCTCCATTAGTAACATGGGCCCTCATTGGCCTAATGAAACGGAGTCGGAAGTGAGCTCCATGAAATGCCATCTTAACAACTGAAAATTTTGTTCAATTTTGGATGAATTCACTAGCCTAGCATTCCACATTGGAATGAATGGGAGGCGGGACTAAGTATGTTTCTCCAGGTTTATTAATACCTCCATGGATTTAAACAATGCTAAGTCCGTCCAATGACTCCCTGTCCACATAAAGCATTGTGATTGGCTTAACACCACCGATGTCTGAATACAACCTATGGCTCTTGACCCCACGCACTTGCTGAGCAAATTCAATTTGCTACCACAAGGGTATGTCTTGTGTTCTCTTTTGTGTTCAATTTTGAAATACTGAAAGTCACAGTTAGATATCATTTAATCGGATAGATTATGTGTATTACTACTACTGGGTAGATTATATATTACTGTCTGAATAAAAAGAGACATTATTAAGATCCATTGTTCTTGGTGATAAATAAATACATTATACAGAAACAATATTGGATGAGAAGTTAACATGGTGCTCCTATACTGACACCATTTATAGCAAGGGGTTGCAAAAGCTGCACTTTATGCAGGGGTTAAGGCAATTTTGGGTGGGTGGGGGGTTTGGGTAGATGGTTTTTATTGCTCCTTCGTTGAGAGCATACTGTTCTTTTGCTCTGCTGCCTGGTATTCCTCCTTATTTGCAACTATCAAAAACAAGTTACAAGATAGTATGGCGAGCAAGATTGCTGGGCACACTAGAGGGCATGGCCATGACCCCAGAAATGAGGGTGGCAAAGAAAGCACAAGCCATCTGTGATGATATCTCACACCCTTTACATCACACATATGAGTTGTTGCCATCAGGCAGAAGGTTTAGGCTGCCTTCACTCCTGGCAAACGGAGTCTGCAAGTCATTTATTCTTACTACCATAGGACTGTTAAACAAGATAAGACACAGATAGCACTCTGCACTTTAATTCTCTTAACTTGATATCAATATTGCACGTTTATTCTTCATTCTATGTATCATGTGTAAAGGGGTTTATGTCTTTTGTCTTGTATGAGGGCAGGCGGACGGGGGATACTTGTTTATAATAACTTTTCTTTTTTGTCAAATGGTAGTAACTGTATCAGATGCTATGTATAGCGCAGAACAAATTTCGGGTGTGTTTCTATGTTCCCATAGCCCAATGTTCCCACAGCTCTATGTTCCAACAGCCCTATGTTCCCACATTTCATTGTGAATTTAATAGCTGACTCCACATTGGAGTGTGACGCGAAAACCAATGAAGCCTATCAAAAAAAAAAAAAATCTGGTTGAATTATTTGTTGCTCTTTGCTTAAAACTGAACCCTGCAAGTAGACTGCATTTTCTGAAGGTATTGACTAATCTTGTAGGCCTAATTACGGTATGTTAACATGTTGAAATTTTATTGGTCGGTGCATTGGTAAAGGAGTAAGCATTAAAAAATGTGAAATGTGAGAATTTGCTTCAGAGAAAGGGCTTTAGTTTCAGCAGTGCTGTAGAATACTCTCCATTGAATAGGGTCACCAACATTAAAAACCACCACCAGAATGCAAAACCTTGAAGGGGGCGTGACATCATGTTCTCTGTGCGTCCCTTACGTGATTCACGTAGCATGGCTCGCCTGTCTAGGGAGAGAACGTGTTGTTGGCGGCACTTTACATAGAGAGGGACTGCAGGTTTTTTTTTTTTTTTTTTTTTTTTGGCAATTCTGCTTGGGATTAAGGTTTCTAGTTTCCCGTCAAATCTGCTAGGATGTGGTAAGTCGTGTAGAGTGATTGTAGTAATTAATTTCCTTCAATTTATTGTATGATTTGGTTGTGGAATGGACATAGCGTTCCTAATGTTCGAGAACGGCGTTAGGCTGTTTTTGATGACAAAAGTGCGAACTTTCCAAAAACTAGCTATCGTTAGCATGCTAACATAATTTACTGCGAAACATCAGATGCTTGGTATTCCTGGCGAAGAATCATCCCAGCTTGATTATATCCCTGAAGACTTTTGGCAAACCATAATGAGGTAAGGAATATGGGGTTTTACATTCCCACCACGTTGCGTGTAGAAATCCCCCGTTATGAAACCTTTATATCCAAAACCCCATTTTAAACCACGACTTTTGTTGACATTGTCTTGGAATGAAGGCTTTTCAGACTGCCAATATCATCATCGCTTTCTATGTTTGATGCCTAACGTTATCAGTCAACGTTGAGGTTAACGAATTAAAGTTAATGTTACGCGTCACATAGATACAGTAGCCTAATGTTAGGCTTGTTTCAGCTCAGTGTGGCAAATAAGTAAAATATTTGTGTCAGTTAGTTTGCCCATGTGTGAAATGCGTGGTCATCATAATGCATGGAATTAATAATAAAGGCTAGCCAGAAATGTAACCCTCCCGTTATTTGACGCAACCATGCATGGAAAAAAAAAAAAACTAGTCCAGTATAAAGATTGCGTAATTTTTTAGCATGTAGGCGATTTAATGAATTGGACCTTATCATAATTTCCAGAATGATTGACCAGAATATAAACATGTCAACTCAGCATTAATTTGGCTCCCACATGCTAATGTTTCAAGACACCGCTATTTAAGGAGTTTTTGAAATGTGTTGGGCGAGAACAAACCATGTTTAGTTAATCTTTAAGGCTATAGATCTATTATGCTTTATTATAGCCTTTTTAACATGGGTTATTTGGATTTGAACAGTCAGTTATGGGTCATTTCATGTCATTTCACCCAATGCCTCCCGCTTGACCATCTCAGAATTTCCTGAAAAAAATTCTAGTAAAAAGATAGCATTTTTAATAGTAAGAATCCAAAATATTAGCTTCATACGGTCAATAGTTTTTTTTATAAAAAATATTTCAAATGACATGCTTTTTGGTCACCATAATCTAAGGCCATTTTTAAACAGCAATATCTGGAAAACCATCTCACCTATAGCCTTCAAATTTTCTACTGTCAATATGTGGTAGTTATAGCCTCCATACATGGAATATCAGGATTGTAGCTCATGATATAGGGACTCAAACTTCTACCAAAGTATGGCTTGGCAATATGAAATGGCAACTTTGAAGAGTTGTCAAGACCCAAGTTTTGGAGATAGAAGACCCATATTTTACAGGAAGTATCTCACGTAACGGGTTAAACAATCTACAAAAAATGGTCACTCTAAGATGAATAGATCCACAGGTATTAAGCCTAAAATATGGGGGAAAACACATTTTTGCCCAACTCCAGAGCCATATTCCAAAAAACTGAGTTAATGGATCAGGTCCATGTTTTTGTTTTTGAAAGATCAAATTATTGTTAAACTTATATGAAAAAATTGGGAGGGTGTTTTGCCCCATTTCATCACAATTAATTTTCAAATATGGGCTATATGTTGGTGGGTGATTGTTTTTTCCTCTTGATTCCAAGGGGTGTGTCCACCCTATTTCAGAGCCATATTCCAAAAAACCAGGTCCATTTTTATTACTTTGAAAGATCAAATTATTGTTAAACTTACATAAAAAAAATTGAGAGGGTGTTATGCCCCATTTTGTCACAATTAATTTTCAAACATGGGGTATATGTTAGGGTTTTCCTCTTGATCCCTAGGGGTATGTCCACCCAACTCCAGAGTCATATTGGAAACATTGACTTTTGTCTTATGACAATGTTTACCTTTACCATGTGTGACTATATTTGCATTGCCATGTCAAAGTCAATCAACTTTATTTGAGACATGTTTTGGATATTCCTCCTTCGCTTTTACCTTGGATCTGCCGCCCTTCCTTACATGTTTCTGTTATCATTTCAAATACAGATGCTTCTATGTGAAGTAATATCTGCATGCTGCATCTGAAAGAAGTAATCTCAACCAAATGCTGCAGCAATACAGTTTTACATTGCACAATTATGTATTTTTTACTTTCTAGATTCAAATGTAAGACTTAGTTATCTTAAACATTTGCTTCCCTGGTTTAGACAGAAAAGATCTCAGACATAGCAATATTAAATTCATCCAGCCCAACCAAACAGACATGGCTTCTACATCATGGTGGTTGACAGAGACACACCCACAGATACAGCATGTGCGCAATCAAACCGTGATTACCCATACCCCACCACCATAACCAGTCGACCTACATTTATGATTTTTTAAATCTTATTTTCATATTTGTGCTAGTAATTAGCCTTTTGAAGCGCTACAAGCAAAAAGAGTGAAGGTGTAGTCGTCCTGCGATTTTATTGATTTTATTTTTTGGTAGCATATTGGAAAAACGCTAGAGCCACCCTCATGTAGACAACATGCAAGATCATACAAATGGCTTTTGAATCCAATCTAAGTTTGAGTTGCTCTTGGTTAACATTGAACTTTAAAGGAAGGATCATATTCACATTGCAGTGCTGTTAGCATTGCAGAAAATGAATAATGACCGTTTCTATGCTAAAGAGTGGCATAAAGTTCTGTTAAGTGCAGAAATGTAGAGATGAAGATTAGCATGGTGATTGTGGATCTCCTAAAACATTGTTGAAGTTAAATGTAATTTTATAATGAGTGCAAAACTCAAAGGAAAGTTCACTTTAAAACAAACAAACAAAAAAAAGCGCATTTCACAAGTTATATCTTTTGTGTTTTTATGAACTTCGTAAGGACTTTGCTTACTTCATATTCACATTATGAAGAGTCAGTAATCGAGAGATTTCAGTCATTGTTGTCATTAATACAACTACAATGAGCAAAAAATCTACTGTTGACTCTGAAAATGTTGATCAAACACCAAGCACTTTTATTACACGAAATTAAGGTAAAAACATGAATTTGTATCTTCTTCAATGGAGAATAAAAAGGTCAAAAGATGACTATAAAGAACTCAACAAGGGAGAGGTGAATCTTTTATCAGTCCAATTCACATATTTAGTAAATGGTTGGATACAAATACAGCAGTCTCCAAAACACATGGCTATGTAAACATAGTCATAGGTAAACACACCCCTAGGAATCAAGAGGAAAAAAAAAACACATATCGCCCAACCACATATAGCCCATGTTTGAAAATGTATTGTGACGAAATGGGGCAAAACACCTTCCCAATTTTTTTTTATATAAGTTTAACAATAATTTGATCTTTCATAAACAAACAATTGGACCTGATCCATTAACTCAGTTTCTTGGAATATGGCTCTAAAATTGGGTGGACGCACCCCTAGGAATCCAGAGGAAAAAACAATCACCCACCCACATATAGCCCATGTTTGAAAATTAATTGTGACAAAATGGGGCAAAACACCCTCCCAATTTTTTTTATATAAGTTTAACAATAATTTGATCTTTCAAAAACAAAGAAATTGACCTGATCCATTAACTCAGTTTTTTGGAATATGGCTCTGAATTTGGGCACAAATGTGTTTTTCCCCATATTTGAGGCATAATACCTGTGGATCCATTCATCTAAGAGTGACCATGTTTTGTAGAGTGTTTGACCCGTTACCAGATATACTTCCTGTAAAATATAAGTCTTCTATGTCCAAAACTGGGGCCTTGACAACTCTTCAAAGTTACCATCTCATTTTGCCAAGCCATACTTTGGTAGAAGTTTGAGCGCATGTATCCTAAGTTATGCTTGAGCTACAATCCATGATATTCCATGTCTGGAGGCTATAACTACCATATATTGACAGTAGAAAATTTGAAGGCTATAGGTGAGATAGTTTTCCAGATATTGCTGTTTAAAAACAGCCTTCAGATTATGATGCCAAAAAATGCCCAAAATGCATGGCACATGAAATATTTCTTATTAAAAAACTATTGAGGTTATGAACCTAATATTTTGGATTATTACTATTAAAAATGCTATCTTTTTAGTAGAATTTTTTCAGGAAATTCTGAGATGGTCAAGCGGGGAATTTTCCAGAATTTGGGTGAATTGACATGAAATGACCCTTATATTTCCTACACTTTGATGGCATTAGAAATATCAAACGCTTTTAGAAATATAATTAGGCCTATAATTTGGTGTAGCCTAGACGCTGAAGTGTGTGTGTGTGTGTAGTCCTTACAGAAATTAAGAAACATTTTGTGTGCAGATTAGGCTATTTCTGACAGTGGGTCAGCCCCATTTCTTAATCCACTCATCTTTATTATTAGTATTAGTATTAGTATTAGTATTAGTATTATTATTGTTATTATGCTGGTACAAGGGAGGGTGGGAGGATGAGAAATCAAGGACCGATAGATGATCACTTAGATGTCCTGTTCATGGATGCATGATACATTGATTAGGCCTACTGGTGGCACATAGAAGTGATTAAACTTCACTGTAACTTTACTGTGCTTGTCACAGCTCAAGCATTCATAGATAAAACCATAAAGAACAATCAGCAGCAGCAAACTTCAAGGTCTTTATTTTTTTCTTTTTCCTTTCAGGATCATCACAGCAGAGGGCATGCAAAATATTTTGTTGCACATTGCTTGTGGGACTTACTGTATGTGTCATTCTACGCCCAGAGTCTTGCCTAAATCTCATAGTTCTATTTCAAGTAGTTGTTCTTGAATAAATATTTGAAATTACATATTCAAGGCAAATTGGTCTATATCTACATCTCTCTATGCTTCACCAATCAAAGGAATTTAACTGGGTATGGCTGTAATTATCCGCATGCCAAGATATGATCCTAACAAACGTTTATTGTAGGTTTGTAGCCTGTTTTATGTACAACATTGATATTTATGGGACAAAGTAAACGGTTATGCTTGAGCATCAAATCTTTAAATTTCAAAATTCAACATTTCAGAGTTTTCAATCGTTTGTAGCTAAACTTTGATAGTTTACTGAAAGTAAAAAAATACTTAGGCCTACAAGCAATGATGAGCAGGCTGCAGTGGCTGAAACTTGGCCACCACACTGAAAAAGGCCTTTTTGGCTACTTTGGGACCACTGTAGAACAAAAGGGATTGGTTACAGGCCATAGGACCACATTTTTTGATCAGAAATAGCCTATATGAACAGTTCTGAGAGAGGCTCCAAAAATATTTCTTTGTATGATGAAACTCTACAGGTGAATAGACCTACAGAAACATTGAACTAAGACACATCACAATGAAGTCTCTTACTCGTGTCAAGGCAAACTTTGTATTGAAAAAATTCTAAAATCATATGTTTGAGAATATTAAGATATATCTATTTAAACATGCACTGTTTTCCATTAACTTCTAAAGAGAAAATAATGTCAAGTTCAAAAATACTGTTGCTTTTTTTGTTTACATTATTATTGTGAGCACAGCAAAGCAGCAGTCATGTACTGTAGGTTAAGTCAGATTAAGTAGGCTAATTTTTTTCCCCTCATAGCTTAGTTTCTGTCAAGGATTTCAGAGACACTGCAACTTTGGTTTTCATGAAAGTTGACGGGCCTGTAGCCTAGGGATGTCCTGATTTGATATTTGGATTGGATGGGCCGCCGATATTGGCAAAAAAATGCATATTGATATTGGATTGGTTTGCACAGGAAAATTCCGATCCGGACTCCCGATCCAGTTCTTTATCAAAAGTCAGGTCCAGTCTGTGTTTTCGCACTGAATCATTACATTTTTTTTTCAATTGGTTTCCCCAAACTAAAAAAAAACACGTTTCTCAGCACACTTTCCAGCAACCTACTTTGCTTGTGAGAGAGACGTTCGTTCCCCAGTGCAGCTCATAGTCATCTCAAGTGGTAGGCTAGAGTTGAGTGGTTTTTCTGGGAAGATGATGTCTTCTAGACATAATTCTGTTCAAATTATTATGTTGATGTGATGGCAATCTAATATCACCCCATTGAATGTGTTAGGCTATTCTTGGTGAGTAGGCTAAGCTATGTCCACATTGACCACTTACTCCTTGAAAAATATTAATTATTTGCTGATGGAGTACCTTGTCTGTTGGATCCCAGAAAAGTTCATAATTATAATACCTGGGAATGTGTAGGCCTATTCTTATGAGATTATATTTTTCCCATGCCAGTGTCAAAAATGCTATTATGCATTAAGTGTCAACCACCACATTTTAAGAGTAAAGCCCTTTTCAACATGAGTATAACAACAAAATAAGTAGCCTAGGCCTTTAATACATGCTTAAAAGCTACAATATCGGTATTGGATCAGAAGTGCAAAAAGCTGGATCGGGACATCCCTGCTGTAGCCTCACTAGCATAGCATGGAATCATTATTTTTTTGTTTTGCTCTGTCGATGTTCAGCCACTGGGTAGTAGGTGGCTGGACACAGTTTTGTGAATGTCCTATCCTATAGTTCCAAATACCACATAAAACCTGACAGAAACCTGACACACTGCATTAGTTTTCTGAAGGTTTTTGAAGGATACTTGAGGCTCTTGTAAAGGTTCCTCATTTTGGGTTCCACCTTTCCAAGAGCCTTGAGTATTCTTCAGAAATCTTCAGAGAACTAGTGTATTTGTTTTAGCCTAAATGAGCAAGAATGAATGTGATTAGCAGCTGTTGTGTTGCAGGCAGAACATTCAAAAGATGCACAGTTTGTTTTTGCATCGCAAAACAAGGAGCAGGATAAACGCTCTGCACCAGTGTAGGTTTTCACTTGTTAGGGACTGTAGTGATTGATATCTCCGGTGAGAAATGCTCCTCCCAGGCATTTGATGTAGAGACACGGTCACCTCTCACTCATTACATCTGTCCAAGTCACAATTTCGTCTGTGCCCAAACCGCAATGCGTATGAAACTTGAATACTGATAGAGATTGAACCTTGATCACTGAGTATGACTGTTGCACTGGTACTCCATGCTCTAGGGCCACCAACGATCAAAGTTGTATTTGCATTCATGCACGTAACTCTTGATCCGTATTTGATCCCATTTGATTTGATCCGAGTTTGGAACCATTGGAATCCTTGGAGCTAGACATGTTGTATCCTACGTCATTTTCTGCCTTAGAACTAGATTTTCCAGCATTTTGAATTTTACCGAAAGTGAAAGTAAAGTGACTCTGGCCACATAGTTAGTCCGATCGTAACAAAACTAGACACGCATGATATACAGACCATGCCTGGTAAACGATATTCTGATATACTCTCATGCATCAAAGTGTTTTCCCGTGGCAACCAATCAAAATCGATGGTGAAGTAACTCAAATATCGGAAACGCTTTGACGTATCAAGAGATCATATTTGTTTTTTTTGTTTTTTTTTTTGTGAACAAATTTTTAAGAGACCATATTTAGTGGCATGACTTTTGGGATCATTCAAAGTGCCCCCATAAACTTTGGTGTTATTTTGCCACTAGGGGTGCCACAATTTAGCCTGACGTAGCCCGCCCATAATACGAATGTTCATACGCATCATGGTCTGGGTTCGGTCCCCTGGGGCGTGTTTACATCGGTAGAGAGTCTACCGTCCAATAAGCGAAGCTGATTAGACGAGCTGTCCAATCGTTTCAAACCAGAAGTGAATGCCCTCCCCCCGCAGTATAATCGCGTCAGGTTAAAGAACCTCCAGACCATGAATACGGATGAACAGCAGTATTATGGTCGGGCTATGTCAGGCTAGCCACTATTAGTAAAAACATGTATCTCATGAACACTTCACTTATCAGGTGTCTGTCTCCTAAAAGCAACCTAAAAGCAAACAACATAATAGAACAATATAGAACTTAGCAACTATGCTTTTGGGAAAAAGACGCCAGGCCCATATTTGGTAGCGTGAATTTGGACACCATCCCATCTGGGCTCATTAAAGTAGCTGTGTCATTTGAGGCAACGAGTTTCCACACATTTTCCAAGTAACCATTACAAATTCTTTTTTACAGTGCACCATAGAACCAAAAGCCGGTGACAATTAGGTCAAAAAACGCCACGCCACAGACTATATTTTTAAGTTTCCTAAAATACTGATTTTAACGAACAAATGAAAAAGTCTAATGTTTGTGGTGAAATGGAAGCTCACCACAAAGTAGCCTTCACGCTTGCTAGGCGGGGGAGGAAACATCTTCATTCCTGTTTGAGCATTTTGATAAAAAAAAAAGAATTAATATTTTCAAATTTAAAATCAAGTATTCAAAAATTGCTCCTAGACTGGATGCCTTGCTTATGCTTGTGTGTTGAAGGTTTGGATTAGTGACATTTTGCCGAGGTAGGTTATTAATATGACCAAGCCTAATCATCCCGTGCCTACGTCATACCATAAATCTGAGGACCCTGGTTCGAGTCAGACCCAAGATAATTTCCTGATCCTTACCCATCTCTCCCCCACTCATTTCCCAAACATTAATCGTTATTAGAATTTCTATGTACTTGCCATGGTCTACTTTTCTCCTTTTATTTGTTGACCTACAAACCTTCTGTAGGCTACAACACACATTTATTTTTTTTAAGCGTTTCATAACCACAATCCTTACTGATGAAGTTACCACATTCTTAAAATAGCCCTTGTGCTCTCCTGTACTGTAACTCTGAACATTTGAAAGTTGAGGTGACTGATTTTAAGCAAAGCCAGTGCGGATAAGATAAAAAGATACCAATTTGTTTAATGTAGGCCTATTGTATGATCTGCCTTGCATGATGAATTGGGCATCCACCTATACATGTTTCCACACTATTTGAGGTCATTGTCCAATTCAGTGATCAGCCCTGTAAAGTGCATGTTTATTATCATTAGTATGTTTGTCATCTATGTACCGTCTGTGATTAATTTTCTTTGTTACATTTTAGACATTTTATAGACAGACTTTCAGTACCTTAAGAGTGAGAAACTCCCCCTCTCCCACCCCCTCTGAGTGAGCTCATGGTGCCTCTATGCTTGTCAGTCAGCAAGTTTATTCTGGGGTTAGGAGACATTCTTCCTGGGCTGCCCAGTTGCCTCTTTTAGCAAGGAGGGAGGGGGTTCAGCAGCAGGGGAGTCAAAGTACTAACAGGACCCTTCTAGTCATCAGGCAACTCAGAGGACACTTTGGAAACCTAGGACACAAGAAAAATCTTTTTAGAAGAATTTTTTAGGCAGTTTGACTCCTTGCAGGTGGAGTTGTTGGATATACTGCCAAGATGACGCTTGATGTGTAAGTCTGATTGTGTGTGTGTGTGTGTGGTCAAGTCTTTTTGTTCTTTATTTCTATCAAGGACATATTTCATTAGAACAAAGGCTATTAATCTACTAGGTTTTGGTTTGGTAAAAAGCAAATGCAGCATGTCGGTCTAGAAGTTAATATAGCCTAAGCAGTGCAAGTCATTTAAATCTTATTTTTAGGATTACGGCATTTACACTCTTCAGTTATATTCAGATTGTCAGATTCCAGATTTGTGTTGTCCATTCAAGATTTTTGTCTGAGACTTGTCAGATTGCTTGTCTGATTTTTGTTGAATGGGATATTATTTCTGGTGAATTAAATGTTTACTGATGGTGTCTCTGTGGGATAAATTGTCTGCGTTGTGTAACTTCTGACAAATTCAGCCATTCCTAGAACAAATTGTCCCATACATTGTTATAGGATATTTTAACTTGCCAAACAGATTTAAGAAATGTTGCATGGTCCATTGTCCTCAGAACGTGGTCTTAAGGTGTCTCTTGGAGTGTGTGGGTTAATGCTGCCAAACTGTGTGCTTGTTGTGATTCAGTTACATTCTCAGTATGGAGTGTCATGTAGTTTGTGCTGAGACAGTGAGTCTCTGGCCACCTGTTTCCTTTAATCACCATGTTTTCCACGGTCACCTGTTTTGCAGTTGTATCTCATGACAACTGGGTAGAATATGGGTAGACAGTTTTTTTTTGTGTGTCTTTCTAAAAATGCACAGCAACAGTAATGGCTCTTTTAGAAAACATAGGCCTACATTTTTATGTTTGAAATGTAAGAGAATTGTTCTAAAGCTTTCACGTAGAGGTCCATTCAGTCTGAAAATTGTGAAAGAGATATTACATGCCCCTAATGTATGTTGCATGTTGCGCGTATTGGATGAGTGGCCATGGCCTACTGATAGGAGGGGATTTGCCTTGTGACCCGAGAGGTGGTTGGTTTGATCTCTGACTGACTGGTAGGAAAAATGCAGACAGTGGGAGTGGTTGAACATTGCTCTCCTACATCCATATCCATGTCTGATGTGCCATTGAGCATGGCAAGCCCTTACTGCGTATACCGTTACAGTGTGTAGACGAATCACAAATAAATGAAATGGGGGAAAAAAACATTTGTTTCCTCTGTAAAGATAATGCTGTATTTGTATTAATTCATTTGATATTGTTTTGTCATTGTGGCTACTTACTGTAAGTGTCTCTAGTTTTTGATGAGCTAAAGTTATGTTGCTACATAACTGGGAACCTGTTATAGTATCCCTGAATGTTGTTGCATTCCTCCAGTATTTTGTCATTATATATGTAAAGGCTCTGAGCGATCCTGAAGGTCAAACTGTTGACATGACGTCTTTGGCGAAACAACTTGGATAATGAGACATTTTCAGGTGATTTCTGTGCTACACTTTACAACTAAACTATTAGGCCTACTGCCTGTTTGTGGTGTATGACACTGAAGGAATGTTGACATATTTGCCTATTTAAAATGCATTAGGCTATTTTGCCGTTTGAAAATGTTAATGTTGACTTCAGACTTCTTTTCCATTGAGTTGTGGTACTCTGAACTCAAACTGAGCAGATGTAGAGCCAGATACAGTTGACACCATGTACAGCTCAGAGAGAGGAGATTCTGCTAGTATTTGTATTCAGGTTTTGATATCATTCATCATATTCTGGAGAGCAATGCAAATCAGCCAATCATAGGGAAAATAATGATTCTATACTGATAGAAACATAGACTCTAAAACCAATCGTTCACCTTTTGATATTCTTAATTTAAGAAACACATACTGAAATTTTAATATAAACGTTATTTATATAAAAATGTACCCTGTCTTTATCTTATTATTATTATTAGTGTTATTGTTATTATTATTATTATTATTATTATTATTACTATGTTTTCTCTCATATTTCCCCTACAATATACATATATATGGTGCATAATTAGCCTATTGTTTTTATCGGGATGTATTTTTGCTGTTGTTTCGAAAAGAAAGCCAGGAGGAAATATT
The DNA here is from genome assembly GCA_027497455.2 of Sardinella longiceps. NCBI lineage: Eukaryota > Metazoa > Chordata > Actinopteri > Clupeiformes > Clupeidae > Sardinella > Sardinella longiceps. The sequence goes on from JAODXP020000025.1 coordinate 5,208,824, forward strand.
GAGAAAAGAGAGGAAATAGTAAATTGAATTACAAATAAACGAAGCAGTCCCCTTTACAAAATAGAGGGGTGATGGTAGTGGGGTTAAAAAAAAGAAACACTATTACTACGGTACTATAAGACATGCAATGCTAAAGCCATGCAGTTGTGCTTACGTTTGCTGTGGTTAAAGTAACAATTATTCATATAAACTTTTCTGTAAATTCAAAAGACATAAACTAAACTTCAGATTTGAACAGATTAATTACAGAACTGTATAAAACTTGTCATCACTGACAGTCCTAAAATGAGCAAAATGTTAACATTCTGTTGAACATTTTGACAGTTTGAATTAACAGTTAATAGCTATTTTTCTCAATATTGAGAATTAAAACGCTCAAAACTAACCTATACAATTAATCAAGGCCTGTTGCAGGTGAGAAGTCCAGATTGTTACTTTTTGGATAAATGTCTCATAACGGTTAGTGTAAAGTAGGTATGTATGTGAAACCATACATGAAAGACTCATTTGAATGATGAATGGATGATTGAGCCACTGTGCTAACAAACAATTTGTTGCTTGATTCTTAACCTCTATCTGTCATATCTGTCAGTGGATGTTTTGGCCCATCTGTGGCCTGTCTGTTTTGAATGAGTTCGCTGATTGCTGCATGGTATACTGGGTTAGGGTTAGGTTAAGGTTTGGTTAGGTTAGTGTGCCGCATGCAAGAGTTAGTAAGTACTATGAAGGGTTTATTTTTTTGGATTGTGTCTTAATATGATTTTAAAAATAGCTTGTGGACAGGCTGCTTTATACAAAACAGATTTCCTTAGTGAAGAGTGTTGCAACGAAGCCAAAGTTGCAACACTGAAGACTAGAGCTGCTCTCTCCTCATCTTATGTAGGCTATCATCTTATCTTGAAACTATCCTAATGTATAATATTTTAGTCCTCAAAACAAACCTGTTGATAGGACATTTGTAACAGCAGCTCATTGCCATAGCCTAGTTTAACTTGCGAGAAAGCCGAGCACAATGGTATGGCTGAGAGGTGGAATAGAGAGAGGCCGGAGCTCTGCTGAACAGTAATAATACTGTGCAGTGAATTTATCTTACTCAAGGATGATTCTCCCACCAACAGCTGCTAGTGTCTGCTTCAGTGCTTTGTTGCCAGGTTACCCTTCATCACTGTGAGCATTGGAGGGGGATGTTGTGGGGGTTTCAGCACTCTACCAGCTTGGAGCAGCACCATTGATCTGCAGCACTCTTTAAATAATGAAGCAGTGATGTGTTCTCTCAGAGCAAAGAGAATGAATCGACAAACATAATTCTGTGGGGCGGACTGCTAGCCGTGGATAGTAAGGCTTTAGCCATACTACACCAGCAGTGGAGTGCTGTTACTGTATCAAAGGAACCATGCAGCTTCAGTCCGCCTCCAACTGCAAGGTTTCAGGTTTCATTCTGACTGAGAGATGTACCTTGGCATCCAAGATGGAAATCCACCGGTATGTATGCTGGGACTTTGCTGCTGCCGCTGCAGTGTCTGTGAGGCTGTCGTGAGGAAGGGTTGGTGTGCCGATACACAGAAATGTGCCCTCATCAAAGCAACTGTTGCTTGATCATTGGTTGGCTATCTGAGGCATCAAAGCTAGCTCTGTAGAATGGTTGGGGAGGTTGTATTTTGCAGCCTGAACGACACCAACTGATGCCATATTTACTTATACATTTACATGTGAACTGATACTGTGCAAGGTGGGTCTTCTGTTGAGTTTGAAAGGCACAGTACTGAGGGGTAGTTTTTGGGGGTTGGACAGAATGCATGTTTTAGACTACAGCATAAAATGCCCCCTAACATTTAGGATACAGCAGTTGATTTGCGTAGTGGTGCTGTTGTGTCGTAAATAATTCATGGTATGATCTGAAACGATAGGCTGACACGTGTGCATTGTGAACCCCAGGATAACTGTGCTTTTGCATGCATTTGTGTCTAGCCTAGAGAGAGGGGATGTTTCTGTACATTGCCTCTTATTCCACTGTAATTCTGATTAATACTGTAGGCATTGCTTTCATAAGAATAACTAGTAGATAGGAAGTCTGATTCCCTATTCCCTAAGGAAATGTTTTAATAACAAAGACATTGCTCTTGGCTGACAGTGATATTGTGTTGTAGGCCTAGTATCACTACACTATAACACACCATAAAATTTTAACCATAACACAGTTTGGTTTGTGTTGCGTAATTAAAGTGTGTACTTTGTGTATTTGAGTGTTAAATACTTAATGTTCAGTGTCAGTGTCTGAGTGACCATTTAACACCACTTGGCTACCTCAAATAATACATTTGACATGACTGCTAAACAAGAAATCTCTTTTTTTCGACAGAAACTTAAATTATGTAGGATTTTTGCACAAACTAAGAGAAAGGGGACATGGGTCCACTTTAGCAAACACAGCTCAGACACTTTGCAGGCCAGACATACAACTTTTAGCATTTTGTCATTAATTTAAATTGCAAATATGTTATGCATAGTCTGTTATGCATGAGTAGGACAGTTGGCAAGTAATGGATTTACTTTTGAAATATCATGGCAAGTTGTGACATCTATGACTAGCCTATACTTGCTTCAAAGGATTTAAGTTGTTACAAATAGGTAGCACAAAATGCTGAGTATGGAACTTGTAAGACTGAACACATTAAAAAAAGTATCCTTTTTGCTTAATGTTGCAATCCATCTACCAGATTGAGCAGGTGTTTGGTTTTGATTGATATCTACAGTAGTTCATTGACTTTTGACTGCACCCCATTATTGACATTCCAAACTCACATATCCCTCACTGGAGTTGCATAGAAATATAATGGAACTAGAGAAGTACTCAGAGAGCACAGCCCTCTGTCAAGGCATTTTTCTCACCGAAACAATATAAATTCCAGATGGTGCTCTGGATCACTGATCACCACCAAAATTGAATTAGTTGTTACTTGTCCCAATACACATATTGTCCGATTTCATCCAAATCCGTGTGTACTTTTCAAGTTATGTTGTGCACAGCCGGCGAAAACATAACCTCCTTGTCTGTAAATGAACAGGGGAAAGACAATAAATACACAGTTAAAGTAGTTTAAGAGTGTTTTGTCTACATGGGAAATAAATTAATAACTGCTGTGGGTAATCCCTTGTCTTATAGTCCATGTTAACATTTTACATTTGTAAAATAGAGTGGTCATGTTCACTGATAAGCTGACACAAAAATCATCTCAAAGTGCAACTTCCATTAGATTGTATTGTTTCTAACTCTCAGGTGGAAGTTTACATACAGGTGTAAGGTGGCAGAAAGTAGGTGCATAGTTAAAAATGAATGGTCAAAAACTCAGAAGCCATACACACAACTTTTTTGTGTCATAGCAGCCTGAATAGACCTTAGTTCCAAAACTATCCCCAATTCCTGGTTTATTCCCATTACAGGAGTGAATGCAGAATGCTTGTTCTGTGGTGGTCTATTCAGATGGTGGTTCTTTAGTAGAAATTGAATTCTTCAGTTTTTGCCACAATTTCAGTATTATAGTAAATCTGGAAGTTAGAACAGCATTCTTTAGAGGTTTTGACAGAGGCATTCCAGGCTCTGAAATGGACTTACGTAAAAAGTACAGCGTGCCCTGTGTAAAGGACTATTTGATTCCTTTTTTTACGTTAAGGAAGGAGACCGTAGCCTACAAAATGTCAAATTAACTAAAGTAAAACAGTAAATGAAACATAAATGCTAATGTCATACAAGCAACATATTTGGTTAATCCAAGTTCAGTTGTTGTAACTGTATTTTATTGTCATATGAGTAAGAAATAACTGAGTATTAATAGTATACTGATAAAGAGGCTGTGGGAAAGTGCCTGAAAACAGGGCATTTTGTAAGTGTTAACATTTTCACAACAAAAGTAGGTATTAAAACTTTAGCAGCATCAAATTGTAATGTGCTTGCTAGTGCATTTGAGTGCCATTAAGAATTGCATAGCTGTCCTTAGGTAATTGGCTGCCATTTTTGCAGATAAAGGAAGGTGAAGAGGCCATAAGGGTTTGAACAATGCTCATGATGGCCCAGGTTATTGGTAGTATAAGCAGGAGAGAGAGAGATGCAGCGATGCATGTGGGTTAGAGTGCTGTGTATGCTTTATTCCAGTTGGTTGGGGAGGGGGCTGTTGGAATTGCAGATGTTGTTGGGATTTGATAGCTGGTGTTGATAGACCAATTTATGTAGCCTAATCTAATATATACAATAAAGGAACTTCGCTTGTCATTTGCTACATCAAGATACAACTGCAGCAGCAGTCTGTCAACTTGTTGAAGTTGAAGTTCATGTGCATTTTTGCACCGTAGTATTTTTAGGGACATTTAAGGAAGCACAGATTCAGATTACAGTGAAGTTGTAGGCCTAGATAATATTGTTTGTGTAATTTTTGATTGAACTGTAGCCAACGGATGTGTGATCAACTGCCCATGTTAAAAAAAATAATGCGCAGACATTTCTATAAAAACGGTGTCAATCAAACAAAATAACCAATTTAGTTTAACAAGTTCAGTTCAGTGTTTGCTCTTGAAGTATGCTGTAGCCCACCAATAATAGCTGTCATTCTCACTAATTAGCATCATGTGACTTTCAGGCGTAGTATGTTACAAACCTAACAAGCAATATCTGACATGTCATAAAATGTCTTGTCTTATGGCAGTGGTTCTCAAACTTTTTATGTCATTCCCCACTTAAGAAGGCAGAGAATTTTTCACGCCCCACCTGGAAGGCTCAATTTGCGCACCATATTTCTTTGAGTAATACTTTGCGAGTATAGGTTTTTTGTCAATGTTTGAATTTTCATGTTATTAATTGTAAGCCAAATTTCTCTCTAACTCCTCATCACACCAAGTAACAAATAATACCATTGGAAAGCTCAATTTACTGTCAATTGTGCATATCTGACAAATAACTGTGAATTTGGGGGGCAAAGGGATGTCTCGCGCCCCACTATTGTGGCCCGCCCCACAGTTTGAGATACACTGTCTTATGGAGTAAATATGACTTGGACGTTATCTTATGGAGCACTTGTTACCCCAGGAATACATTTACAGTAGTGCTGTCAAATGATAAAAAAAATAATCTGATTAATCACAAAATTTTGCCATGATTAATCACAATCAATCACTTTTAATCGCAACTCATTTCCTCCAGTAAGAATTTGAATGCTAGGGTATGTTGGACCCTTATTTTTCCCTGGTAAGACCCTGATGTTAAATAGAGGCTTAGTTCTTCTCAAATGGGGCAATTCACACCTATCTACTACCCCCACAGATTCCCCAAACATCAACCCTCTGCTTCTGTTGGACATTTAGGAGCTAGGCTGTAATATTTGTGTGGTTTGACTTGATTGATTATTATCTTTATTATTATTATTATTATTATTATTATTATTAATCAAGTTTTAATCAATTTATTAATTTTGAGTTAAAGCGTTAGTTTGTCAGCACTAGTTCATAGTACTTCCTAGCTTGCCAGTTCAACAAACACAGTGACTGTATCTTTCTTTTAGTGCACAGAAGCACAGAACAGCACATGCAGCTAGGATTACTCACAGGTAGCACTGTGTGATAAATGCAGAGCAATTTCTTCCCAAAATATCCATAAAGTTTTGATGTTCCAAATGTTTTTCAAACTTCATAGCTTTTTCAAAAGTAGCGTGTCAATAGCCTTGTTGTTCCAGGTACCTGAATACTGTCTGTTAAAAATTTGATTAATGCTGACTGATTACTAATGCTGACTGAATGGGGCATAATGAAATGTAAGTACTGAAATCTGGAAGTAAGTTGTTATGCCCCATTCACTCAGTGTTAGTTTCTGGTTCACTGCTTGGTCTATGTCAGGGCTCTTCAAATGGCGGCCCGGCCTGTGGCAAGTTTTGTTCTGGCTGAAATGAAATAGGAATGAATTGATATCTTCCAACAAAACGCGGAATAAATCGTGGGTGAAGCGATTTTGAATTTAGCTGTAACTGACACTAGGTCTTGTTTCCACCTGCCCGTTTATATCCTTGTTTCCATGTCCTTGTTTTATTTCTCACTTTGTCACAATTTATTTTGGAAACTTAATGAGGCCTTGACAATGACAACAACACAAACCACTTGAAATGACAACATAAACACTACTTGTGGGCTACAACTTTTCAAATGCAAATATTCTGGCTGGACTACAACTGTCAATGATATCAGTGTTTGAAATGAATGTGATTCATTCAAGTCTGGTGACATATCAGGGCCATTTCATGATTATTAGGAATACATTTCTTACACACAGCTCCTTCAATCCTGTGGGATTCTGCTGGTAGGCCGGCTACTTGAGTGTTCAGTTCAGTTGCCTTTTCATGTTTTTCTGGACATATCGTTGCTAATGAAGTTTGAATGATCTCAATGATAGTCTTGAATATCTTCAGTTAATTCCCCTGAGGATTATAACTTTGATTGCTTAGTGAAATTGCATTATCTGATGCTGTTGGTTGGGCAATGGCCGCCAGAGGGCACCAGAGACTGCTATACAAAAAGTTATGAACGGATTTGGATGACATTTTCGGACAACATGTGTATTGGGACGAGTAAGAACTGATTCGATTTTGGTGGTGATTGATGATCCACAACACTATCTGTGAGACCTCTTGATGGAGGTCTGCGCTCTCTGATCGCTTTTCTAGTTTATTTATGTGATAATAAGAGCATTATTTTTACACACTGCTGATTGTACTGCCACCTACTCTTTGTATTGGAGAGTATCTTTAGGCTACTCTGATTTCTACGATTCCCCATGGCTTCTGACCTAAGCACAATCTTGGTTACCTTAACCTTACCCTACCATAACCTTAAATGTATCAGATCTCAGAACCAAATCTTATCCTCTCTCCTGTGGTGAGGGCTATGGATTGATTTACACTGGATTTCTCCTTTAATATTGGATCGTATAGTGTGAGAACATTACTGATATTGTGGAATTTTAATCTCTGTAATTTACATGGAAACTATAGTAAAGTGAATGAAATAAAAGTATAGTGCAGGCCCATGCCTAGCCTGACTAATAAGCCGACTGTTGACTCTGTCACAGTCTGGAACAATGCAATGGAACATGTTTCCGCTTGGATATGACGTATCCTCTCACCTGGCTCTCACTTCCGCATTCAGCAGTAACAGATCACTAGCTAATTCCAATTTATTTTGACATCGTAGCAGCAATATGTCCTCAAGATCATGAATGTTAATGTCATGTACCAATTTTGTAAAGGTAATTCGAAAGTAGGGGGCAGAATAACAAACGTGTTCAGACAAGTTAAGAGACATTGCTCTAAACTGTTTACCTCACTCACGTCAGATCATGCGCTACGTAACTTTCGTAAGGCACTTCCGCGCAACGATCTGATGTTGAAGCCCATCAGAGAGATTTCAAGCCATTATTCTCTAACCGGACCAATCAGGGCCGCTGGCTGCTGTAGAGGGTGTGACGTAGCGAAGAAGCAACTGTTTTGAATCCAACAAACGTAACGAGCGTCTTCGGTTGGTTTCCTTGTGGTTGGCTGCAGTGTACGTCAATTAAATTGATGGACAAGCCGTTTGCCCAGTTAGATTCAAGGATTTCTGGCTCCTGAAATAATTCGTCCATCGCTGAATATCAGATGAACGCGCGTAGCGCTACATCTGACGTGAGTGAGGTAACTAAACTGTGTGCTGATTGGCTAAACCGTGAGCGAACCGAAGTAGGCGCTCTATTCCAGACTCGTACGGAGGTAAAATTCATTTCAACGTACATGTAAGTACGTAGGATGGCGCTGCCAGGCTAGCCCATGCCTAGTTGACTGTGGAACCTCTGATTTAGCCTACCCTTTGTAAACATTTTCACTAGCATTTTTGGCTGGAGTGTCAAAATACAATGTTGTGTCGTGTCCTGAACCCATTCAGTGATTTTCATCATAGATTATATCATTCATGTAGGCCACAGATATCTTGGTAATGCAATATTGTAAAAATGTAACAAAGTTATATCCGTATTGTCTTTTATCTGCAAGCACACAGATAGCATACAGAATGCCCATTCAAAAATTGAAAATTAGACTAATTGACAAAACCATGCAATAGCCTAATCAAACTGATGTTGATTGTGTATTTTCACCTGCACTTAAGACACGGTGAAAGTGAAGTTCGCACCTCATGCTAGCATTACTTCAGTCTTGTGCAGGTAGCCAGGGGTAGCCTGAGTAATGGGCTTATGAGAATAGTACAAAGTTGGCTAATTGCCATAACAAAATGATGAACTTATTGGCATGTTATGAACAGCATTTGTCATTCGTCTAACTCATGTACAGAAATAGGCTACTATTTTTATTATTTGTGTCTAGAGAGGACTTTTCTTAGAGAAGACTTGAGCTAAGAAGGGGTTACACTTTATTTTAAGGTTCACATATTAGCCACTAATACCTAATTAATGCCTGTATTAGTGACTTGTAAGGCATGTGTTAAGCAACATGAATCATTTGTTAAGCGTGTATTCACGTGTCTTGTTCATGACTAATTAGGCCATTATTATTGATATAATCTTAATAATGCCCTAATAAGCCTTCATCTCTACTTACTAAGTATTAGTACTTACCAAAATAGAACATGTATAACCCACTAGTATACTGTCTGAATAAATCCAGAATAGTGGAAGAATTCCTGATGAGTAAGTACTGCATAGGCAGGGTGCGATTTGTTGGGGGGGGGTGGCTCAGATTTCCCCACTTCAGGTTTTGGTATCCCTGCCTCTGTTTGAATGATTTTATCTCCAGTGGGGATAACATGTATCCCCCCTTGATATCTCATGACAGTATGCAAGCCATGTGACTAAAGAACATCTACCGCGCATAAACACGTGAATTATAAAATTGAACTTTGCCGCGAGCTTCAGCCTATGCGCAGGTGTTTTTTTTTCTCACTGGAAAGACTAAAGCTTGGAAAACGAAAGGAAACTTCATGATGTTATCACATTGCTTGAACAACTTTGTGCAAAGGAAAACAAACTGTTTGTCATAAGCATAATTTAAGTTTGATATGAAATGCGTGTACTGTCAACGTATCAGGAAAAATATCCTTCTGAATCACGGGGGATGACAATTTTTTTTAGGTCATTCAGCCAGTAGTGGAAAATGACCAAGAAATGGCATAATCTAGGCAAAATGCTTCAGCAATACCCAAGGAAGGCCTAGCTGGTCCTATTTGCATTGGCTATTTTTTTTATGCTCAATGCCCTGGCTTTCCTCACATTTGCAAAAACCAAATTGTTTAGGTTACCGTCTCCAGCGCCCTATACCGCACATACCGTCGGATTCAACGAATGACTTGGGTCAACACATCTCTGAGATATCAAAGTAATTTGGCTATTGTCGCCAACATTAAACAATGTAATCTGCAGCACTTTATTTAAATATTTAACACACAGTAAGCAGCAGGAGAGTTAAGTCTGAACGAGAGAATTTCTAAGTTTTGTGAAAAATGTTGCGCTCTACCTGTCAATGCGCTCTACACGCAGCAGTCACAGGAACTGCAGTAGGGCCTACCCAACTTCAGGAGGCATCAGACACTGCGCTGTAACCCAGATAGGCTACTAATAGCAGAATTTTTCTTTTTTTTGGCGGGGGGGGGGGGGCGGGGGGGTCATTTTAGTGTCTACTGTCTAGTAATGATGTCCCAATGCAATGCCGTTTCAGAATCATCATGAAAAAATCAGAGGGGGGCTCTGATTTTTTCATAAATCGCATACTGTAGGTATTACTGATGATGATGTTCTTCCAGCAACCTGGGCAGTGACATACAGCAATGACGTTGAGCTACAGTATATACTTGCTTATTCATTTATCAAGTGATTAATGTTGCCTAACACATGCCTTACAATGCAGTAATACAGGCATTAATTAGGTATGTATTAGTGGCTAATATGTGAACCTTAAAATAAAGTGTTACCAGAAGCTAAATATCTAGCATGCTAGTAACATCAAGGACCTGAAGATGTCTGTATAAAATATTTGTTTTCCCAGACATTGGAATTATTTATGGCTACTTAATGTATGGCTATTGCTTATTGGTAATATAGAATAATGAATTAGATGTCTTTGATTCAAGGGTCTGGACATGCACTTGTAATAATTTCCCTGAAATTACATTCTCTGGTTATGTTTATTATGTTATGTTTTCATAGAACTTCCTCCCCCTCCCCCTTTCATTCCACTGCATATAAATGTGACAAAAACACTTGAACTTGATCATCTTCACGATTGCTGGTTTCTTATTAAATTATGCCAGTATAAAGGAGCCGTTATTTATGTACAAAGTGATGTTGAACTAGTGAGTTTGATTTTTAAATATAAATTTAATGCTAGTAATATTATACATTTTAAACATTAAAAAGTCATGTTGGCACACAAACAAGTAGATAAGTGGACATAATACGTTTTCTCATAGTTTTATTCACCTCTATTTCTTCACAGCGAACAAAGTATCTGTCAGGCAAGAGCCGCTGTCATGGTGTATGATGATGCCAATAAGAAATGGGTTCCTGCTGGTGGTTCCACAGGCTTCAGCAGAGTTCATATCTACCATCACACAGGGAACAATGCTTTCCGTGTGGTAGGCCGCAAAATACAGGACCATCAGGTGAGTGGGATATAAATTGGAAGTGGATGAAGCAAAGTAACTAGCGTACTGTGTCTGTGGTTCAGGCACGGGCACAAGGCTATAGGCCATGTGGTGATGCACAATTCATGCAGACAGAAAAAGTTTGCAGTTGAAACAATTTGTTTAACAGGCCAGTTCTCTGGTTTTCCATTTTCCAAGACCTCTCATCTCATTTTCACTCACTTTCACCCAGGTGGTAATAAACTGTGCCATTCCAAAGGGGCTAAAATACAACCAGGCCACACAAACCTTCCATCAATGGCGAGATGCCCGGCAGGTGTATGGCCTTAACTTCGGTAGCAAAGAAGATGCTAATGTATTTGCCAGTGCCATGATGCATGCTCTGGAGGTGCTGAACTCTCAGGATGCAGGTAAGAATTTTAATATGCAGTCTGCTAGATGATTTAATTTGAGCCTTAATTCTGAAACTAAAGTGGGTCCCACTTTCATTTGGACTGAATTCATGTGGCTGCGTGAAATGTAAGTACAACTGCAGCCGCAAGGGAGCAGCAAAGTCCGCTGTGGGGTTTGGCCAATTCTGTGAGCCTTTCTGTATGGCTCTGGTTGTGTAGCTTGAATAACAGGCTACTTTTCTCTCCCTCTTTCTGTTTGTTCTGATGAACAGATAATGAGGTCAATTGTCTTTTTGTTTTGTTTTCCAAGACAAAAATGAAACTGAACTGAAATAGGTAATTTTTCAATAACCAATTTTGTGTTTTCCACCAAAGTCTTTAGCGTATTGTACAAGATGGATCCATGGGTCTATTTGCAATTGTGACATTAAGTCTACTGTAGACCTGGGGGCACTGTGACTCAGTGGGCTAGAGCTTCATACCATTACTCCGGGGACCCGGGTTCGAGTTCAACCCGAGGTCATTTCCCGATCCCACTCCATCTCTCTCTCCCACTTGTTTCCTGTCCATCTCTATACAGTCCTATCCACTTAAAGGCAAAAAAGCTCACTATGCTACTTAACTACGAAGTTAACAAAGCCATTGAACAATGAATACCCCACTTACGCAGAAAGTTACAAGAACTTTAACCTTGAGCGTTTCTCAAAGTCGAGAATGCTTCCTAGGTAGCACACTAGCCTTGGAAGCCGTACACTTCAAAAACGAGGCTCCATCAGTGCATCCTTGAGAAATCTATGAACAAAGGCCTCTGTCCTCGCTAGAATTTCGAAGGATGCTTGACTTTGGAACATTACTTGGTGACTGACAATGACGTGGAATGCTCGAAAAAGCAGCCTTCCAAGCATGCTTCCTGGACTTTGAGAAACGCTCATTATCAGATATACAGTAAGGTCAGGGAATGTTGGCTGATTTAAATTTTTTCTACACTATGATCTGGTTACATTGTGCCCTTCACAACGTTTCCATTGTTATTTGCCGTGTGTGTGTGTGTATAGGTGTGTGCATGTGGGAAGATTGGCTCTGATGAACATGCCTGTGTCGTCATGCACGTCATGAAATGCGTCTTCGATTATCACAATCTGCAACCCAAATTGCTATTCACTACTTTCGTCCAGTTTTGGGCAAGGTTCTACCCTGGGTAAAAAGTCTTCACGCACTCGAGCAATCAAGATCTTTGCTGAGAGGCGCAAATGGGGCAATTAGGATTTGAACTTCGAATTTCAAGAATAGCCTCCTCCGATCTTACCCGTCTCCTTAACCACTATGCTACCACCACACACATAACCATAGAAAATGCATGAATTATTAGCAACTAAGCCTTTTTTGACAAGTGCCCCAAACAACAATCAACTGCGTTAGAGAACATTTTTTTATAACTGTGAAGTCAGTCACGTCTTTCATGCACTGGTGTTTGTTGAACTTCGATTTAATTAATCAATTTTGGGTCGGGCAGCTTACTCTTGAGGTTGCATTTCTGCTTTTCCCTTTAATTTGTGCGTACGTATGGGTCAGAGCTTGAGAATAACTGAGTGGCTCACTGCGTTATCGCGCAGTTACATTTGTTCCTGACTATAAATCAGCCATAACATAGGTTACACACATATTTACACAAATCAGTGTTTTGCACCGATATTTTTTTGTTTTGTTTGTGTGTATTGAAGGTAACATATTTATGTACAGTATAACTTAAGTACAATGCATAAAAACCTGCAGTAGATAAAGTCTTGTTGACTGTATTTTTGATGTCAGTGTTATTTGATGAATGAAACAGGTATATAAATATTCTCAAAAGTTTTTCCCTGTATGAACTGAACTTATTTGAATTAGTTGATGTGAGGTGATTTGCACATAGGCACTCTTTCATGGTCAATTCCATAGTGTCAATATGCAACAAGTCATGTACAGTACATTACATTATTACAGTGAATGTGTACATGAAATGGTCTCCTCACCCACCCCACCCAGGTGGGTGCTAGTGAGTTAATGAGAAGTAGTAGTAGTAGTAGTAGTAGTAGTAGTAGTAGTAGTAGTAGTAGTAGTAGTCTCATTAATGGCTTAATGATTTCTAAAATCAATGTTTTAGTAGATGAAGCCTTACATTCTGATGTACAGACACTTCTCTAACCTTACACCAGGGGGAGTGTGAGTCAGCCTTTGACCACTACCCAAGCCAGCAATACTTCAGCATCCACCCTTTCTACCTGATCTATTTCGATAACCACCATTCTGTGATGGCAACGGTCCTTCTTTAGCTTATCAACAATGACAATAGCAGGGTCCCAGTGACGTGACAACGGGAGCGCGAACAATTCGAACTGATGGGCAGGATGTGGAGGCAAGCATAGCAACACCAATGGACGGCACGGAGAAAAGTGCATATTGTAGTGGTTTGGAGCCGGTATGTAGGGAAAAATACAAGGAATTAGTAGGGAAATACATCGGACGTGACCTGTACTTGATGAAAATGTCAGAATTTTCTCAAGAGCGGAAAGATTTGCCGACAATCGCGGCTATGGGCATTACGAACTACGGCATGGTTCATGAGTTTTTTCCCCCATTTCTCACCTTTACTGGCGATTTCCTTAGGTACTCAATATTAACCCTTTCCCTTCTCTCGGTTAGACAGTTTATAACATCCAAAAACAGCACAAAACTGAGGCTTTTGGTACAAAAAAGTTACAGCCAAAATGCAGTGCTTTCAATGGCTCCAGCTCCAGAAGCCCACCAGTTAAGGTTCGCGCGCGTACAGAAGAACGCTGAAAAATACGTTAGTGACGTAGGGTGAAACCCAGCTATTGCAGCCACAAGACCAACCATCATTCCTAAGAAGTTCCAAGTATTGAAAAGTCAGAGCATCACGGCATCCTAGTATTGAAGTCACAGCACAGTTCATTTTGGTAAATTAATTGATTTTTGGAATTTTGCATCTAATTGTTGAGTTCTGTCTAATTGCCATGAGTAATTATGAGGTTTAATTATGAGATCTTTTAAAAAGTTATACATTAGCATGTAAATAAGATTTCATAATTTAGCATTCAGCTCATGCTAAAGAACAACAACAACAAACAACATGTAAATGGCAGCCCCATGACCCCTGTTGTTCTCATATGATCAGAAATGTGCAAAACTCACATTTTCAGAACTCAGATCAGAACAGAACATGTACAGTATGTAGTACAGGAGAAAGGGAACACATTGGGGAAAAAAATCTTTTTTTAATTACTATTTTAAAGCAATGAGCCCTCAAAGTTGGCCACATGGTATTTTTTTTCTTCCATGAATTCTATTTTACAGCTCATTTTCAAGGGAAAGAGAAATGCAAACCCAAATTTCCTTTTATTTCCTTACTTTCTCGCAATAGTATGTCAGTTTGTAGACGATGTAAAAGTAGTAGATCCAACTTTTCTCTTTTAATCTCCCCTGATTTTTTTCTAGAGTTGGAAAAAATGAAAAACTGTCCTAGCTGAAGAAAGCAAACAGGCTAAAAGTATTAAATCCAACTTTTCCTTATTAGGTGTCCCTTTGAACATGTAGAAAAGTTGGCAGAGATGAAAAAAAGACTAAATTCAGAGGCTTAAATGACCATGTGGATCAATACACATAAGGCCAATAAAAATGTAATCTAAAATACTGAGAGAGTGCTCTGAAAGGTATAAACCCATTTACGATGACCTTTGAACCCCTTGTGTCCTCAAATGATGGTCTTTTTAAATCCTTTGTAGTGGGTGCTCAAAACTCATTTTCCAAACTTTGTGTGTGTATAATATAGTCAATGAGTCCATGAGGAGATCGTGTTGATAAAAATTTGAGTTGGTTGGTTGTTTTATTTTAACAGCCCTCAATGTTGCCCAAAATTGCCTTTTTTATAATTAAATTGCCAATTTTACACCACTTTTTTCAAGAACAAGCGGAAATGCAAACCCAACTTTGTCTTTTCTCACAATAGTATGTCATGTCAATAGTAGGACATGACTTTGAGCCCTCGTAGGCGTGTCGGTGAAAAAACAGGTGTGGTTAGGCACAAAGTGCTACAGATGCTATTATACAGACGCAGAAAAAAGGTCCGCTACTGACCAGGACAAACCTGCTCATTTGTCAGTCACGCATTCCTGAAATGCTATTTTATGGGTGCACAATGCAATAAGAAATGCAGTGCTCGTCACAACATAACAACGAAGGCCACAACACTGATTATTACAATCGGAAAATCATGATGATGTCCAGGAAGAGGGGAAGACGTCTTGAATGGAGAATCAAGTTTACTTTTTTTTTCTTTTTTTTTTTTGATGACATTGAATGAATATTCCGAGATATCTAAACCAGACTAAATCCGCTTCATCTGTGTCTTGTACAGCCTGTAGACATCCATTTAATGTTACCAGAGCCATTACAGCTCTGGCCTTCTTGACCCGATGTGAGCTTTTAAGGAGAAGATCCGCTGGTGCAATACCAATTCACCATACGCTATGGGCTCCACGATCTTAAAGGCAATGAGAAATTTATCTGTTGTTGGTTAATTTTGTGTCCCACACATACAGTAACACACCCATGATTAATTAGGCATCGTAAGTCCAACCCTTTTTGAACTTTGTGCTGGCGCAAATTTGTTTCCTGCGCTGTGAAAATAGCAAAATATCACCGGCACGCCCCCAACATGCGTCTCTTGCCAGAGAATATTTAACGTTTTGTCGTCAAAACAGGACCCTTAGCCTGTCTATAGGATGGCACTCTGTTCCCAAAAATGTGTTTACACCCCCTGTTGTCCTTCTAAGATCAAACAAATGAAACAACAACTCCCTTCAGCTGGAACATTTTCGTTTTCCTCTCACTTCAGACATGTTCTGAGGGAACAAGAAGAGACACAACGTTTCCATTGTCTATAAAGGGACATATTATTGAAAGAAAAGACAGAATTTGAGTTTGCATTTCCTCTTGTCCTTGAAAATAGGATATAAAAATGGTATAAGAATGAGAGAACAGCATTTTAGGCAACATTGAGGGGCCATAGCTGTAAAATAAAACAAACAACCCTCTCAAATTTTGTCTACAAAGTGACACACTATTGCAAGAAAGGAAGCAAACAAGCTGAAATTTTGGTTATATTCTAATAAGACATGGAAGGCTATTTGGACAAAAAAATCTATAAACATATTCTTGATTGTGATTTCTTTATGATGGCCTTTAAAGATGGTCTTCCTATGATATTTATCTTGGCCAAGGGAGTCAGAGAGTCTGGTACATAGGTTAGTGTAAAAGGTTAGTGCTGTAATAGCAGGGCTGTCCCATTATACTTTGACATGAAATGTCAGCCAGACTCTGGTTTGTGCTTCAGAGAAGGTTCGATTTCTACAGTATCCAGAATTAAAGGGTAAGGATTTTCTTTATGACCTTTTTTAAGCACATTGTCTAATAAAAGCAACCCTGCTTAGAGACAGTACTTCCAAAAGTGGCAAAAATACTGTGGGTGGGGGATCGGAAGCCCATACACCATGCCACATGCAATCTAACACCTGTCGATGATCTCATGACCGCATTATTCAGCACCATGACATCAACCCCATCTCCAGAGTCCAATGCCAAATTGCTTTTCAAAACATTTGTGATATGATCTGAATTCCATATTTGCTTATAAGTCACACTATATCATGGTGTGTGTGTGTCACATTTGATAACTTCTCAAGGAAGTATATTTTCTATTAATTTTAATGAATTTACAATCCTAAAAGACAAATGATCCTCTTGCTCTCCATTCTTCTGGATCATGTACTGTAAATAAGGTGGATTCTTTCTTTATCTGCTAAGAAATATGAACATAAACAAATGTGCTTTTTCACTAGCGTCACTGAATAAAGATGTGACCATTGTATGCAGTTTGTCATTTCCCTAGAAATATAACCCACAGCCCATTGTCCAGTAAAGAAAATAAAGGGCAGCACTTTGTAATGAGACCTTTATAAAAGGCTATTAAATAACTTATTAGCACTATTGCTGGCAAAATTAACTGATTAAATAAGTGATTAATCACATTTTTTTTTAACTCGGATTAAAAAATGAACTCCGCTTAATCCTGATGGATATGGTTCCACTTTCATGGCCAGTGTTACTACCGTTACTTTTTTTTGAGCACTTTGGTTGTTTTAAATTGCGGTATAAATAAACATGACTATGACTATGGCATGCATTTTATGTTCAATTTCAGATAGAAAATGGCTCGGCTACCAAGTTAAACTTTACAAAGATAATGTTCTAGGTCCTGAATGTCCAACAACAGCATAGGGTTGATGTTTGGGGTATCTGTGCGGGTAGGGGATAGTGGAGAATTGCCACATTTGAGAAGCTATCTAGCATCAGGGTCTTTCTAGGTCAAAGTAAAGATCCAAAATATCCAAGCATCCAAGTTGTTACTGGAGGACATGAGTTGCGATAAAAAGTGATTAATCACAATTAATCGTTGCAAAATTTTGTGATTAATCTGTGATTGGGCCTAAAAAATTATGCAATCAAGGACAATAAGCCAAGGTCCTTATAAGGCAAGTCACATCACTCGGCCGCCATATTGGATACGGCTTCAGGGCCAGACCCTTCAAAATGAATGGGGAGATATCCATAAGTCCAGATTGGCTGGTCGTATGAATTTAAAAAGTATATGGTGTGAATCCTTGTTTAACAATGTCAAAATCTACCGGAGAAATGCTAAAATAAACCTTAAAAAGACGTAATTTGCTTACTGCGCCAGCGTTCAGCAATGCGATTGGCCAGTTTCACCGTAAGGCAGGACTTCCAGTTTCTCTACTCCGCCATCTTTGCGTTACGAACGCCCATAATGCATTTCAATGGGAGGACTTCTGAAGTGATTTGTGTCCTCCTATATAAGTGTCTCTGAATAAGCTTACCTGTGTACACCTGTGTTTTGGAAGCATGTGTGTAACATTCTTTGTAATAAGATTTAAAAGGCACACCTCACTTAAAAAGCCCCACTACACTTTTGTGGGTATTATGCATTTTTGTCATTGATAATGTGGTAACAGGTTCACATATTAGCCACTAATACATACCTAATTCATGTCTGTATTAGTGACTTGTAAGGCATGTGTTAGGCAACATGAATCATTCATTAGGCATGTATTCACAAATTTCTTGTTCATGACTAATTAGGCCTTTATTCTTGATATAATCTTAATAATGCCCTAATAAGCCTTGATCTCTACTTACTAAGTAGTAGTACCTACCAAAGTAGAATATGTATAACCCACTAGTATACTGTTTGAATAAATCCAGAACACTTGTAGAATAAGCAAGTATATAGCTCAACGTCACAGCGACACAGCAACCTGGGTAGTGAAATACAGCAATGACACTGAGCTATATACTTGCTTATTCTACAAGTGTTCTTCCACTATTCTGGATTTATTCAGACAGTATACTAGTGGATGATACAGGTATTATTCAAACAATATTTCTCAATTGATGTACCTTTCATAGATGGAGTAAAAAATGCAGTTATTAAATAAATAGTGGTATGTTCCGTTAAACAACCTTTA
This sequence comes from Sardinella longiceps, assembly GCA_027497455.2. Lineage (NCBI taxonomy): Eukaryota > Metazoa > Chordata > Actinopteri > Clupeiformes > Clupeidae > Sardinella > Sardinella longiceps. The sequence goes on from JAODXP020000025.1 coordinate 5,227,479, forward strand.
AGACTTTTATGTGAAAACTTTATAAGCATTTTCAATGGCAGTGTTGGGAAGTAATGCCAAATGTGTGTTTGAAATGTTTTTGAATCCACTTAAAAGTGTCTCTGTTTCAACAGGTCCAACGTTGCCTCGTCAAAGCCCTCAGGTTCAGAATGGCCCTTCACCAGATGACCTAGAAATGCAGAGAAGGTGAATCACCCTACCAAGGTTTTCATATTTAAATGAATAATACCCACAGGGTTCATACATGTGCTTAAAATACTTGAAAATGGTTGTAACTCCGCATTTTTAAGGTTTGAAAAGTTCTTGAAGCCACGATATTTTAAAATGCTTGAAACTGTAAATGCATATTTAGACTTAACCGAATTTTTCATGTTTGATCATTCATAAAGTTAATGAACAATTAATTTATTATTTGCTATAATTTTGACATCACTTACCCCCTTTCAGAGCCATAGGGCTGTACATGGGGCGCACCACCAAGCATTTGTGCTTAGGACACCCACATGGCTAGCCCCAGCCCTGTCCACCACACAGAGAGTAATAATGAATTTGAAGGGAGGGGTGTTCGGATTGCCTACCCAAATAAAGAAAGAATAGGAATAAGACTATTTAACTAGATTTGCAATTCCCAAGGAATTACATAGTGCATGCAAAAAGTTGCAAAAAAGTCAAATGGATAGAGAATTGAAGAGAAAAAGACGAAGATATAAAAAGGAGCCATGAAGTTGAACAGATAGGCCTAATACAAGAAAGAAAAAGGCAAGACAAGGCTTTTAAACCATGACCGTTGCTATTTTGGTTGCTACATTGGTCATGTTGATTGCTATGTATATTTCCCACAACTATTCAGCCATCAACTATTCCACCTTTTACCGCTAATTTAATTACGGGCTATGTTAAATGAACTATGATCCAAATCAACTTTTTGCAACTTTTTCTCTTTTTTTCAACTATTCATCTATCACCCACACATCAACGTTGCTGGTTGCTGTGTTGGTTGCTATGTTGATTGCAAGGGTACTTTCAGTTATTGTTAGGCCGCTGCTAGGACGGATATGGTGGTTGCTATGCTGGTTGCTACGTTGATCATGTTGGTTGCTATTTCTAGTGCTTGGTCATCAGTGTGGAAGTGGTATCTGGGACGTTGCAGGGCTGCTTGAGGTAGTTGCTATGCTGTTTCTAGGGCAGATAGGGTGGTTGCTACATCTGACATATAAACAGGTTTATTAAAAATACTTGAAAATAGCTTCCAGTTATTTGAAGTCCTATGATAAGGGGAGCAGGCAAATTCTTGGCATAGCCTAGAAGTTGAACGTATTTTAAATATTGTTCAGTAATCGCTGAAGTAACTTTCCCTAGTAACTAGATACTTTTACAATAGAGTAGCTCAGTCCGGAGTTAGTTTTTCAGGGAAGTAACTGTAACTAATTACTTTTGTATAGCATCTTGCACAAAAAGGAGCTAATAAAGGTTAGGCTATTGAGGTATTCATTTTCATCTTGGCAGCATTCAATTCTCTTTCTTTTCTTGTATTTCTCTCCTTCTTCTGATCTCCGTAGGCAACAGCAAGACCTTCAGCGCCAGAAGGACCAGGAACGGGAACGGGAACGTCAGGATCGTGAACTGCAGGAGCGAGACAGGCTGGAGCAGGAAAGGCAAGAACGAGAACGTTTGGAGCGGGACAGGCTGGAAAAGGAACAGTTACGTCAGCGACAAGAACAAGAACAGCAAGAGCGTCAGGAGCAAGAGCGTCAAGAGCAGTTAGAGCGTGAACGGCTGGAGAAAGAACTGTTGGAGCAAGAGAGGATTGAAAGAGAAAAGACTGACAGGGAGCAGGAGCAGTTGGATAAGGAACAGATGGATTGGGAAAGAGGCAGGCGCATCTCAAATGCTGGTGAGACTCTGTTTCTATTTGTTTCTTAGTCTACACCTCAGTGTAGTAAAACTATATTGACTAGGAATGTAAAGGTGAATGGGCTGAACTTTTATCCTTGGTTTAATGCAGTTATTTATTCACAAGTTCAAACTTGACTAGTTTCCCCTGATCCATTTGCAGTGTATTTCATATAGTGGCAACGAATGTAGCACTAGCTCACTGTTACACTAGCCTATATGACTACTGCCATATAGCACAAAAGCTGCTTGCATGTGAGTTAGCTTGTACTAGGCCTTCTCTGTGGCATCACCTGCGCATCACCTGCGCTCTATGGATTCTCTAGGTTTATTAGTGATGCTCAAGAATTTTACTCAAAGCCCAAAATGCGTATCTGGCAGCATGCCCTGGTTTGAAAGGCTGCAGTAGAGAAACTTGAGATGCTTACCTATGTGTAGGTGTCCTGTAAGTACTTTTTTTATACAACTATACAAATTCAAATTAGTGATCATGTGCTGTACATATAGTACTTCATAAATCTGAGATGGTCAACAAGCAATATTAAGATCAAGAGTCTGCAGTTGACTCATCATAAACCATAAACTGGGGGTCACCAGTGTGAAGTTGATATATACAGTTGCTGCAGTAGAGTTGCAAAGAAACCCAGAATTAACATTAAAGTTCAGAAACCCAGAACACATAGCAACAGTCAGAAACCCAGAACACATAGCAACAGTCATATTGTTTAGATGGAGCAGCCTGAAGACCTATCCTGGCTATTGCCTTCCTACGTACTACCGTTCAATTCTCATCTCCCTCCCCGTCTCTATCTGGGATTCCGCCCATTGACCTTTTCGCATCAGCTGCATTGAGCCTTAGCCAGTCAGTGAACTTAAAGAATGCAGTGAAAGAATACGATAGGCTGTGGGATGATCCAATCGTTTTGAATTTAAATATCTCCTGCAAGGCAGTGATTTCTCAATACCCAAGAACCCAGACCCTTGTACAACGAGATGCGTAGGGGCTAGTTATGACCAGGCCCCTGAAGAATACACCGAAACTCTAAATGTATTTTTTGTTGGTGTGAATTGAATGCAGAGGCTTGCCAGAACCTGATGCAGAGCTATGCAGCTTGGACATATACATTGAATACATTATCGTAAATATTATAGAAAAGAAATATTCCAATATAACATAGCATTCAACAATGCTTTCAGTGTGAATGTCAAATGCGCACATAGAGTTTGAAAAGATAAATAATGTTTGAGAAAGTGGAAGGGCAAGGTGGTACTATATCACAAACAAGTAATATCGGTTGTACCTACAAGTGCCACATATTGGTCTTTAGGCTATCTTTAGTGTGCTGTAAGAGTTAACAAAAAATATCATAATAATATCCAGTGGCCTGTGAAGTTTCAGACAAATCGTTTATTACTGTGACTTTGACACATTTAACATAAGATATTAAAATTCATGCGTACGTTACCTCAACATATATTCAGTCCCTCTGCAGATTCCTTTGATTTATCATGAGGGGTTGAGAAATTACATTATATTAAATTATTACCTTCATAAACAACAACGATGGAGCCTGAGCATCCACTGGGTTTTTGTGTTGTGAGACAGGCCTACTGTATTATGGGTCTTATGTCTTAAGAGAATCCTGCGGAGTATAGGCTAGCTGCAGACTGTGAGAAAATTTTTTTATGCACAACATGATGAAAAGAGGTTATTACATAGTTTAAAGACCATTGTGCCCCCAAACCACTTCCGAATGTTTGACTTCTCATGCTGATAATGCGCAGATGTGAAAATAATCATTGTCTGAGGTGCAACTCAGTCAAACTGGTAAATACAGGCATAGGTTATGCTGGGAATGTTTAGGTGGTCAGAAATGAAAATAGGCTATGGCAATCGGAATGAACTAGTTATGGTCTTCATGCAACCCAAAGCAGACATGGAACTGAAGCTCCCCCTCTCTCTTCCCCTCACTCTCCCTGCATCACTTTCACTCCCTCACGCTCTCTCTCTTATTCTGACTGCTTCTCCCTCTCCCAAATGAACTTTGAGCAATTGTATGACTTAGGAGGTTTTGTATCACTCACATAAGTCTGTGAGCCACTGTCTAAATGCTTGTGACTCCTGGAGACTCTGGGACACTTGGGACGTCTGCAAATGCAGTCAATATTCTGGCAAGGAATATTAAAGTAGCCTATGTCGTGCATGTTGGCCTAAACATGAAGGAATGCTGCAAGGTAGCCTAACATAGTCATGGAACTCCATAATAGGCAGCTTAGCACAATAGTTCAGTGATATGAAGTTGATTATGTTCCAAAATATGATCTATTTATTTCCATGCCTCTCTCTTGTTTTTTGTCCCGTATCAACTTCTCTCATGCTTTGCTTTCATATACTGTATAAAAAATATAAATTAGATTATGTAAATATACCAGCATACACATAATTGGTGAGAGTGTGAAGTGTTCGGAGTAAGGTTCTACACTGGAGATAAAATAACAGGAATGAGTGACAATTGTGTTTCATTTTTTTGTTTGTTTGTATTTAATTCCAACTGACCAAATTTCTGCAAGCATGAGACTTGAAGTTAGAGACTCGCCTGTTAGTCAAAGGAAGGAGGCAAAAATCTCTGATTTGACTTTTTTACAATTCGATTTGATTCAAAGTTCCGTGGGTCGCAGAGTGGTCCTTGTTGAGCAGATTGACAACAAAGAGAAAGATGTTGCGTATTTGTTAAGAGGCCTGAGAGGAGCCAAGGTGAACTACCCTACAGCCTAGAAGGAATGTCTCGAGGTGGTGTGGGCTGTGGATAAATGCTGGCATCGCGACCTGGAAGGCATTCCATTCACAGTTCTCACTGATCATGGAGCTCTCTCATGGGTTTTCAGTTGCCCAAAGACAACTTCTCACCTCACCAGGTGGAATTCAGTTCACAGTCCAGTATAAAAAGTGCTGTATAAATGTCAAACTTGGATTTGTCCAAGTCGGAACTTGCTGACGTGGCCTTTGCTCAGGCTAAAGACGAGGGCCTGAAAGAGTTGAAAGCACAGAGAGCTGTTAGGATCATATCCGGTGACAGAGCTGAAACCTCTCTTTTTGGATTACTTTTACAGTCCCCCTCAGAACACATAAGAGGTGAATGAAGACCCGTGTAATGCTATTGGCTGTGGCGTGGTGGAAAAGGATGTGTTGTCATATGTTAAAGACTGTTCAGTGCAAGCCCTACAATACAATGCTGGATTTCATTGATCCATTTCCCAAGAGCAAGAAGAGCAATGCACTTCTGCCGGTCAATATTGACTACTTTACAAAATGGGTCAAGCTTTTCCCATTAAAGTGACTACTGCAGGTTAACTACACTACTGTTCTGACGTTTGAGATCACCTGGATAATTTCTTGAACTCACTTATGAAATTTGTGTAAATAGGAAATATTGCAATAGAACAACACAAGTCCTTGTTAGAGCTATGGCGCATGGTTTTATTTGAAATTATGTGTTCATCAAACTTTGCTCGACTTGGATACAGACAGATAACTCTCACCAGATTCTTTAAATGAACAGAATATTGGACTTTGTAGGAGAAACCTGACATCATGCTATGGAGGAAGAGTCCGTTGAGTTAATCTGTCTTGAGGGATGGATAAAAGATCATAATTTATTAGGAAAAATTAACGACAAGGATGCATATTATCTCCCAGGTTGTAATTGCTGCAAAGGTGACTTAAAGGAGAAATTCATAGCCCTGTTGTTCAAACTCACCAAGGTCTGTAGGTAGGAAAACAAAAATAAGAAAATGTAACAACTTATTTTCAGTTTCATTTCATTATGGCACATTCTGTCAGCATTAGTAATCGGTTTGTTATTCAGTCTATGTAGCATCAAATTTTCTCATTCTTTTTTCTTAAAGACAGCACTCCAGTACCTGGGACAACAGGGCTATTGACTGATTCACACTGGATTTTTCCTTTAACGGAAGCAAAGCTTAAAGAACATGTTCATTATTTCAAATATAATACTATTTATCCAACAAGAACCATGTACCTTGTTCATTTGAAAAATGCATTAATGAGTATCTTAAGAATCCATGTTATCCCAAACATTTCAACGGTAGTGTACTTTTGATCTACAGTATGTGTAGAGAAAAGCACTATGTTTGAAATTAGACACTTCAAGTTTTACAGCCATGGTGTCACACCATAGGACATTTCATGCAGTTAGCATGATATTAAGCAAAGTGCCTTAAAGCGGAACTATGCAAGATCCGGCTTTACTTTCGGTTTGCGCTAGGTTTATGCTCACATTTTTCGCCACAGAGCTCCTCCTTGCAGGTGTCCCTTTCCCAAAAGCATCAGAAAAGCATTGCTAACCAGTTAACAACTTTGTTGTTTGCAATGCAATGGCCCATTCCCAACCAAGTTAGCATTATGCGTTGGGGGAAAATATGCGTTTGAAAATATGCGTTTGGGGAAAATACCCAAGGACCAGCATAGGGCGCCTTCGTTTGCTCGGTTTGTGTTCGCATTTTTACCGATAGAGCTCCCCCTACAGCTCCCAAAGACTGTGCCACCATCCACGGTACCAGTCTTGCATATTCCATTTCTCCCCTAGAGGAGCTAGAGCGAGGCGAAACAGTCATCACTAGACAACTTGGGTTGTCCTTGCCCTCTTTAATCCGGGTTACATGGCGTCCCAGTTTTCAAAAAAAGAACTTTAAATTTTTATTTGTCTGACCACAGAACAGTTTTACACTTTCCCACAGTCCATTGTAAATGAGCCATTGTCCAGAGAAAACGTCTGCACTTCTGGATCATGTTTAGAAATGGCTTCTTTTTGGATCTATAGAGTTTTTAGCTGGCAACCGCGAATAGCACGGTGGATTGTGTTCACCGACAATGTTTTCTGGAAGTATTCCTGAGCCTAATTTGTGATTTCCACTACAGTAGCATTCCTGTATGTGATGCAGTGCCGTCCGTGATCACGGGCATCCAGTATGGTTTTCCGGCCTTGACCCTTACGCACAGAGGTTGTTCCAAATTCTCTGAATCTTTGAATGATGATATGCACTGTAGATGATGATAACCTGTGCCCTTAACAATGGCAGCCCTGCACTACCCCACACACTTTATTTCCCAGAATGCACTGCAGTGAAGGAGTCACTTGCACTTGCAAGCCTTTGATGCTCACGGAACAAGACCACAGAATGAACCAGCAGTCCTGGGCCACTTTATTAGACTGAACCCAAGGAATTAACAGAGCAGTCAGATCAGCTACCCAGTATTGTTTTTTTGGTCCATGTGCAGAGGTGCGACAGAAACTGAACTAGAAAAGCGCTCAGCGTCCCAATACATATGTTGTCCGAAAATTTCATCCAAATCCATGCGTACTTTTCGAGTTATGTTGTACACAGGCACACACACACACACACACACACACACACACCAGCGAAAACATAACCTCCTTTGCGGAGGTAATATGATGTAGGCTATACAATATCATAATGAGTCAAATGCAAGGGCAGAGGGCTAAGCAAACTCAATATACTGTACAAACAGATTTGATTACCTTTGGAAATCCCATAGAAAGCTACACAAAATGGAGAGTACATGGAATAATGCTGTTGTGGATATCTGTGTGAAGGTGTGTATTGAAAGAAAGGAAGCAACACAATGTTATGTAGACTTGGTGTTAAATTAACGTTATAAAAGGTTTCAAACTAAGTTTTGTGTGGTAGCTTAGTGCACTCCTATAAAAACATGTAAATGCCTCTACAAAATGGTACTTAAGTTTTACAAAATGACAAAACTTGATCAAGAGCATCCAATGAGAAATACATCAGTGTTTGTATAATCTAGCTCTACATGTAGTTATTTACATGGAAATTATTAAAAACCTCCATCTCCAACTAATCCCCTATGTACTAAATGACACTGGTTCTACTTAACATGACATTAACTTGAAGCTTTGCATTTGTCACTCTTGTATGAAGACAGTTCCAGATGGTCCTTTCCTTAGCTGATGTGATGGGATGCCATTTTAACATAATGTTCTTTTTTCTTTCTTTCCACTGTGATTTGAATGCACACAATATAACTTTTGCCTTCCAGAGAAAATATTTTCTGGAGCAGTCAAACCATTTAATTTTTGTCAGTGACGTTTTAGGAAAATGTATTTTTACAGTTCGTCTGTGGTTTGTCTCAAAAGATAACCCTTAGTATTGTGGTGTTTTGTGACAAATCCAAAAACTCAGGAAGGTGATGTGCTATTTGTCTTGCTTCATTGCCCCTTTCTCTCTTTCTTTTTCTCTCTTCCTCTGTCTGGTCTGTTTCTTCTCTGCACGGTGGCTGCTTATTCCCCCCCGTCATGTCATCTGCTGTGCTCAGCATTTGAAAGCACCCTCTACACTCCTCCACCCCCTGATCACTCCAAGACCTCTTCCTCCACACCAGTCTCTCCCTCCACTCCTAGCCACCCTCACCCCACATCCTTGCCTTCCTGCTCAACACCCCCCACCCCTCCCCTACGTCATTCCGCCTCCCGGTTCGCCACCTCGCTGGGTTCTGCTTTCCACCCAGTCCTGCCACATTATGCCACAGTTCCCCGCAAACAGCCAACCCTGTCTTCTTCCCCAACACACTCCCTCCCAGCTCCTATTCCAGTCCCTCCAGTTGCACAGAAGTCCATTGTCTGGTCAGCTACTAATTTTAGTCCCCTTCCCCCATCTCCTCCAGTCATGATCAGTAGTCCTCCAGGAAAGGCCACAGGACCACGACCAGTCATTGCCATTCCAGCCCCTGGCTGTCTCATGCAGAAGCCTCCATCACCTACTCCACACAATGGCCAACCAGCATCACCAAAACTCCAGGCACCATCACCAAAGCTCCATGCACCCTCACCAATATTACCTCAGACTCCATCGTCGGCCTCTACTCCCCCACCCCCCCTTCCCTTTTCTCCATGCCATCCATCCCCACCCATGCCCAACTCACCTCATGTGTCCTCTCCCTCACCCCTGCCTGCTATTGTCCCCTCTCCTTCCGCAGCCTCCCCTGCCCTTGCTGAACTCTCTGTAAATTCTGTGCTTGGAGACTCCCGCTCCACTCCTCCAGACCTGCTGGCCTGTCCACCTGCTGATGTCCCCTGTCAGCCGGGTAAGGGCCACTTCTGTCTGTCTCTGCCTCCATTAATCCACAAAAGGGGGTAGGGGTAGGTGACTTTTCACTTGCTGTGCTTGTTTGTGCTAAGTTTCTTGAGTTACAGGGCTAAATCTAGCAAAGAGCTTCACTGTTGCCCGCCATGGGATTTTCATCCCAGATTGTGGTAGTTAAAAAAAAAAAGTAGGAGTTTTTGCTTTTTGTTGTTTGGGTTTTTTTTTTTACAAATTGTTTTCTGAATTGCCTTTAGTTGCTTACGTCGTCATTAACCTCAGATCTTCCTTGATCATGCTCATAAAGTTTGATGCTTGTAAATTTGATGTTTGTTGTGCAATACCTAGCTGTTGTAACATAGGCTGCTCAAGGCATGAGGTATATAAGGGTGTTCGATTCGAAAATTAAATTAATGAATATTTGTCATGTAGAAAAGACAGGGAGCCCATCTGAATCCAGGTCTTCATAATCTCTGGCTCATCAAACCTACATCTGTGTGTTCTGATGCCTCATTCACACCACAGCCAGTGCGTTTTTTAGTGCAAATGTGGAGAGTATATGGTTTTAGTCCATTTTTGTTTGGAAAACATGCTAATAGATTAAAACCATGCACACTGTCTTCCACTTTTTTGTCACGCTGTCCTTAGATTTAAAAAAGGGCTCAGGGCAGCCCGTTCATGCAGGAGATACAAGCATGCCTGCACCCCAAAAACTCAGCATGGCTATGGACTGCAAACAGACATTAGCACAAGGGAAAAGAGCCAATGCAGACCTGTCAAGGTCTTGACAATACCTCCCCTAATAGGACAGATGAACATCTTAGTGAGACATGACATCATAAGGCAAAAGGTTAAGTCACCAACTACCAACAAGACATAACCCAACTACTCTAACTACGATAACCACAGTATTGTGGAGCAGTTCAGACGGTATAACTTCTACACTGCTCAAAAATGTAAGGGAATATTATGAAAACAGCAGATCTCAATGTGAAAAAATATGTTGGACATCTACAGATATGAATACGGCAATATCTTAGGAACAAAAGGCTGCTATATCTTTGGTAACACTTTGCGGTAAGGGTACATGAATTATCATGAATTCATGCATGAAATCATTCATGATAAATTTATGATTCATGCATTATTTCATCTCTGAAAGTCTAATGAGTTATCAGGAATTAACATGAATTCATTGTTTGTCATTAATGACCTCCTGCTGAAATAGCACATGATCTTAAGTATTAGTTACTCTGGGTACATCATCATGAGTCATGATTAATTAGCATGAGTCATGATTATTAGCATGATCATGATGAATTCATCATGTTTGTGCCCCCTCAACTAAAGTGTTGACATGGTTAAATTGGTAAAATTTAGTTGACGTATAGCGTATGACTAGGCCAAAGTAGGCTAAATAAGTACTTTTATTATATCAAATTCTTTTGAACAAAAACATCATGATCATGTGTAATTAGTCATGACTCATGATGATGTACCCAGAGTAATTAATGCTTAAGATCATCTGCTATTTCAGCAGGAGGTCATTAATGATAAACAATGAATTCATGCTAATACCTGATGAGTCATTAGATATTCAGAGATGAAGTAATGCATGAATCACGAATGAATCATGAATGAAATCATGCATGAATTCATGATAATTCATGTACCCTTACCGCAAAGTGTTACCATATTTTTTAATGGAAATATTTTTTCAGCCTACAAAGGGTATATTGTGCAGACACCACCAAAATCAAATTGAAATAATAAGGTGGCAAGCTAATCCATTTTGCCAAAATGTAATTTCTGCAACTCAAAATGCTTCTTAATATCTTGTGTGGCCATCACGTGCTTGTGCATGCTTGGCAATGTTGCGTCATGCTCCTACAAGACGAGCGGCGTCTTGTGAGATGTCCTCACAAGATCTGAGAGCTCCTGTAAAGTCTGAGAAGCAACCTGGTGCTTCCTAATGCCCCACTGGGTATTCTATCGGGTTTAAGTCAGGTGATCACAAGGGCCATTCATCTGTATTAAATGCTGCCTGCATACTCTTATACTGTATATGAGGCCGGGCATTGTCATGAACAGGAGGAATCCAGGACCTACTGCACCACTGTAGGGTCTGACAATGGATTTCAGGATTTCATCCCGAAATCTAAGGGCAGCTAGACCAGGTAGATCTTTTCTAGCCTGTCATGCTGAACGATGTTGCAGGCAACATAAAATTCTCCGGGTGCTCAGGGTGAACCTGCTCTCATATGTGATAAGACAGGGCACCAGTGCCAGACATTGCCCACAGGAGAAAAATGTGCCCTCAGGTCACCCTCATGAACTCTGTTTCTGATTGTTTTGGCATGTGAGACATTCACATCAGTGGCCTGTTGGAAGTTGTTCTGTAGGGCATGGGCAGCACTCTTCTTGCACAAAGGAGCAGCTAACGGTGGCTAATGGGTTGAGGACCTGCCATGGCCCTGTCCAGGGAAAATAACTCACTTCTGGAGGAAACTAAAACACCTCCAAAATTAAATTTCAATTCCATTTTATTTGTAGAGCGCATGCAAAATACAATAGTTGCCTCGTGGCACTTTACAGACTGTATGAGGAACACCCATGAGTAACAGGAACAGATCCACATGTTATTGGCTCAACCCAACTTCCAGGGCCCCAGTGTAGTACAAGTACATTAGTAATTGATCACAAATTATCCATGGTCATAGCATCATCATAGCATCATACAGTATCAGTATTGTCTTTATATGACTTTATATGTGACTTTATGTGGTTGTCAAAGCATAATTTGTTGTCTATACCCATGGTTGGGCAGCGCAGAACTGTCAACCAAATGTAGAGTGGCATTCATTGCACTGGCGCATCACTAGTACGTTGAGAAACACTCGCCCGTTAGGTTTTCTGTTTGTTTACTGGTGATCACTGTAAAGTATTAGAGAGAAACATGTTACAAGCTGTAATCAAATGTCTGTACTGATACAGCAATTTAAACGTAACTGTATGCACACTCATTTATGTTGTTTCACACATTATATGAACAACAGTTTGTAAAAATCAAGAGATGTTTTGTCTCCAAATGCCAATTTAAAGACAAAATAGTTTGGCCAGTCTGGGAGGTTAGCACTTTATGGCTTATGTATCTCATATACTTTACATACATTTGGAGAGAAGGGAGAGAAGTGTAAGAGGAGTGCTGTATGACATGACAAATGTGAGATTTATGGCAGCACTAGGCTGTAGCAGCATAATTGAGGTGTAATGCAAGGCAACTTGGAATCCCAGTAAGGATGGTCAGTGGCCATCCTACCCCAGGCTAGAAGCAACAGCAGAGACAGTCCTTCCCAATTAGCTTGAATGTAAGTCATTTAACTATTTAAACTACTCAAGTATTTAACTGCTCAGTGATTCCAACTGTCATTGGCAACCACTTCCACTTTTGCAACTTAGCAACCAACATGGCAACTGGCATGTTTAGCCTAGCAACCAACCATATCTACCCTAGCAACTGTCTAGCAATCATCTCGGGTACCCTAGCAAAAGCCTAGAAACCACTTCCAGTAACAACCTAGCAACAACCTCAAACAGCCTAGCAACCACTTTCACAGATGTAACTTACATGATTGTAACAACATGGTAACCAAGATGATTGACCTAGCAACCACCATACCTACCCTAGCAACAACCTAGCAATCATGTCAAGTACCCTTGCAACATCCTAGGAATCACTTCCATAGTTGCAACCTTGCAAGTAGCATGTTGGCAATTTGATTGACCCAGCAAACACCATACCTAACCTAGCAACATCATAGCAACCATGTCAAGTACCCTAGCAATAGCCTTGCAACCCCTTCCACAGTTTCAACTCAGTAACCAACATAGCAAATAACATAAATAATCTAGCACCCACAATGCCTACCTTAACAACTACCTAGCAACTAATCCAGTTACTGTAGCAGTAATGCAGTTTGCATTTTCATGCACTTGTAATATCCCTTCTCTAGTGTGCTTTCTCTAGTTTTATTTGTTTATTTGTTTGTTTGTTTTATAATTTTGATTTCCACCATTGGAAGCATGCAAGAATATATTTTCACATTTAGAAAGAGGAGATTGTCTGGAATCTGGAAGGTATTTTACAAAACCAGAGTAGATCCGAGATAAGTGACAAAGACAGGGCTTGACCTGGCTCCTTCTAGGTAAACAAGCTCAAAGCGTTTCATGAACGTCAAGCAAGGATGAGTTGAAGCGTCTAGGTCAAGCTGGGTGTAGCCTATGTAATTCTGCATGCATGCGCATGCTTGTCTTTAAACAAAGTCACAATGTGAATTAGAAACATGCATGTATCAAAATGGTATGCTCAAAGTTGAAAATAGTTTAACTTTTGAGGTTGCGTTTTCTTCAACAATGGGCCATTGCTTAGCTGCCAGTTATAGCCAAGTCAGTGAGTTAGCGGTTTAGCCAAATCTAGCTGTCATTGCAACAAAACGCTTATCAGTTTTAACCTTGCATGTTTGTTTTTCAGTAATGAGAAATCAAATAAATTACTGTTTCCATCCTCATAACACCGTTTCCGTTACCGTCCATGTATCACTATCACTATCCATATGCGCAAGACACTGGCGCATTGGTCACTCTCAGTGGGTTAAAGCAGATCACACTTTTTTTGCATATTCAGGCCAGTGCATGTGCCCGATACGAGAGCTCTTTTCTTTTAGCCTTTAGGCTACTGCTGAGTCCTCATCACACAGAAAGGTCTATCGGGCGCATCAATCAAAAGGGCAATACACTGATACTCATATTTCGGTGAGTTAAATAGTTCGGGTGACATTACATAAAAAAATAATATGATACAGATCCATCTCCGTCACTCAGGTCAAGTCTGACTCGAACCATACACCAAATTAGAACAGAGAGCCTACCGATTCCAAACGTGATACCTCCAAACTTCTATTAATGTCTCCAAGCTCCCCAAGTGTTCACCGGCCATTTATGACTTTGCTAACCTATATGTCAAACTTGTTCCTCCTGCATCAGCACTATGGCCATCTCAGACAACAATGCAGTGCACTGGAAGTTAGAGATATCTCACATCCATTGACTTCTGTTCAATAAAGAATGCACAAAATAGTCGAGTATTCAATTCAATTAAATTCAATTCAATTAAATTTTATTTGTAGAGCGCTATAATACAGTACATTGTCTCGCGGCACTTTACAGACAGTACGGGAAGCATCCATGAGAAACAGGGGCAAGGAAAAACTCCCTTCGCTTTGTAAATAATTTGTTTTGTAGGAAGAAACCTTGGGCAAATCCACGCCTCATGGACTCAGCCTACCTGCCTGGGGCCTAATAAAGTATCCGTAAAGTCTGATGCATAGATTGACCATGGTTTACAAAACAGCATGAGTACTGAATGTAGTCAGAGATGATATACACATAGTTTGTGTGACAGTCAGGGCCAAGGGATGGAGTCAGTAGTTGGCGTGGGATTAGAGTTCATTGTGTGTTGATCGCCATTTAGTAGTATTCATATAATTCAGTTAATTACTAACCCAGAGCACACAATTTCCAGAAATATGAAAAGATACCTCTTAACGTAATAGCATGCTGCATAATAGTGAGGTATGTGCAAAAATTAAGCCAACCTATATTTTCTTGATATTGGTGTGTATGACATAAACTGACATATTATAAATGATTGAAAATCCAGTTGATTTGATTTCCAATGATAAGGGGAGGGGGCAGATCTTGACATAGCCTAGCCCTATGTTATCTGTAGGCCTATTTGAATGTATTTTAAATGTCATGCAGTAATTGATTAAATTACTTTCCCTAGTAATTAATTACTTTTACAATGGAGTAACAGAGTTACTAACAGAACTACTTTTTTGGAGAAGTAACTAGTAATTGTAAAGTAAAAAGTAACGTGCCCAACACTGCTCACTACTTTAAAACAATCACGTTTTTGGTGCAGATTTCAATTCAATTCAATTTATTTGTAGAGCGCTCAAATACTATATATTGTCTCGCAGCACTTTAGAGACAGTACAGGGAGCACCCATGAGTAACAGGGGAAAGGAAAAACTCTTTTCGCTTACTAATAATTCATATTTAGGAAGAAACCTTGGGCAGATCCATGCTTCATGGGCTCAACCCAGCTGCCTGGGGCCTACTGGAGTATCCGTACAGTTCGTAGTCTGATACATAGATTGACAATGGTTTACACAGAGTAAGTGCTGCTGTATTTTATATGTTGTGGGATGCTACATGCTGTGAGATGTTGTTGTACAGTAATCTGAAGCTTGGAACTGGTCTATTATTTTGTCCATGTGGAACAGTACAATGCTATTTACACTTAATTTTAACTAATTTTGGATTTGACTTTCAAGAAATAGAGCCCTGACACTGACCACACCAGTGGGCTTTTCTCCTTCATGATATTCTAAATGTGTTTCTTGGCAAACATCAGACATTGTCAATAGCCTTAAAGAAAAGTTCCAGAGAATTTCAACCCATAGCCCAGTTGTTTGAGTTTAGCGCATCCTGTATAATCTTCTTATTTGAAGAACTTTTGTATTCAATTTTGTTAGCGACTTGTAAAGGTGCCTTCTGACATCTGTCAAGCTCTAAGGGGTAGTTACCAAGTAGTTAGTAGTTACAGTAAATCTGCTACTGAATGATCTGAACCAGTTCACAATCTTTTTCTAATCATGCTTATCTTTAACCTCTTTCTATAGATGCAGTGCAGAATGTTGGTCTACCGACACCCCCTCCTCCTCCCCCCCTTCCTCCCGGCTCCAATGTAACACCCACTTTCACTGGACCACCACCTCAGTTATGCCCCCCTCCACCTCCTCCTCCTCCCCCCCTTCCTCCCATACTTACTCAACCTGCCTCGGGACATACACCTATTCCTACTCCTCCCACACCTCCCCCACCTCCAGCCCCACCCCTTCCTAGTGGTCTATTCACAATTTCACCCACTTTGGACGAAAACAAGCCACTGTCAGGCTTGGCAGCTGCCCTTGCTGGTGCAAAACTGCGGAAAGTGCCAAGGGTAAGGAGAAAATATAGTGCTGCCCCATTCTGCTTTAATTGAGTATTTTTTTTATTTTTCATGGTCATTTATTTCATCCTGAAATCCCACATTTATAGTCAAAGTTAGCTCTGTCAGTAAAAAAAAATGAATGAGAAAACCTACAACAAATGGGAGTTAAAATTAACAAATGGGGACTGGTTAACACCATTTCTGTTTCAGTTCACTTACCCCCACAGATTAGTTTTAGCCCTCTTTTATTCCATCTCAGTCATTTCAACTTTTCTCATTCTTTTTCCTATGAAAATGACCAGTTTTCTTTTCCAAGTTTTTCAGGCATAAATAGCTGGCAGTTTTTGTGTACAGAAGTAGATATTTTGTTAAAAGGATTTCCTGTTGTGCTAAATGATGTAGATTAATGTTTAATTTGTAAAAAGCAATTGCATATCGTGTTTTCTACTTGGAAAACACAATATGCAATTGAATTTTACAAGTTATCAACTAAGTTGATATCAACTCGTTGAGCTGTTTTAGGTCTAGGCTATTGCTTCCCTTAGACCCCTCAAAATAGCTTTACACTCTTATCTACACTTACCTTGTTATTTTCCTTTTCCTATCAATTTTGAGCACTAGCTTGAGCTTTTCCCTCTTGAATTACGGTGCGTTCTGTAAATCAACCATGTGATATCACTTTTTACGCATAATGGCACCTTGCACATTCGACAAATTAAAAGATTTTTTGAAAGTTTTAATAAAAACAAAATAATTTTGAGTATTTTTAAATCAACATGTCTTACCAGTATGGGCTTTTAATCTCACTGTTGGACAATAGCGTATCCTCTTTTAAGTTAGATGTGTATTGTAATCTCACACAACCTCAAAAATCAAAAACATTTGTGCTGTACCCAAAATATTGTATGAGAATGAATCAGTTGTCCTTTAAATAGAATGTGTTAGTAGCATGTGTCATTTAACACTGTGTACTGGGATGTTGTGTTCCCAGAGTGAGGAGGCTTCGGGTGCAGGTTTTGGAGGAACCGGTGGTGCTAAAGCAGAAGCTGCCCGAGGCAACGGACCACTGCCTGGGGGAGGAGGCCTGATGGAGGAAATGAGCGCTCTCCTCGCTCGAAGGTGAAACCTATATTTTTTCTGAATATATGTGGTGGAAAGGTATGAGTGTAAATGTAAATATGTCTTAATTGACATGATGACTGTTTTCTTTTTTTTTTTTGACACAGAAGAAGAATTGCAGAAAAGGGATCATCCCCTGAGCCAGAGCAGAAAAGTGTAAGTAAGCAGATATGCAATATTGTAAGCCTCCAACAACCCCAACATTCATGTTCTATTTTACTCCCCTCCTCTGGATCCAATCTGATAGCTGTGTAGGTCTTATTTTCCAATCAAGAGCTACAAAAGCAATATGGCAGAGAGCTACTCTACTTTTTACATTGGTATTGATAGTTCTGGAGATAAACTAATGCTTTAGGCTCATTTTCAGGTTGTTTTCATTGAGATCTTCTCTGAAAAAAATGTAAATGCTAATGTCCAATTTGCTTTTGTTCCATACCAAAACCATATGAAGACGGAAACAGTGATAATATCAGATTATTTGTAGGGATGCATTCTGAATTATCTGTAGAGGTTTCACAGCACAGACTGGAAGAGCTGTTAGGAGGGCTTTGTGATAGTCAAGGTGAGAAATATCTGCACTACTGTGGCAAATATGGTTGAGAGGGGGAATAAGATACTTAAGGTCAGTTCTGGCTAGCATTGGCATGCTTGTCTGTTGTAAACAGTATTGCACAGCAATATAGCTCAAAATATCAGTGCACACCTGAATTAAAGTTAGTTTTCTTTGGAGTGGAATGTCATACCGTGCTATCGTGCCAAGGGTTTTACATATTCAGTGAAATTCTGGAGTTGTGCCATAGATCAAGTGTGTGCCTTTGCATTGCATAAAGGGGGATCTTTGACTCCTCCTTGTGCGATCGGGGAACCTAGAAATGGCTTGTTATGAAGTATCTTGCTCTGTCTGTCTAGCATCTTTGGCTGTATTGTAATATTAAGCTGAATCAGAAGAGAGATGATCTTTATTTATCTATCTATCTTTATTAATCTATTGTGTCAAAGTAGAACAGTAGAGACACCACCGGGGAGGTTTGGCAAGTAGGTTTGCAAGTAGTTTTGCAGGTACTGAATCCCAATTGCCGTGTTGCATGGCAGCCTCTGCCACCGGTTCGTGAATGGGTGAATGTGAGGCATACATTGTAAAGTGTTTTGACTGCTCTTGGGAGGAAAAAACAATGCAATCCATTGACCATTTACCAAATTTGAAACTTGGGCATCTGAGTAGCAGGAAAACTGGGAACCAGTTTTGAATGCACATATTTACAAATCACCTCTACACATATACTGTCACACTTGCACACACCTCTGCAATAACCGTGAATACACATAGAGATTATCCTTATAATATGCACCCCTTCATATTATTTGATACTGTTTGTGTGGTAGGACTATCTCAGTTGTGGTTCAGAGATTTTTTTCAAAGTATACCACAGCAAGCTTTGCCTGGTCATAACACGCCCCAGTCTACGTTTTGCTTCGTACAATGGTCTGGGATCTCGGCTATTGAGAGACAATTTCTTGCTGGATGTGTTTGAATTGAAAAAGATTGGGTCAGTCCTTGACCGATAGCCTATTGTATTGAGCAGATGCTGGAATACTGAAGGGAGATGAGAATCGGGCAGGATTACATAGGAAGACAATAACCAGGCTACAGCAAACTAAACACTAGACTACATTTTTTAAAGCTTCAGTATCTTTTTAAATAACATTTAAACCCTGTCACTGAAACACTGCCTTTGTACTCATTTACAACAGGATGAACCTGAACCTGTAATTCCTAAAGTTCCTGCATGTAGCACTCCAGGTAAGTGGAGTCATTTCCTCATAATGGATCCTACATTTATTAATGTGGTTATACTGATTCTGACTTAATCTCACTGTTTCATTTCAGAGATGCCACGAAAACCTTGGGAGAGGGCGAATACTATGAATGGTAGCAAATCACCAGTCATTGGAAGGTAATCCTAAGAACTCTTACTGTTATTATTATAGCTGCCTTAACCTGTAACCAGTGAAATTGTAGACTTGGCTATTTGATATGTGGGTGAGCATGTAGCTTTAACTTTGCATTCACACCAAAAGCTACTAAATCTATAATGAAATTGCTTTTGTCATCATTCATTTACAGCCGTTTTCAACTTCATTTGTCGCTTTGGTGGCTTTTATAACTTGTCTATGCAAATAGCATAGATTCAAGTGATTTTACAGGTTTACTAGTTCTTGGCATGTATGTTGAGTGAGGGAAGCTTTTCAGGGAAGACCTGTTGAAATTTTTAGGGAGACCTAAAATGGACCTAACTAAGTCCATGGACTGAGCTAAAGATCGATTGGATGATTGTGTTGTGAAAATGAAGGGGTAGAACAGGCTTTATGTCCGTAAATTGTGGTTAAATCATGCTGTAAAGAATTCCTGGAGTAGCTTTACTGTACCATTAATAATATAATAATATTAATAATAATATTTTTCTTCTGTACAGACCCAAATCTACACCCACGCCCACAGGATCCTTAAATACTAATGGTGTGTTAACAGAAGTGCTTGACTATGACAGATTGAAACAGGTAAAATTATTCAAGTTTTGTTTGAATTTACATCGTATTTTGATCATAAAATATTAACTATATAATTGTTTTTGTAAAACCATGCTATTTGCATCCTGCCACAGCCTTACCTGCACTCTTTAGTGTAAAGATCAGTCAGTACTCCATTTATACCAAAGATGTACCAATGGTTCCGATACATGGGTTTTGCATATTGATTAATACCCAATACCAATCCAATAACCTCCTTGTATTAAAAGATTTTATTTATCTTACTCTCCTAACTGGGCATTATTTTCCAAAACCAAGTACGATGTTGATGTTGTGTGACACCAGTAGTACAGATGTAACTTGTGTTGACAGTGATCATCCAATTGAGGCAGGGCTGCACAGGAAATCTGAGCAGGAGGATGTAGACTTCTCCCGTCGTCTAGAATCTTATTTGACTGTAACTCATACAGTTGTAAAACTGTAGAAGAATTTTGAGATTTTGTCTGACTCTTGCTTTTCATAGAACAAACTGCGTGCACTGAAGTAGGCTACTGCACTTTTATGTAGAAGTCAAATATTTTGGATGCACAATCCTAAGCCATGTCTGAAGTTAAGACAATTATGTCTTGTGTTGAAAGGGATTTTTTGGTTTGCTAATGGATTTATGCATGTAGATGGACATGGATCAATGGTTAGCCTCTCTTACCACCCTACACAGATGCAACATTTTTTGGTTTTATATTGAACTGAACGATACGCCCTCTATGGTTCAATAAGCTTATGTGAACCGCAATGTTTCGTTCATTATTAAAATATCAATTGCTTCCTGAAATTTGAGTCAAATCTTTGGTCCTCACGTGCATCCGGGTTCATTTAGTCGGGTGGAGTATCATAGATCATTGTCACTAAAATCAACGACGGTAATACGCACGCCAGAGCTCACTTTTATCGTTTCATTTGTTGTGTTACGTTTTGGACATTCTCCCCTTTGTCAGACAAGGAAGGACGGAATGCCATAGGTTGTACTCAGACATTGGTGGTGTCTGAATTCTCTCACAATGTGCTATATTGTATTGAGATATTGTGGTGTTTAACCAAGCAATTTGAATTGTTAGGTGCTCTGATTGTATCATTCTTTACATCAGGGGTCTCAAACTCCCAGCCCGCGGGCCAAATCCAGCCCGGGCTCTGCCCAGATCCGGCCCGCAAGTTGGTGCCAAAATTATAATGCAAACCGGCCCTGGAGAGAGGCGCAAGCATCAGTCCCGACAGGCACACCCATTCTTCTCCGTTAAGCTACTCGCAGAGTTTTAATCGTACCGAAATGATTAGGGCATCATTGGAATCTGAACAAACTGACCTTTCCAACAGTTGTTCGTTTCTGTGACGAACGATTCACGAGATAATTAGCGTTTAGATTGGTAAGTATGTTATATTACCAAATCCAGGCAATCTCCTATTTAAAAGTGAAAAGATATTTGTTCTAGTTGGTTATGCATTCAATAATGAGATATAGGCCTGACATTGAATGTCACATCTTCAGATTAAAATAAATAAATAAAATAAAATAATAATAAAAAATGAATAATGATTAAAAACAAATGTGTTGTACCGTAATTGCAATCGACCCCTGATGCGGCCCTCCAGTCAGATAATTTTGACCGTAGTGGCCCCCAGCTCATTTGAGTTTGAGACCCCTGCTTTACATGTTATGTGATAGTCTGGCTGCACATTTTTTGTTGGAACGACAACATCCAGGCAGAAGTTGAGGTTCTCTGTTATCTAATTTATGTGGTAACTGCTAAACGCTCTACTCTGTGTATCCTGCAGCACACTCCAGTCAGTCGACTCTAGTCTCTCAAGGCCTCTTCTGCTAGAGGAGTCCATTTAGTGAGGATTCATATGGTTATCTGTTGCGTTTGCACTTGTACTTGTACTAATTTAGTATGTTTTTTTCCACTAATGTCAAAACTGTGGTCCAAAAGCAGACCATGCCACCAACAGCTGCCCACCAGTGTTCCAATATTGACAAAACTGAGTTTACTATCTAACATTGTGTATAAACTCATAGTTGATTTATTTCTTGTCCTTTAATACAGGATATTTTAGAAGAAATGAGAAAGGAACTTTCCAGACTGAAAGAAGAATTAATTGATGGTAAGTGAGACTATAGTCTGCAGTCTTGCTATGCTTTTTCTCATCATTCTGTAATTGATAGACTTGTATACAACTCTTCAAGGTCTAGAAAGAACATTTTAGAATTCCATACATCTCTAGACTTGTGCAAGCACCCTGTTTAAAAGGCATCCTTGGGTTTCGTTTGGGTACATATTCTCATCT
This sequence comes from Sardinella longiceps, assembly GCA_027497455.2. Lineage (NCBI taxonomy): Eukaryota > Metazoa > Chordata > Actinopteri > Clupeiformes > Clupeidae > Sardinella > Sardinella longiceps. The sequence goes on from JAODXP020000025.1 coordinate 5,249,560, forward strand.
AGCACACCCATCAATGACTGGAAATTAAGGCCTACTAGGTCCTAATTAATATCAGATAAAGAATAAAGGCCTAATTCATGATAAGTAAGAAATTGTGAATTCATTCCTTAAATATTATCGGTGCTGCTTACCACATGCCCTATTAGTCACAAATATAGGCATTATTAAGGTGTTAGTGTCTAATATGTATTCCTTAAAAATAAAGTTACCGCTATTGGATAATAATTTATTAGTTGTGAAAGAGTGAAATAACTATTAACTTATGTCAAATACACATTAGTTATGGCTAATAACGACTGCCAAACTGTGTGTCGTCACGTTATATGTAGACTCCTTCGAAGTGTTATAACGTGCTACCAAAGTTCCATTGTGTTGTGATTTATGGTTGCACTTGTCTCTGTTTTCACAGCAATCAGAGAGGAGCTTGGCAAGTCAAACTCTTCCTAGGAGTTCCAGAGGCATACTATTACTTTAATTTCCTGATGCTTAAGATCTGCAATGGTGAAACAAAGTGAAACAAACAGATTTAACAGTTGAATATTAACAGCTATCACACAAATCAAGATGCATTCAAGGGTAAGAACAAACACAGCTGGAGTAGGGAAATGTACTGGAGGATGATTGACGCCCACATAAACCCTCACAGTAAAGGATGTATATCATGTGATACAGGATATCAGTTTTGTAGGATGTGGGGAAATCGTAACGGATCAACTTACCCCATTATCATGTTGGACAATGCTGTAACTCAAACATAAAGCATTAACACGTAGGCATGTGACTCATGGCTGGAATTTGGTGAGAACATTTGAGAGGGTACCTGCAAAGGATTAAAGGAAGGGATTGTTGGACCAAGTCTATTTTTGGTTTTAATAAAGCCTTGCAATCATGATGAAGAACGACTGGTTTTAGTCGACTGCTGCTGGACTGTATAGCTTGTCTTCCTGAAATACCATTGTCTTTGATCGAAACATGAAACACAAGAATGTTCATGCCATGTAGGTCATAAAGCACATCATGGACATATGAGGTAGCTTAATCCTGTCATTTAAGGATACCACTGTGTCCTTGTTACAAGATATGAGAATGCTTAACAGCTGATCTAATGAAGTTTGACATTGTAGCTCCTTCTGTTTTGTTTTTGGGTAGCTGGAGGATTATTTATGAGGGACGATGCCTTTCTACCATAAACCATTGTAGCTTTTTAACCAAAATCAGAGTAATGGGTTTCACCAATATCAACAAGACCACATCTGTAGATAGGGCTCTTGAGAGCTAACTTTTTTTATCTGAAAACTTTTTTCTTTTTCTTTTCTTTTTTTTTTAAACTTCGGTCAAATTTAGTGCATGTCATATTTTGTACTATGAAGAAGCAATGTATGCCATAAAATTATTGTCAGTTTAAAAGCAATAAGTGTAGCATTTATTTTATGTTTTTTTTTTTGTTGTTGTTGTTTGTTTTGCTCTTTGTCTGAACCAGTTCACTTTCATTAACAAACATTTGTATCCGGTTTTATTCTTAGGAAGCCCACTCATTTAGTCATAATGAATTTACAATGACAAACTCCTTTGCGCTGTACAACCTACCTTCATCATTGTTATCCAGGAATGCTTAGTTTTAGCACCGCCTCGATATAATGATAGGTTACAGTCAGAGGTTGGAAGCTGCATGTTTTTTTTTGTGCCATTTAGTGTTTTTAAATGTCATCACCATCTTCATTTTAGTTCACACATTTGATATACAGTGGCTGAGTCAGGCAGTACCCTGGTTACCCATAGCAATTGTTTTTCATTTGGATATGTTCAGATGGATCTAGAAAGCTGACAGAAGTATCTCAATTTGAATATGTAATATCTGAATTATATGTATGTCATATTAAATAAATCTGAATTTCTTTGCTGTGAATGTCATACATAGTGTATTTTTAACATTGTCATGTGAATGTTTCTATATTTTCAATACATATACTTGTACTACTCAATACTATGATACATATGGGGGCAGCCCTATGTTCCCACAGTTCTATGTCCCCACAACTCTATGTTCCCACAGCCCCATGGTCCTAGCCTGACATAGCCCGCCCATAATACTACTGTTCATTCGTATTCATGATCTGGAGACGGTCCTTTGGGGAGGGTTTAGTCTGTTAACAAACAACCGACCAATCAGTGAGGCTGATTGGGCGAGCTGTCCAATTGTTGCAAACCAGAGCTGAGAGCCCTCCCCCCACCCTATAATCGCTGAAACTGAAAACGATGCTTTTCAAAATCGATCGCTGAGGTGGATTAATATAAAAACACTGTGGAATGCGGATGCAAAACATTCTGAAAACTACGAGTGTGGATGATCTTTCCCTTGTGAATGCATTTATACAATTTGTCAGGGTTACTATGTGGACAGGGCTTAAGATCTTTCTCAAAAGGAAAACCTATGGTCCCGTATCTTTTAAATTGAGTGTCTGAGCAGTCTTTGAGCAAAATCAGGGGTGTATTTAAATTTAGATTAGATCTCCCTCCACGAGTCCAACTGGGATTCCAGGCATTGGCGTCATTCGCGTCAACCACATTCAACCCAAGCCAATCAGCAAGTACAGTTGTGAGAGATGTTGGGTTTCTGCTGTTGCACAGTAGCATAGCTTACTTCACAACCAGGCTGGCGCATAATATAGACTATGTCATGTTGATGCCTCGCTGTTACCAAATGCTTCTTTCAAAGACAGCATTTTTTCAGTTTTGGACAGTCTATTGGTGTGTTTTATTATGCTCCCTGAGCCATCTCGGATCTTGGATGTCACGTCCGTTTCACACTTCAAGCGTTTTATTATGCAAACTCATCAGACATGGAGAACCAATGAAAACAATGTTGACGTCATTTCCTGATATAGGGCCCTATTTTGACGACGCAAAGTCAACTGTTGTTTGACGGATGGCGCATATGGTTTTGGGGGCGTGTCGGCGGCTTTTTGCTATTTTCACAGCGCAGAAAATGAACTTCGCGCCGGCGCAAAGTCCAAAAAGGTTGGACTTAGGATGCCTAATTAATCATGGGTGTGTTATGGGTGTAACACAGACATAACCAATGACAGATCAATCTCTCATTCCCTTTAAGAACGAACAGCGCAAAGCGCCTGGTGAATTGCCATCACACCAGCTGATCTCCTCCTTGTGCATTTAAAGAAATTAAAATATTGAATAGCGAGCAAGCTCACAGGTGGGTCTAGTCATAGTCAGAGCCGTAATGGGTATGGTAATATTAAATTCATGTCTACAGGCTGCACAAGACACGAAGGAAGCTGATTTAGTCCTGATAGATATCTCGGAATATTCATTCGAAAGCGAAAGTAAACTTGATTCTCCATTTAACGTCCCCCCTTCTTATATCCTCACGCGTTTTCTGTTGCAGGCTAATAAATTGTGGTTAACCACATCTTCCTGAGCATCATAATGATTTATAATTATTGTTGTGGCCGTCATTGTTATGCTGGAACAAGGACTGCATTACCTATTGCGTTGTGCGTCCATAAAATAGCATTTCAGGAATGCGTGACTGACGAATGACCAGGTTTTTTCCAGTCACTGGCGGATCCCTTTCTCCGTCTGTATAATAGCATCTTTTGCGCTTTGCGCCTAGCCACACCTTTGACACACCTCCGAGGACGCAAAGTCACTTGCTAGTTAGACAACGTGAATTACTTGACAGAAAAACGAACCATGCGCTCGCACAAAATAGCAATGACAGCTTGCGCGAGTCGCGAAGGCATAGTGCGCCGCCTGCAAGATAGGGCCCATAGTTTGTCTTCTGTTAGCAACCCTAGGCTACGTTTAGCACACCTGACTAAACACTGACTCCAACAACCAGAGGCAGGGATATGGACACAGTATTAATATGAGTGATTGAAATAGTCATTTGAACCACTAAAACAGTCCAAACACAATGAAAACAGCATGTGACACTGGGCGTAGCCATGTTGGAATCTGCATCAGAATTCTAGCTCGGTGTCCTCTGAGTTCAACCGAGAAGGCAAGAGCACTGTACAAGGAAAAAGGAAAAGGGGCATGCTAAGTATGTCACTAGGCAACCTCCTCAGGCCATCCGAGACAGAGACCTGTGTGAAGTTGTATGACGCTAAGTATTGACCAATGAATTGAAATGATGAAATGTTGTGCATGGTCAAATAGCCATCATGAACATGAGGCATGGTTCTGCCCTTTTACATGTAAATCTTAACTTAATAGATGTAAATCATGGGCATATTAGAACAAAACCTAGTGATGTCAAATATCCCAAAGCTATTGAAGTTCAATTCATGAGAAGATTAGCCTAGACTCTAGACGTACCCCTAGTGGTAGCAAATTTGAATTTGCACAGAGGTACGTCTAGAGGCCACTGATAGAAACCCGTTGTAGCCTTCCTCTGGAGGCGGATAACCAATCACAGCGCGGTATGTGTACAGGAAATCGTAAGGCGGGCTTTGTACGATGACGACAGCCCTGCTCAAACCAGAGCGGAATCGTCCTTGGCTTTAGTTTTGGACGAATTGCACTTGTCATTTTCTTTGAAAGTGAAACAAGAAAGTGCACTGAAGTTTTTCGTTCTGAAAAAGATGTCTTTGCCGTGTTACCGACGGGCTACGGGAAAAGTTTGATATATCAGCTGGTACCACTGGCCGGAACGCTAGCCTATTACGTGGAGAGGCAGTTTGAAAGACAACGCAATCACCCGCCCCTCCATTGAGGTACAGTCTATCAGTGGTCTTCAGACTATACATTCTTATGATATAGTCTGACGTGTCAGGCTATGAGAAGATACCAACACACTCATCCAGTGAACAAAATAAAATGCTTTTATTTTATGGGCAAATCATGACTAAAAACATGCACTTGTTTTCAGGATGGATGTCACTCAAACAAAAAAAATATTGCTTACACACAATATTGTCCTTCCAAGAGGTTCATGAATCAAATCAACAACTGCCTTCAGCTAGTAGTTTTTTCTAAATTTAGACATCTCCCGAGGGGACAATAAGAGACTCAAGTTGATTCAATTGTTTTTACGTTGTCTACAAAGTGATATACTATTGCAAGTAAAGAGAAAAGTTGAGTTTGCATGTCCTCTTACCCTCAAAAATAAGCAATAAAATTGGCATTTTTATGAGGGAAAAAAAAAAAAAAAAAAACTCATAGCTTCAAAATAATAAAAAAATTACCATCTCAATTTTTTTTAAATGTGTTTTCTTACTCCTGTACTATATATACGTATCCTGAATATTTGAGTTTCGCACATTTTAGAGAACAAAAACTTAATAATCTGGGTTTCTTTCGATGAACAAGTCTTCAATGGTAGGAAGCACTGTAATTTCAATGTGAATTTCAATGTTCAAAGTTCAATGTGGAATTACCCCAAAGTGCTCATGGAAAACATCCTAGATCCTACCTCCAAGTGGTAAAAGTAATGGTAAAAGACATTTATTGAAAAACAAAAAGCTTTATTCATATGTATTGCTCAGATGTAAAATAATGAATGGCAGAGAGAAACAAAACAGTCATAAAAATAATAAATACCAAAAAATAAAATACAAAAACACTGGCATCAAAATTTAACTGATTTCAACTTTGAATTGACTTCTATTCTTCTAAAAACTACTGAATCAAACCACTTTCAGTTTAAAGCTAAATTGTACAAAAAAAAAAAAAAAAAAAAATTCTATCAAAACATGATAATCTATTTACATTTCATTCAGTTATACAAAAAATAAACAAATAACTTCAAGCTAATTACACTGAAACAGTGTAACTGTTTTGGACAAATTTCTTATCGAGGTAGCCAAATTAGGGGAAACCTAGATTTTTTTTTAATTTCTTTTTTATTTCTTAAAAAGTATATATATATCATCCTACAATTCTGAAAAATGAACCCTACAATAAGAATATACACAACCAGTAATACATTGCTAATGGTTTTGTTGTCTTCCATTTAATTCCTGAGAGGGAGCATTTGTTTACATAAGCGTTAATACTTCTTTGTACACAAACATTTATACCAAAATATACCTTTAAACACTATCAATCCAGGAAATGGACGCGTTCATACATCAGGTAAAAAAAGATTTAAATATTACTTGAGACAAGCAATGTACTCAGTTATTCATGCAACCTGAAAAGAATATTTCTGTACAGGAATACAACAAATTCTTTTTTTTTTCATAATGAACAATATCAAAAAGATGCAAAATTCAATTTACAATTACAATTCTAATATTACTTAAAAATATAAACTGAATGTTTTGAGCTCATTGAAACAGTCTCAACATGAAAGGATTTTTTTGCTTCTAGATCTTGTACCATATGAGGTGTTTCAGTAGATCCGGGGGATGATGCGGTAAGGTACTGCTTTGCAGTATTCATCCCAAACAGAGCCATACTTTTTTCTGCACTGGCGCTCATCTCTAGCGTTGCGATGTATTAGCAGGAGGACCAAATAAACAAAATAAAAGTATGGCAGAGCATGGCTGAACCCTATTTAAAAAAGATAAGAAAATTGAATTATATATTCAATATATAAAAGTCAATTATAATACAGTTTGCACAATTCTGATTAGATTGCCACTTGATTTAAAGCCTTAATATTATTTTGGCCAAGGACACTGATATCGTAAACAAGTTCAGACTATTTTTTATTCTGTGGTTTCTAGTGGCACTGGTTCTATTAGTGATTTGACATACAACATGACCGAAAGTACAAGGGATGTCACTCACCACACGGTAGAGACCAAGCAAGGCCCATGAGTAAGTCACCCAAGTAATTTGGATGGCGGACAACACCCCACAATCCTGACACAATAAGGCTCTTGCCAGTGGCAGTGGGGATGGTCTTCAGATCTGCATTTAATTTTATTTAAAAAAAACAAACAAAAAAACACATACTTCTAGCGTTTTCATTTAAACATGGTGAAGTGCAAATGCCTGAATAATTGAAAAATGTACAGCATGTCTCAACAGTGAGTAAACCGCTGTCTTGCTTTCGAATATTATGTTGGGGATGCATCTTTTGTTTTTTAAGGAGATAACGCCATCTTACTGATACAGTGGTCATTTTTGGATTGGTTACTTTTTTTCAATATTTCCTACGTACCCTACCTTTAAGGTACAGGTTCGCTCAAAATGATGTTAAGCCTGGTTTTCTGATATCTTACGAAATACGATGGTTAAGATTGACATTTTGACAAACGCTTCTGTTCCGAGAATTTCCGCTTGTTGCTGTAGCGTCTAGCAGCAGCCTATGTCCACTGGAACAATCCTTTCTAATACCAAAGTCCTTCTAAGGCAAGTCACATCACTCGACCGCCATATTGGATACGCCTTCGGGCAGCTATTTGGGCTAAACAAGACAAGACCCTCCAAAATGAATGGGGAAATATCCATAAGTACAGTTTGGCTGGTCGTATGGACTTAAAAAGTATATGCTGTGAATCCTTGTTTAAATCTCAGTAGAAAATCTATCAGACAGACGCTAAAACAAAGCTAAAAAGACATTATTTAAAACGGCAAATTGCTTACTGCGCCTGCGCTGACAATTGCGGCATGGCTATCACCATAGTGACGGAGGTAGTAAACAAAAAAGCTAACCGTCAGTCATACAGCGTTAAGCAACGCGATTGGCTATTTCCACCATAACAGAGCCCGTTTACGGCGAGCCATGGCACTCCTATTAACGCCATTCAACCTGCAATTCCAATTGCAAATCCGCCAGGGAGCGATCGCGAGTCAGTGAAAACTGAGTGGAAAATCAATGGGCACCTATGAGGTATAGGGCTAAATGTATAATTTTCACATATTTAGGGACAACATATCACAGATTGCATTTTATTTTAAGCAACTTTGACATGGATTTCAATCAAAATGAAATATATTTAATACATATGAGCATTACGTTTTTCATCTTTGAGCTGTTTTTTCCCCTGACTCACTAGCATTCTGCTACTCTATTCTGGTGAATGGCCATAGGGAAAGACTTGCTGTGTCACGTGACAGACACTTTGGAAGGGATTTTACAAATGAACAAAAAATGCTAAAAATATTATGTGTGGACTGAGAATTAAATCAAATTACTCTGAACCGCATGCATGAATGCATTTATTCAAGAAAAAATTGTATCTAAAGAAATGCAGCATTTGAGGGTGCAGCTGCATAGAACCCAATTCATTCTTAACTGACTCGCGCGCGCCATCTAGGCGCAATACCACCGGAGTGCTAATTCTCCCCTATTAAAAGTTCTCTGACCATAACTTCCAGTTTCTCTACTCCGCCATCTTTGCGTTACGAACGGCCGTAGTGCATTTCAATGGGAGGACTTCTGAAGTGATTTGTCTCCTCCTATATAAGCGTCTCTGCTAATAGGCATTAAATACATCAGTGAACACTACAGACCACTCGGTGAGTTTCTTACCTTTGTAGGTAGACGTTTAGGAAGGATTGTTCCAATAGACATAGGCTGCTGTTAAGACGCTAAAGCAAATTCTCGGAACAGAAGCGTTTGTCAAAATGTCAATCATAACCATTATATTTCATCATAAGATATCCGAAAACAAGGCTTAATATCATTTTGAGCGAACCCGTACTTTAATGTTAGGTAAAGAGAACAACGTCTATGGATGCAGCCAACATGGTCATTTTGTTGCTTGATATGCTTTGCAAGAAAATATAAGGTTGCTTTTGTCATACATTTAATGGAGGATAGCAACAGATTATCGCCATCGCCAATATCCCCCCAAATATTTTTTTTTTTCCAATATCATCCACCCTTGTGGGAAAATAAACTTTAGTTGCTTGCACAAAATTTGCCAGTGTGTGCACAATTTGTACATCGGCAGTAGGGTATACTCATTTACATTGCCGGCTTTTTTGCCAGTTTGGACGTTAAAGTTATAGTACAGCACAGTACTTTTAAGTTGTATCCAATTTTCATTTCTATAGTGTTGCCCCATGAAAAAAGATATAGCAGAATATTTGCAAAAATGTGAGAGGTGTACTCACTTTTGAGATAAAGCATGTTATACAGTAAATTGTTATTCTTACGTGAATGTGATGGATCAGATGGGTTTCTTCTAAAGTTGTTCTTCTGGGAATTTGCCTTGCGAAATATATAATATCCAATTCCTTTAGAGGAGAAAAACAAAGTTGAGAAATAATGAATTACAAAGTTTACACTAAGTACACTATAAGTTCCTGCATAAGGTCACTTCTGTTCACGTTCCACGTAAATACCAAACAAAAAACAGAACCAGCTCACTCATCACTCCCACATTTCTGTAACGGTCATGAATTGGATGAACATGGATTTGGATGAACATGCTAAGCTGATCATAGCTGTCCCGTTAAAATAACTGCAATGACATTTAGAAAATAAGATCCTCCTGCAAAACTTTAAGTTCGTAAATGCTGGACTAGGTAATATATGAGACAAGCCTAGGTAACATTGGTCATTAAGTAAGGGACTAATGAACAACACAAACACCTCAACCATGCATCTTTCACCAATATGCATGCTGTGGTGCTGTGTTTGTTGGGTGTACTTAAAAGCTAGCCTTTATTTAAAGGAAAAATCCGGTGCGATTTTCTCTTAAAATATGTTAAATTATGACTGGAGCACGGACTTATCGCATAATTCACTTGCACCCAACCCCTCCTTTCGGGAATACGGCTAGTTAACCGATTAGCTACTAACAGTCTTAGCGCTGGAGTTAACTGGTATATCGTTAGTCTGAATTGTATACTGTAGCTCACCTCAATATTTTCCACCATTGACGAAGCTCGAAGTTACTCCAAACTTAATTTCATAGATTCCCGTGGGTATTTACATTTAAAACGGAGCATAGATAACTACAACCACATTTACCACAACTTTGTAGCTTTGTTGTTGTGAGAAAGTTAGGTTTAGGTGTGCATAAATAGCAACCAATCTCATCTTTAACTAAGCATCCGTTCTTTCAACCCTTGAAACGATTCCCTACTGTAACTGGGTTTTAATTGGCCTCTGTCAATTTCTCTTCACGCCCTATATACCTCTGTGTGCCTTTTCTTCTGTCATTTACAAAAAATATTGGCACTGTCCAGCTAAATCGGATAGGCTCTCAGATTCACACTACTCAACTCTGTTAGCACCTCCCCCTCCCCCAACTACCTTCCTGGTGATTGGCTGGAACGGTTTGTAGTGCTCAACCTGTCCCGATTGTGATGTTTCCGGAGACTGGGCTTTTTAACAATGTTTTCAAGGGGCAGGCATCTGGCTAATAAATATTTCAGTTGGCAGTTACTGCACTGTCCAACAAACTTTCCTTTGACTACCCAATAATATTGTCAGACAATATTCTGTAATCATGCTACTATGATGCCAAATCAAAACCATGGACAATGTGAGACCCATCATAAGCTACTGGCAGTGTCCTGGATCTGCCTAAGCTTTCTTCCCGATTTTTTTATTTTTATTTTTAAATAGAAGGGAGTTTTTCATTGGGTGCTCCTCGTACTGTTTGTAAAGCCATGTAAGGCAATTGCATTGTAATTGGGCACACATACAAATATAATAGCATATGTGTAATCTGAGGGAGATGCCTACGATTTGAGACTAAAATTAAATTGAGCTGAAACCATGCAGGAACTCATAGTCACCTTTAACAAAAGCAAAAGTGCACGGTACGGTATGTTGAAAATAAATGCTATTGCCTTTACTTACCCTTTATGATAATGATGGCTGCAATGAGCCATTGAGACAGCTCATTTGGATGATTAACTAAATAGTGAGCTTGGCAAGTGAATGTGAAAGGGACCCACACCAGATCTCCAAAAGCCAACATGAATCCAAAACCATCATGAACTATATCCATTGTAGTCAGAATCTTTTCCTACAATGCAAAGGGTAAATTAAACTTGTGTGATGGGCAAAACAAGGGTAAAGCAGCATTTCACGTTTTCCTTTTTTTCAATGGCTTGGGTAGCACAATGTTTGCATATGATTAACACAGTGTGTCAAATGGCTAGACTGTACTGTATGTCTGAACAATTTAGGCTAGTCAATTGTCTTCAACTCAACTTGACATTAACCCCTCCCTCTCATCTTTCACCATGTAGGGGAGATATGTTACCAGGAGAAAGAAATGAGCAACTGAGATTTTAAAAAAACAAAAACAAAACAAAACAAACAAACAAACAAAAAAACACAATTCCAAAATAGTTGGGACACTACAAATTGTGAATGAAAAAATGTTTTGTTGCTTGATATGAATTTTTTTCTTACGTGTTTTTTTCTCCTACAACAACAAAATTTTGTTGAAATTCAAAACAGGCTCTTTACCTCATGCCAAAGTCCATCTGCCACCCAAAGAAATTGGAAGATGTTCACCAAACACATGGCTGGAGAGGGCAATTCCAGATTCTGTACTTTCATCTCAGCAAGCAACATGGCAAAGTTGATAAGAAGCTGGGGAAACATTTTTTTTTTATTTAGTGGTATTGCCCTGATTTAACATAGTACAAGTAAAGGGATTGAACAGATCAGGGGACAGACACTCACCCAACCAATTAAACCAGGACGCATTTCACAGAAGAATTTCACATCAAAGTTCCTGATACGTGGGTTCAGCTCCCGTCCCATGAAGAAGTCATGAAATAGATATCCTACAGGACCAATTGCATGACTTACATTAGGTTATCACCCGGTAGAATGGAATACTGTTTTCTGATTGGCTGACAGGGTGTCCATTAATTCTTGATAACAAGTCAAGTCAAGTTTATTGATATAGTACATTTAACACAAACAAGTTTGACCCAAAGTGCTCAACAGGACACTTGAGAGATTTGTCAGGTATAAAAGTTTCTAATGCCCTTTAGAATGCAACCTAGTGGATTTTCTTTGATATGAAAATAGTAACCTACCTGAACAGGTTAACTTCTTTCATAACAGAGCCACGTTTTTCTTATGTTTAAACCACTTGCTTACTGTCTATACATTTTAGTTGCAACCGGGTGATAAACGGGATAACAGCCTGCGTGGTGTCCCGATATAAGGTAATAATGGACTTGGTGGAAGCGGACAAGCACTCCGCATTCCACGTGTTTGTCATTAGCTTCCACCTAGTCGATTATTACCTTATATCGTGACAACTCAGCTGCCGCTATCCCTTACAGATTAACAATGCAATTTACTGTTTATTTGTAACATAATTAGAGGAATGCCATCTTACCAGAGTTCCCACTAGGGGCCTGGTCTTCCTCAGAAAGAGAGCGTGAGCGAGTGAAGAGGTACATGCTGAGAAGAATGGAGATCATCAATGCCGATGAATAGAACTGCAGAACATGAGTGTGAATATATGTGAAGTCCATCTCTTGTTGCACCGCAACGCCAACAGCCACAGCACTAATGAGCAATGCATAGAAGCCTGTAAGGAGACACAAAAGATATCAGTAACTCAATAGGCATTCAACAACAAGACAAAGACTTCTAATAGTTTTACCATAACATAGCTTGTACACAAATTTACAACATGTAAATTGTATGTTGGTAAGTTAAATGCTGGGTCTTCATTGTGGAAGTGGTTTCCAGACAGGTGAAACGATACTTGAAGTTGCTGTAAAGTGTGCAAGCATGTGTGTGTGAGTTTATGTATCTGCACATAAGAGAATAATAAAAAAAGAAAAGACTAGCATGAACTGACAGGCACAGCTTTAGACGGTCATAATTTATTTTCCATGTTCAGAAGCCTAATAGCTTTGTTGAAAAAAGTTGTGGAGCTTGAACTACTTTCAAAACTATCTAATGATAAGGCTAAATAAATGCAGAGGGGCTGTAAAGCCAATAATGTAATAACTGTCAATAACATAATAATTTTGAACATAATAATTTTAATGTAATAAAGACAGTATTGTTAGAACTTGCCAATAATGTAAGAAAATGTTTGAAACAATAATGTAATAATCTGTTACTGGCTAAATTAACTGATTAATCACGTGATTAATCCAAAAAATTGAACTCGGATTAAAAAAATTAACTCAGATTAATCCTGATGGATATGGTTCCACTTTCATGCCATGTATTATGTTCAATTCAGATAGAAAATCGCTCAGCTATCAAGTCAAACTATACAGATTATGGCCAAGCTCCTGACTCACAATTAATCATTACAAAATTTTGTGATTAATCAGATTAATTTTTTTAATAGTTTGACAGCACAACTTATTATTATGTAATGTAATAAGTTCAATTCACCTTTGTGAATTTCACTTAATCAAAGATGTATTTATTGGTTTTAAAGTGTAACACTTCTTTGCCATCTGCTATTACTATTGTCTCTTTTAAATAGCGTCTTACACAAAGGATCACTCACAAACTGGACCAACAATCACTCTCAAGATCTTTCCATAGGCCTATAGACTCAGGAGAAGTCAGGCCATCCAAACTTAAGTCATACTATAGGTGACTTTTCACCAGAGATGTATAGTAACTAAGTAGAACTACTTAAGTAGCCTACTTAAGTACTAAAATGCAGTATCTGTACTTTACTGGAGTATTCTTTTTTTCTCCTACTTCCACTTTTACTTCACTAAATTTTTTTGATGAATTTAATACTTCTACTCCATTACATTTTTGATGTGCTGATTAGTTACTCGTTACTTTTATAAAAAAAAATTACAAATCATACCACATCCAATGATAGTCTATCAATGCCAGACCAGACCATCACCAGGTTTTCATTGTCATTATTGGGCGATTCAAGCGGTATAAGAGACCTCAAGCTCCCCTTCGACCTTTCACAGTACTGAATGAATGCAGTGAATTGGGAACGATTAGCAAGGGTCAGTCTACTGCTCCATTTCGAGATGGAAGAAAAACACCAAGTTCTTCAACTTCAAATGATTGTAGTGACGGGAATGGTGGTGACCATCCCTGGCCCTACTTAGAGTCGGTGGCCAAACAGACTATTTCAGCCAAATAAATGTAAAACAGTAATATTCAAACTTTTGACTGCTTTCTTTAATATACACAGTACTTCTACTTTTACTTTCAGTACTTGAGTAGCATTTTTTTAAATACTTTTACTTGCAATACTTAAGTACAAAATTTTTTGAATACTTTAGTACTTCCACTTAAGTATGGTGTTTAAAGAACACTTTTACTTCCACTCAAGTCATTTTTTTCATATGGTACTTTTACTTCCACTCCACTCCTCTTCTCCAGTACTTTATACAACTCTGCTTTTCACACATTCACTCTTCAGCACAGGGAAATGTTGACTCAGTGTTTCCCACACATGTAAAACTTTTTACTTTTTAAAAGGTAAAACTAAGGACAAATAGCCTTTATTTTTAAAGTTTAGTTTTATTCATGGAATACATGCTTTACAATAAGTTGACGTTGTGCCATGTTTATGGTTAAGCCCAACAGCCCTATGTGATGTTGCACTGATGCCTAATATAGCCTAATGTTACAAAGATATAATTAACCCCCCAAAGTTTCAGAAAATTCTGTGGTTAACACTGACTTAAATTTGAAGTACATCTGTGATTACATGAAGAGAAACAATGTTACATTTTGCTTATGCAGATCATGAAAACACCTTGTATCTTGAGAATAGGTCCAAAAGTACATAGAAATCCAATACAAATAGCTATTCTAAAATTAGCAATATTGGTGTTACTATTTAGCTTTAGGGCTTTCTAAATTTTGCTTAGGGCAAGGGGTGCCCAACCAGTCGATTGGCAGCAAATTTCAGGTAGATCGCGTAAGGTTCCAAGAAAAAGGCTCAGATATTCTGGTTTCATTTCTCTTTGTTTTGGCTATAACATGCGATTAACATAAACACGATAGATAGAATTGCTGCAAACCACTGCCTAACTTGTGGTCTGAGTAATCTCTCTTGTACAGTGAGGTAAACAAAGTCTTAATGCAGAAGTTTAATATGCGCGCAGCCAGTACAATGAGGGCTGTTTTTTATGGCAAATCTACTGCGGAGTGACATGAGAGGGTAGCCTAGGTCAAGTTGTCATCATTTTGTGAGCTCTGTGAGTGTGGTTGCGAATAATATGACATTTTGTAAAGAACTGACAGACCAGTTTAATGAGTGTAACGTTAACGAAAAGCCCACATCACGGCAGAAAAGTGTGCCTGGAATTAGATTTATTATTATTTCTTTTTAATCATATGGTCGATCTTTTCGACCTTGTCATCTCAAAAGTAGCACACAAGCTGAAAAAGGTTGGGCACCGCTGGCGAATTGATGCATGCCACAGCAGAATGACATTTCCATCTTTTTGCCTCATATAATTTTGTGCAAAGTGTTCTTGAGGGATTTTTTTTTTTTTATTATTATTATTCGCATAGGCCTACATAAATATGACACGGCAGTATCATTACCACTGCGCGATGAGGCCAAATAGCGGCATCTGAAGGTTATATATATTACTGCTCCATCTGTCACCTGTTGCTACGCCGACATTATTACTTTACGGGAAGAGGCTAAATAGCCGTTGACTGGAATACATGCCATGGTCGTGGGTAGGACACCTGGAGGTGTGTGTTTTAATGTTTCATAAAGAGAATATCGTGTAGGGACGTGGCTTACCATAACTGTTAATGCTCATCTTTGCGATCATTAACAGCAGTTCACCAAACTCATCAAAGCCTCAAAGTTAGCTGTCAATGCTAGCTAATTTACGATCGATAACTAATGTCACCACCATGCCAAGCTCATTTTCTGCAGGAAACCCTGGATGCTGTAGAGTGTAAGGTTTTGTCCATGAATACGAAATCAAATCCCCAGTTTTAGGATTCTCCTTTTAGAAACTTACCATTGATCCTGTACTTCAATTTCTTTCCAGTCTTCAAAGGCATTCCATCCACAACCTGCAAAAACATATGGGCACAGGTTTTACTTTGTCATATGCTCAACTACTTTAACCTATGTACAGTATTTCAAATAGTTTCAACTACTTTAAACTATATATTTGTTTAAAAAAAAAAAATCCTTTGTAAAACTGGAAATATTTGTGAATTGTATCAGTTGTGGATCACCAATTACACACATTCATCGCTTTCCTCCATAACGTATTTTTGAGACATTCTTTCTGCATAATCCGCACAGATGCACAAACAAATGCCTACTGATTCGCAAATACACAGACATGCACGCTAGACATCCTCTATATGGCAGTGTCGTTCCATTTATTACCTCCTGATAGGGATTAAATCAGGGGTTTAATCATAGATTGTAGGGCTGTAACGATACACCAAATGACAATTCAGTTGGCTTCACGATGCCCATACATCACCACGATGCACATACATCTCATGATTTTTACTGCATGGATATGGATGAAATTTTCAGACAACGTGTGTAATGGGATGAGTAAGAACAGATTCAATTTTAAACTCCGTAGAGAACTGGTTAAGAGGTTATTACATAGTTGTATTATGTAAAGCGTCTCATAGTCTGTAACTGTTTGCTTGTGCTTGCTTGGTCACGATTAATTTATCTGTAGATCTGCCAGCAGATAGCTGTTGCATCTGGAAAGGATCTTCCTCTAACCGACAATCTGTGTTGTAGCACTGCCTGCTGCGTCTCTCTGTCAGTTTGCCCTGAACGGACAGTAACGTTTGCCAAAAATAGAGTATCAGTATTGCGATCTATTTCTTGTCTTAATACCTCCGTGTGAATAAAACGTAGGCTATGTTAGTTAATGTAATTTTGTAGTCCTCCCCACAGGGTCCTCCCTCCCTCAAAACAACAGGCTCGTTAGCTAGTTCATGTTAGGTGCAACGTAAAAATAACATTAGGCTATCATGTTAGATCCATTATTTTTAAAAACAACAGCTAGATGTTGTTTGATATAGGCATTTAGTATGAACTTCACATCCTACGGTAATCAAACATGAGTTCGTCTAGCAACATTTACATGAAAGTTGCTATTTGCATAGGCTACCAAGGCAAATGTGACGTTTGGCTTGCGCCGCAGCTACCTTTTCTTCTTTATGAATAATTTTTATCCTTTTAAAAATTAGCCTACAACCTGAGACAGCGCAGCAGATCTAGGCTATGTTTTGCAATTGATTTTATTCCTTGAAATGGCAATTTGCTTTAAGTTAGTTAACCATGTTAGACTACGTCAGGCCCATTCACAGCTGTGCGAACTTTATCATAGAATTATAGAACTAAACTGGCATTTTCTCCGTCATGACATCTTTATCAGTTTTAAGTGTCTTGCCAATTAAAAGCCAGGTAGAGCATCTGTCATGTCACATTTACTCGAAAATTAATTTCAGTTCTTCTTTAGTATCTCAAAGGGGAAAAAAAGTTTGTTCATGTTTGGCTAGCATACAGTATGTTTGGCTTTGAATGTGTGCATATGTCATATATTACCTTTCCCAGTGGCAGCATATACAGGAAAGCCTGAAAAAACAGCCAGAGGATGACCAGTCCAAACACTTGCCAGTCCCAAAGAGCCTCAGCAGATGGGAAGCTGTCAGGCAAAGTAATTAGACTGGTGTCTTTGAAGGAAGCTTGAAGGAGGAGAAGCAATACAACAGAGGGAAGGAACAGCAGCATGCCAAATGTGCCTGCAAAGAACAATAAAAAAAGACCATGTAACAAAATAAAACCTTTCCAGTCATAAAAAAACGTAGTAATTAAGATAATCTTGCTCATATTTGACTGAATGCGCTAGATAGTGAGTGCAACAAAAGAATTCAGAACATGTAGACCAAACGCCAACACAAAGACCGAGCAAGCAGTTGAGTCAATGGCACTTCTAGTCTTACTTAGAGTTGTATGATTCATTGACTTAATTTAAACTGCTCGTTCACCTTTGCCTTCGGCCTATGCTGTTCCAAATTCTTTCATTCCACTCACTATGTAGTGCAGTCAGCATACTTGTACAACAGGGCTATGTCTGAATAGTGTTGGGTATCGATTGAGTTTTATTCGATACTGGTGCTAAATCGATACTTTTAAAACGGTGTCAGTGCCTGAAGAGTATATAAATCAGCACCTGAAGAAAAAAAAACACCAAGCCAATTGTTCTATAAGGCTACTATTATTATTATTATTATTATTATTATTATTATAATTATATTATTATTAATAATAATTAATAACAATATTATTATTAATAATAATAATAATAGTAATAATAGTACCTCCGCCAAGAAGGTTATGTTTACGCCGGCGTGTGAGAACAGCAGAGCGCATTAGAACAGCTGGGGATTCAATTAGCACTGAAATTCACATTGTCATTTAGTCTGGTTACTACCATTTATGCTGCCGCCGGGATCGTACTTGTACCACATTTCAGTACCCAACCCTATCCCTGAATGACATCAGACCATCATTTTTGTTCGCTGATTGGATCAGACAGGATGCATTTGATGTGAACAAGGCCAATGGCAGGAAACCAGATAGAGAACCGTATTTTCCGCCCTATAAGGCCCTCTGGAGTATAAGGCGCACTGTCAATAAATTGTCTATTTTCAAACTTTTTTCACGTATAAGGCGCACCGAACTATAAGGCGCATTTTTGTAACTGAGGAGACGTGCAGAACATTCCCTCCAATTTGCATACCACTTCAGCTAATCGACACTTCCTGCTTTATCCTGCATCTTATTTGGTTCTAATCGTGGACAAAAGTACTATTATCGTCTATTCGTCTCCATTTTATTATTCGTTTTCTGCACACGGCAGTTTGGTTTTCAAATGCATACACATCCACATACACAGTAATAGTTAGGGATGCACCGATACCGATACCAGTATCGGGTATCAGGCCGATACTTCGTTAAAATACTCGTACTCGTATTGGTACATACACTGCCGATACCACGCACCGATACCACTCAACAATGAATGGACCATTTTCACCGCATCAAAAATGAACACACTAGGTGTGTGAAATTGTCATAAACGACTTCAGCCTCTAGGGGGAGACATATGACCTGAACATTTGGCTTCGGTGATCTGTTAGCGTCTCTGGCGGCTAATAGCAAGTGAGAAACTGACAGCATTAGACGACGGAACACATTTTCCAGTGAGATCAGCAATGTCAGCAATTTCGGAATTCTTTAAGACAAATGATGACGACAGGAGAAAGGCACATTGTAAAATCTGTACTGCTACGAGCTGGTGATTAAGTAAGGTGGCTATTAGGCTACAATCAACAGCTTTGTTGCCCATCATTGCAGGCTACCGAGATGCCATGATCATCAGCAGTGGTTAGCCAAACATAAACATCTCAATGTTTCCCGAGCACAAATGAGCCAAACACTATTGGATCATATAAATAAACCATTTGTATATTACAAAAAAGTTACACTTCAGTTTTCTATGTGTTCGTAAATTTTACGGTGCCGTTCTGAGCACATGTAGCTAGTCACGATCAAAGCTTGGCAGGTTGCGCCATTACTCTTTCAACCAGAGGGGTGGACTGTACCATGTTATTACAGCAGACACTATTACCACTGTTTCATGTGAATATTGCAGTCTATTTTTGTTTTAACACCCACATACAATTATTTAGGTTAGATAACATTTCATAATGTTAAAAAGAAAAACAAAACAAAAAAATGTACTGTAAATATTTTTAGCTGCTTAATAAAATTCGATGACTTCAACCCTGATGACATACATTCTGTTTTCCTTGACTACATTCTGTCTTTGCTTTTGTCAACTAGGCCTACTGTATGCTGCACATTATATTTTCCTATTAATTTGATGAAAGTTTTTTTTGTTACAGTTTTTTTTTTAATTGTTTTCAGACAAACTAATACATTTATACATGTATTAAATAAATTAATTTCCACTCAATTTACAAAATTCTACAAGAAGCATAATATCTACGCACATTTGCACATTAGGCCCAATTTCTGCCTCACACCTTCAAGGAAAACCCAATCTCAGAAATATCGGTATCGGCAAGTACACATGCAAAAGTACTTGTACTCGTATCGGTTTTTAAAAAAGTGGTATCGGTGCATCCCTAGTAATAGTATGGTCGGTGAAACCAAAGCCCATTTACTGCTCCCATTAAACCCTCTCTGGAGAAGCACAGTGGGCACCTGGCCAATGCACATTAGCCAACAAGAATAAAGCCGCTAGCGGCAATGACGGCGATTGATCCAGGTATAACGTGCACCGGACTAAAGGCGCACCTTTGCTTTTTGAGAAAATTCATGTCTTTTAAGTGCGCCTTATAGGACAGAAAATACGGTACTTGAAGGAGAAGAAATTCTATCAGAATTACATAAGAGGGCAATGGCCATCTTAACAAAAAATCATTATTGATATTTCTAATTTCAATAATAAAAGAAACTGCTGGCATCACGATAAAAAGCCCCATATGCATTTCATATGAAAGCCTACACTCACACAACCTTACCAATCCTGCCACCAAACTCCAGCTCTTCCGTTTTAATGGATGTAGCTGGTGGTGATGTAGAGACTTCATCCACCTTCTTAACATCCTCTGCCTGCTTGGGGTCACCATCCTTACGTCGGCGAAGGTTGTAACGGCTCCGCTGCTCAGTTTCCACATTTGGCTTTTCAGGGGAAAAAAACACAATTTTCAAATAAGATATATGGCTGTCAAGTTAGAGTGGTAACACTTCACTCGCGCAATACATGATTCACGCAGTTGTGTGAAATGTAAGTACAACACTAGGGGGCAGCATAAGTCCACTAAATGGGGTGCACTAGGATTTACACTTGGGTGTCTTGCAGGTTCCAAACCAGTATCATGCATGGTAGTGCACACTAGCACTCCCTTAGTCCTAATTAGCCTACTCAAAGATCGATTTCAAATATAAAATATGCTGTCTATTTACAGAATACCTTTCAAGAATAATTCTACTGTACATTCGGAAAATATCACTAAAATGTAGTGGTGGGCCGTTAACAGCGCTAACGTGCTGCGTTAATGCCAGACTCTTATCGGGTGATAAATAAATTAAGGGCATTAATCTATTCTCAAAGTTGTCTCTATTGCATCGCGAATGAATCCATTCCATTTTATGGAGCGAATGAATATCGCTGGGAATCCGCTCCGTTTTGCATTACCAACAACAACTCACCGTATGTAAGCTAAAAGTGATGAGAGTCGTCAGTGCAAGCAGTGAACGTGCAAGCTGCCACTGGAGGAGGGAACACCAGCCCCATCGCTCACATTAAGTAGCTTTTGCTAAAACAGTCTTTTATTGTATGCCCTCAAAATTTACTCATGCCATGTTAAATTAATTTTCAATTATTAACTCATTGACTGCCAGCGTTTTTCAGAATAGAGAGTTCCATATTGCCAGAGCTTTTGGTCAATTTTGAGAATATTATGTGCTATTACTACAGAAACATCGAATGTACCAAAAGAAAGAGCAGACTCTCTTCTTTCACCAGAAAAAAGTTTGTTTCTACCCCTTTCCGTTCTTTAGTAATCAGCATGCGAACACAAGCAAGTTTCACCAAAAACTCCCGTTTTTGACCAAAAAGGGAGAAAATTAGCATTTTGTTTAGACAACAATAGGGTCTTAGATGCGCATATTTTTGACATCCATGTTACAACGACAACATGATTACATTCGATGATACTGCATCCAGTCCGTAGAACTCACCTGACTAGCGAGCTGTCAGCTAGCTGGCCAGTGTAACCATGAACTATTCTCCCCGCTTGGCAACGGTTGTTCTTCTCCATTGCCCACGATCAGGACACTACTGGAACTACTGCGACTGTCACACATATAGTGCGAAGTGCCTAAACTTCTCAGATTTACGTCTACGTTTTGCCGGTAGCATGTCCTACCATGTTGTACTGCTAACCAGAGTTTAGTTACAAAGTTACAAATTCAAAAGCCAAATTTCTGTCGAACCCTTCATCACAGCAACCATCAAATAACACCATTAGAAAGCTCAATTTACTCAATTTTGTCATATGTGCATATACCATAATAACTGTGAATTCAGGGGACATGGTGAAACCGTTGGTTGATCGCAAAGAGATGTCTCACGCCCCACCTGTCATGTGTCTGCGCCACTAGTGGGGCCCGCCCCACAGTTTGAGAAACACTGGTCTAGGGATATGCATGCTAATCTGACATCCAAAGTGACCCTGACCACCTACAGGGTCAATTTGGTTGTACAATTTCCCATGTAGAAGTCTGATATTTACAGACAAGGTTCGGCAGGTCTTCCCGCAGCCTGCCCCATCAAAAGACGCAATTGACGTATAAATACGTCTTTGGCAGTGAACGGTTGTATTTCAAATGAGCTATTAATTCGTCAATGGCAGTCAATGAGTTAATGAAGTGGTAGGATATAGTATGCTAAGCTTAGCCTACTGTTAGGTCTATTCTTGGTTAGGGTTGCCAACTTTCAGAAATCAAAATAAAAGATCTTTGATGATGTGCCTAAATATGCTAAAAGCCATATTTAAACGAACAAACACAAACTTTAGCTGATAGAATTTCAATCATAATATGACACCTGATAGTCTGAAAAAAAAAAGTACCTGATTTGGAAAAAAAAATATCTCTGAGACCACATTCAAGGTGGGGTTCAGAATTCTGGATATACGACCTAATTTCCAAGAAAGGCTGAATGATATCTATCAGTGGAGACCGTTTAACACATTTCATCCAGTCCTTCTGGCTGCTGAGCTTGCAGGTGCTAAGCTAACGCAATTCAATGGACCGAGGTAGCCAATAGAAACATCTTACGAACTCCACAGTACACCTTCAGCAAATAAATTATAATGCCAGACGATCGAGGTAAATGTATGTGTTGATATAACAATGTATTACTATAATAACAATGTGTTGCAATGTATTAGTGTATAGGCAGCAGTGTTGTTGCCTGTAGCCTGCAACGGCGGATCGATATTAGCTACCATAGCAAGCTTATCTGCAGCGGTCAGTGCTACTGAAGCAAAAAGCGACATTCAATGCCACGTTTGGAAGACAAACCGATCTGATTTAGTAGACGATGATGAGGAATTTGTTTTATCCGACTAACCAGACTGTATGTGTCAGAATACGCTGCCGAAGAACTAAGTGAATGCTCAAGACGGAAAGAAATCTCAACTTACTTAACTCGGTCCTGCCAGGCATAACCGGTAGCTACATCAGCTAGAAACTTGCCAAAACTGTCCGAGCTCACATGACTTCTATCAGCAAAGTTAGCGGTTTGCTTAGGCCAGTGTTTCTAAAACTGTGGGGCAGGCCCGACTAGTGGAGCAAAGACACATGGCAGGTGGGGTGTGAGACATCTCTGTGATTGGCTGACGCCATGCCTCCCAAATTCACCTATTCAAATGATATATGTCAAATGATGTTGAATAACTGCAACAGAAAGGATTGGTTTTAAGCTTTAAAAATTGACCCCTTGAAATACCTTATACGTCACTGACCCATTACCCATTTCTCAAACTGTGGGGCGTGGACATGACAGGTGGGACTTTACCTTTCAATCAACCAATGTCACACTGTGCCGTTGCTGTGATGAGCAGTTCAAGAGAAACGTACCTTTGAATTTACATGAAAATTCTAACATTAACGCAGCTGTGTCCATCTATACCCATTCAGTGAAATATCCCACTCAAATAGGGAATACCACATAACAAAATAAAACCAGGGAATTTACCAATTTCAATGGCATCAATGCAATACTCCTCATCACCCCTTAAACATGGTGTGATATCTATGTATATCTATTTAAGCGGCACCTTTCATTTACATATGAAAATTATGGGCAAAAGTGAGCACCGAAAACCGATTTCTGGTTGGCCATCAATTTGACTGACCTGTTTGTTACCGCCTTCCATGGCTGCGGGACAGTGGGAAAAGTTTAAGAACTACTATCGTATAGTTTCTTTTCATTCGGGCAAAATATGCAACGGCTAAACTTGCACCACAACCATGTAAACTTGCACCTGAATGCATGAAAACTTGAAAATTTGTGTACTCACCTCACTGGTATCCTCTTTCTCATGCTTGTTGTTACTGTTACTTTCAGCCCGAGGCACCTGGAAAAATTGCATATGGACACTCAGCATGATGACCAAAACAGGACATTAGGACTAATGACTAATTTGAATTGCCTTGATATCTTACCACAGGGGTAAGTCGAACTTCCAACACCTCCTTCAGCTTGTCTTTTTTTGCGTCAGTGGTACGTGAAGAGGTGCGAGATGAGGATCGGCGGGAGGTTCTGGCTGGTGAGCGAGACCGGCTACGTCGTCGTGCTGGTGAGCGAGAACGTGAGCGAGATCGCCCAGATGCCTGCCGAAAAGAGGTGTTGCTCTGCACAACAGAATAAGGCAATCATTAATGTGAATCAAGAAAACAAATTACATCAAGTGTGTTTCTGTATTAATCTTGGTGTTAAGAATGGACCAAGATGCACTGGTAATGGAGTACCATATCATAACATTACAAGTCCTAAAGGGGCCCCATTACACCCATTTTTACTGTCAGTGATTTAATTTCAATGGCGTAGTAGAGTTTATTTATGTTAGTGAAAAATTCAGATTTTATTTTTTTCATATGTATTTGTTTCAGACCCCTGTATAAAATGCCAGGAAGGAGATCATTTGAGCTTGTCAGTGTTCCAGAATAGGTAAAGCAGAGAGCTATACTACTGTGGCATCATTGCAGCCCTACCAGAGGCCACAGTGCATCTTCTTCCACCTAAAAGACGCAGACACAGTGAAAGCTTCACGTTTTTGATTACTTCAGTCTCATTTATTGCACAGTTAGCCTGGGACTCCATGCCCGTAGACTTTATTCCTAACATGAAACAGTTTGGGGTAACATTTTTTGACACCAAGAGTGGGGATGGTGACTGACAGGTCGCTAAGGTAGGTTATCAAACCTGGCTTGACTGTAACTTAGCATAACTGTTATGACCTCATTTCAGTTGTCTAGTACAAGATTTAGGAGAGATTGATTTAAAATGACCCTCGCCTTGTCCACGTAATCCGAGCCCCTCTGAACTTCTCAATCGAGTTTAATTAAGTTTTTAGGATGTTAACTAGCATCACCTGGCTGGATACCTATTCATGTTAGCTAACGACGATTTACAAGTAGGCAAATGACTGCTGAGTTTTCAAGACGTAGTTAACTCAAACACACCCTTTTTTTTGTCAGCATCACTTCATTTATTAATTTAAAAGCAACCACTGTGCTAAGCCACAGAATAACTTTACCACAACAAACAGCGCCCTTTCGAAGCAAGTCTGCCAGAGGTAGGGAGGGTTGATTCAGAGACACCGGAAGCCAATCTAGTTTACTTGCCCACAGCATGTGATAGCCTAACTTCTTCCCCAAACGAACTCAACTGATTGTGACCATACTGATGACTAGTCCCATTTAGACCCCTGTAAAGTACATGATCACGTAAGTACTAAATTTCATGGAATGTTCAAATCCCAACAAAGCGTTTTGAGTCTGTTGGAAAATATAGATTCTGCGGTTCTGCATTGAGATTTGCAATTATTGCTAACCTTTTACATACACCAAATACTATGTGACAGACGATAGGGAAAGAAATATTTTAAAAACCATGACAGGCCCCTTTAACATGGTTTATAGCGCGGTGCGCCTTGAAGTCCGGTGTGGCTTATACGTGAAAAAAAGTCTGTCTAATCTTGGCACCAAGAGAACCCCTAAATCAGTTGCTAACTAAGAGTTGTCTCTTAAAACTTAAAACCTACTTTTAATTAAGGAAAAAGCAAGATAAAAGTTCTGTTGCTAAGGTTGATGTCAGCTCTCATATACAAGCCTGCTTACATTAACTCATTGACTGCCAATGACGTCTTTAGACGTCAACTGAAATACTACCGTTCACTGCCAATGACGTCTTTAGACGTCAACTGCGTTTTTTAATGGGGCGGGCTGCTGAAAGACCTAGGGAACCTTGTCTGTAAATATCAGAATTCTCCGTCGAAAATTGTTGTTCCAAATTGATCCTGAGGGTGGCAGTGTGTCACTTTGGATGTCAGAGCCGTATATAGATATCTATATACGGCTCTGTTGGATGTGAGATCAGCAGAGATTCATAGGTATAGCCAAGGGAGAAGTAGAGAAAGCTAATGGCATGGCTAAATATGCTGCTAGCAAAGTGCAGACGTAAATCGGAGAAGTTTAGGCAGTTCACACTCGATCAGCGTATGTGTCACTGCCATAGTAGTTCGAGTAGTGTTCCGATCGTGGGAGATGGAGGAGATCAACCTTGGGCAAACGGAAATAGCAGTTGTGACTTGTTTCACTGCCCAGCTAGCTCACAGTTCCGGGTCAGGTAAGAATTTGCGAGCCGGATGTTGATCGCTGAGTTATCGCTGTCACAGCCTGTAATAGCATATATTTACCTTGTTACAGCAATGTCTATTTTATTACCAAAAGCCCCCTGTTACTGTTGTTGTTGTGGTCGTATCAAAGGAAGACATTTTCACGATGTTTGACGTGCTAATAGACCGAAAAATAGGCGCATCCAAGACAGTATTGTTGTCAAACAAAACGCTAATTTTCTCCCTTTTTCAGTAAAAAACGGGAGTTTTTGGAGAAAGTAGCTTATGTTCGCCTGCTGATTTCTAAGCAATGGAAAGGGGTAGAAACGAACTTTTTTTTTCTGGTGAAAGAAGAGAGTCTGATCTTTCTTGTGGTAGTTTCATCGTTTATGTAGTCATAACACATAATATTCTGTGGCTCTTTAAAAAACAGTCAAAATTATCCAAAACCTCTGGCAGTATGGAGCTCTCTATTCTGAAAACGGCTGGCAGTCAATGAGTTAACATTTGTGATATAAATAAAACTTTGACAATGCTTTTGTGGAGTTGTTGCATTAATCATTAAGGAATAAATATGTAGTTTGCACAGAAAAAAAAACACACCACTAATACCCTTACTGAGGCATATGTGCACTTTATTTATTATCAAACTGAATATGTCTACTTCCTACAATGGGTCCCTGTTAGAAATATGGTTTCACTGAAAATTCCCACGTGCAACACAATTTTTTTTTTTTTTCAACTACCAGGGAGTTGGCTCTGGCAGAGCCGTATATAATAGTCTATACAGCTCAGGGGGCGTATAAGACAAACTTCCTATGTTAAATGCAAATAAATTTGGATTTAAGGTACTGATTCCAGGTACTGATTCTGAATATTTTGTGCTGATTATGACTTCTCTCGGAAATACGGCTAGTTAACCGATTGGCTACAAACAGACTTAACGTTCGAGTGAACCTGCACCTGAATCGTCGGAGTTGAAAACTGCAGCTTAACTCCATAATTTCCACCACTGACGAAGCGCAAAGTTGTTCAGCATCATTACCTAGTACTGTATATTTTTGCAGTTCGTTTTTGGAAAAACGTTCCAGGGCAGAAAGGCAGCAAATTGCCGCTATTGGCAAGCTAACACTAACAAACTAGCTAACACCACTTTGAGAGGCATTTCAAATGACAACCCACTGGATTACATGCACAGAGTAAAATAAAGTTTGACATATGATATGTAGGCCTAAGTGTTTGATATCATTTCAAGCCCAGTAGTGTAAGCTAAGCTGTTACTGTTTGTTTTAAGAATAAATGAACTTACATTTCACTTCAGTTTTAAACAGCAATATCAATAATATATATCAAAAAAATTATGCAAAAAAAAAGAGAAACTTTTGCCCCAAGGCTATTGGCTTCTAAAGTCATTAAGTGTCGCCTATGTGTCATCTGACATTGTACCAATTAGGCTACTTGCAGTACAGACATAATTATGGCACTATCATAACTTGTCACTGAATTAAATTCAACTTGATGAATAAATGCTATTTGCCACTTGTTTCTAATAATTTTGACTTTCAAATATCAAAATTTCGACTTCATATCTCCAACATTTAGACATTTTATCTCATAATTTTGATTTTTTTCTGACCATTACTGTACGTAATGCCAGTCGGGTGCATTACGTACAGTATGTAGCCTATAATTGGGCTCTGCTTAAAGGGCAACTTCAGTCATTTTCAACAAGAGCTCTATTGCTCAAGCTACTTGAGATTAGCCAATACTGAAGACGCAAGACATTTTGGTCCAACCATATAGGTTTCCTTGAACAGAGAATAATCACTTACAACTAGCCCAATGGGGCAGAATTTTGAACGGTATTTTTAACATCTTAACATACTCCAAATGTCACCACAAAAAAAAGCCGAATGGAACGGAGCCAGTCTTTTTTTTTTCTTTGACTTGACAGGGCTTTAGCCTCGAATCGAATGGCCAGGCCTAATGACGCGTCTGCACTCCTACAATTTCACGCACCTCAGCCAAAAGCGCGCTGTTTGCATCCCTGTATAAATGAGTGGTTATCATTGAGAATCAAATACAACATGACTCAGGGTATAAATCAAAGTGGACCAGAAAATTACATTTATCTTTCCATTCACTTAAGGTCAAAGGCTCATTGCGAAACCGGAAGTGGGCGTGACTTCGGTTCCCTATTGCAAGGTATTTTGCTATTTGTTTACTGAACCTACATAACTACAAATGGCTGAAAAAGTGTTAAAACTGTGTGTTTATGCAAGCAGCCAGACATTGTTTGTTTACAAAACGGTTTTGTAAACACTGCATAAAAACACTATTTTAACCACTTTGTCAGACATTTGTAGTCATAAAGACTACAGTGGTGTGTTGTAATGGGTCTGATGTTACATAGCTTTTGGGGTGATATTTGGAGCATGTTTATGCTGAAACAGGGTTTCCCCAGGTTTGACCACCACAAATTTAAGACTTTTTTAAGACCTTTTTAAGACCACTTCAAAGAAAATTAAGACCTGAGCGGCCCAAAATTGCAATCGGCGTGTAACTGAATTTGGATATAGTGTGAATGGCTGGAACTTACAGAACTTACAGAAACACAGTGGGCTGACCAAACATTACCTAGAGTTTAACATGGCAAGCCTACAGCGGTTTAAACCACATCAATATTGATGTAATCTAGGGTAAGGTCAGGTCTTATTAATATAATGTTTGTTAACTACTCTTTTAAAGACAGAAACAAACAAAAGGTAAAGTTTAGCTAACTACACCAACACTGACCTCCTGGGGGTCACAGACCCCACTTTTGAATATTTTCCCCTATTTTTCTAGTCAGAAAAAAAAAAAAAAATCCTGTTACTATAGGCCCGCCTAAATACAAAAATCCCGGCCTGACAATTCTGTTATTTGATCATGACTGGCTACACAGTTTAACCTGCCTTTCCCCTTATTTAATTAAGGTAACTATAATCATAATTATTTTCTTTTATATAGTAGATGTGATTTAAGTGCTCCAGTCATTTAGTCTACAATAATGTGCTCCCACAACAGATTACAGTTTTAAAAATTGTGTTCATTTCACAGGTTTCAATGAGATTGAAAACTTGAAAACTTATCTCTGCGAATTATAGGTCTATATTATAATGTGTGATGATCTAGCAAGTTCAGCCTTTAACACTAGATAAAGACATACCTTGCCTAAATATAGGCGATCTTTACACTGAAATTAAACCCTCTCATTCTCTAGCAAGTACGTTATGAATGATACCAATGGATAGATCTGGTTGTCTAGTTTAATTTAATACCAAATACCTCGATTGTAAGAGGTATAATGTCCATTTAAAGCTTCCGAAAGACAATGAAGCAAAACCGGAGATATGTTTTGCGGCAATACGCGCGCAAAAGGAGTAATTAATTGGCGCGTCTGAAGAATGTTTAACTTATTTTCGGCTCGAAAAAATGACCAAGGTCCGGACCTCGGTGTCCTCTATTGTAGTTACGGCCATGCTGCAGCCCATGGCCAAATGCTACAGCAATGTTGTTTTATCTTTTGGAATTCAGTTTTGGTTGCATTTATCTATATCAAGGATATAAGCATTTTGTATTAACAGGCAAATATCTGGATTAAGCCAGTTTGCTAATTTTGTTGTAGGCTACTTTCATTGAATTTGCGTGATAGCCTGTGTGGCATAATAAACCATGCAGCCACCACACATTAAACTGCAGTATGCTCTTGGTGCGTCAAAAAACAAGGACGCCCGACGAAAACACGGTCAACTTTTCCAACTGAAATAACATTTACTAGCAAACACAAGATAGCTGGCAAATATCTTACAGATTGTCGTTTAGCTACTAACATTATGATTAACTTCATTCATAATCTCAGTTTTTCATATCCCACCAAGACCGTTTACCTTCCTATGAGGCTGATAACCTGACGCGCTCAAGCCAGATAGAGGGAAGGAGGGGAAAGAAGTCAGCGCTGCTGCTGCCGTGTTTTCACTTGATACAATGACGCGAATACAGCATGCTAGGCGCTCACTGGTAGCGCTGTAAAGCCTGTTTAAAATTAGGCTACTGTCGGCACAAAGTTTGCAAATTCTATGACGCTGCAATCCGGTTGACTATGAAAGTAGTACATTTATGATATTTAAGACTTTCATTTTGAAAATTAAGACTTTGCCACGGAATTTAAGACATTTTAAGGCCTTAATTTTGGAACATTTTATTTAAGACTTTTTTAAGACTTTTAAGACCCCGCGGCTACCCTGTGAAAACACAGTTTAAAAATCTGCCCCAGATTTTTTTGTGGCTAGATGTAAGTGATTATTCTCTGTTCAAGGAAAACTATATGGTTGGACCAAAATGTCTTGCATCCTCAGTATTGGCTAATCTCAAGTAGCTAAAGCAATAGAGCTCCTGTTGAAAAGTCAAAGTCAAATTCCTTATGGCAATAAAATGGACACCTGAAATGCGAATTAGCAGATTGTTATAAAAATAACACCTAATTTTCATATATTTTGTTACAATACAAAAAAAAAAAAAAAAAAAAGCAGTGCATCTGGAGAAGTTTCATGGAGATATTGATTAGTTGAATTTTCCACCCTATTCATCTGTAATGCCTTGTCAATGGGGTCTGTGTTGCTGCATCTGCAAAACATTCCAACTCTGCACCCCGAATTTGGGCTGAATAGCCTTTTTATCAACTTTTCATCAAATTTGGTATGAGGAACATTCAGTTGAAATGGCAGTTAAGGAAAAACAGTTCATTAAGTTTGAGCTTCACCGTCTTTACCAACTCTTTACTTTAGGGTGTCAATATGAGCCCATCAGAAACATAATATGAATCATGAAAATAAATTACTTACACTTAAACAGTTAAATTTACTTTTTAATGCCCTTTTTTACTGCCGTCAGATTTACAAAAAAAAAAAAAAAAAAAAACCCACACACATCACAACACTAAATTGCAAGTCTTAATCAGCGACCTCTACAACATACTGCATTACATACAAAAAAATAGATTTGCCAGTAGGCCTACCATGCCAGCAACAACAATCATTAATGTTAATGATATGAGCCATGTCATATTTAGCTTATAGGCTCATGTCAACAACCTCAAGCAAAAACTTACCTTGTCTTTTATGTTGTTACAAATATCATTTTTATTTTTTATTATTCCATCATCCACTTTTAAAGTGTGAACCCAATGCTACATAAAAAAAGGCATATAAAGCCTGTGGCTATGGTGAGTAACTCCTTTCATATCACTGTGCCATTTAGAGATGACGCGAAGTGGTAAAAGTAAGCTAGTGTTGCTCTAATTCAATCACAAATCCCTATATCACAGTACAACACAGTACAATTCCTGAGTATCATACCTTGATATCACTCTCCTTCAGCTCCAACTCTGTGCCATCTTTGTAGATGACTGTGTACAGCTGTGTATCTTCATCATGGCTCAGTACTTTCACCTCATAGTACAGACTACTGCCAGGCCAGCGACCCATCACAGAGTCCCCAATCTGAAATTTGCTTGGCATCCTCAACTGTTGACAAAAGAGAGAAGCATTCAATAATGCCATCCAAATATGGAAAAATACAATTTTATGAATTACAGTCAAGCGACCAAAACCAATACCAGCAGAAATGCATTAGGTTCATGTGACAGTACGAGAAGGTCTTACCTCACAGCCATGTACACATAACAAAATTAGAGACCTTCTAGGGTTATTGGACTAAAAGTAGCAACAATGGCCTTAGACACACAACAAATGACAAAGAATCTGTGATGTCAGCGAAATTCACAGGGGTGAGCTAGGCTCCTGACAAAAGTGCTGACATTCCTAACAAACTGTGCCATGAGTAGTTTCAAATTACTTATGTTTCCTGACCTTTCAGAGTACTTCACCTCTTATATATTTAATTTTTTTCTAAAACATTATTTTTCTGAAACATTATGCTAATACATTGCACCCCAAGCAGTAGTTCAAGGTCAAGTTTAGGGCAGCTATACATTAGGTTCCATTATATACACTACATGTCTTTTCCTGATCGTTCATGGTGAAATATAATGGTTAAGATTACATTTTTGACAATTGCCTTTTTTTTTATTGTTGCAAAAGCATCCCCCTACAGAATGGCCGATTAGGTACCTTGCTGCAATCTTTCATTGACAAACATCATTGATATTTCGTCAAACTCAGAGTGGTCAGTAGCCTAATGTTTATGGACATGCTGACACAACTTTCCATACAAAGTACATGTATAGTTTAGGGTAAACAGGCTTTTGACAATTCATTCTCAGTTAGAGGCTTTTTTTAAGTAAGCAAAACTTCCGACGTCACACCATGAGATGAATTCTGTGTTAGAAAATCAGTGACCATTATTGACCACTCTGAGTTTCTTTGCAAACTAATATTTCATATGTTTTAGGAAAGATTGCATGCACCTATGCAGTCACCTAAGCAGTGGAGGGGTGCTTTCACAACAACCAATAATTCTTGGAACAGTATATGATTAGTGAAACCAGTCACATTGGCAAATTTATCAAAATGATGTTAGTACATTTGTTATTACTGTGAAAAAATAGAGAGAATAAGCTTTAATGATCAATGATATTGACCAAGAAATTATGGAGATATGACTATTCAAAATGTTAAGATGTTACAAGAAAAATAGACTTCTGTGAAGTTCGCAATGTGACAGTGGGCTTACTAGGCTCGCTATTCTGAACATTAGGCTGATATCTGTGAGCTCCCTTCATGCGCAAACCATGACGGCACGTGTAGATGCTGCGGCTTGCAGCTCCTGTGGCACACGTTTGTGTTTATCTGTTTTTAATCATGTCTATGTACACAGTGCTAATTGAGGTACTAGTGCAGTAGGTTGGAATTATGGAACAAAGTGCATTGCAAGTCCACAGTCCTTTGTGGAAACCCCCCATTTTCTGCCAGCTGAATTCTCTGTGCAACTCAACGTGTATTTTTATCTTTGTCCTAAAGTACTGTATGTAGTTTTGTGCTAGCCAAGGTGAAGCTTCAACTAAATTTTGCTGTATTTTATTCAATGACAATAAAAGGCATCTCATCACAAACAACCACAAGGTAGCACATGGGAAATATATTTCTTTGTTGTTGTTTTTCAAAGGACAAAAAGATCCATAGTGCATGATATTTCCCCTTAACATCAAAATGCATGTCTTCCCTGAGGCTATTATAGGAATGCTTTCTGATGTAAACATTAAGAAGTGGTAACATTGTGCCCTTCCTGGAACGATGTGCTGACGTGTTCTGTTCACTATGCAAAAGCAGACTACATTAAACGCATGATTTCTAATTACACAAGGAACTATAAACCTACCGAATTGAAAACCATAGAACAGCTTTTTCTTGCACAAGCTAGAATGAACCCAATAGCCCAATAATTGATATTCACTTATCTTTGTCCTAAACTACTGTATGTGGTTTTTGTAGTGGTTTTTGAAGCTGCAACTAAATTTTGTTGAATTTTAATCAATGACAATAAAAGGCATCCAATCTAATCTAATCAAATCTAATTCACTTGCTAGGGTAGAGACCAAAATAAAATGTTTCTCATTTGGTCCGGTTCGTTTTCACATTGCATTTTATTAGCGAGTAGACCAGAATTTCTACCTAAAAGTGGACCAGAATTTCTACCTAAAACCATGTGTATATGTCGCTCCGTCAAGACGAAATTGTAACCTAGTTTGAATCTGTAATATATGAACAGAAGATTTTTAGCCTGTGTATCCCATGATACGGCAGCTAGATAATTAAAAAAAAAACAAAAAAAACATGCATTTTGTGTTTGGGGTCGGATTGAGGTAGGTTCACTTTCACACCTCAAACAAACCGCACCAGAGATCTTTTGAAATTGCTCCGAGGCCACCTCTTTAGGTGGGTCTTGGTTCTCTTGTTTGGTCCGCACTCGGGTTGGGTACCAACATGCGGTACTACTATGGAACCAGCGCCAGCACAAATGGTAGTAACCAGACTGAAAGACTACGTGGATTTCGGGGCAGCATTTCGGTGCCAATTATATCCCTATAGCGTTTTTAATGCAATCTGCTGTTCCGTCATTATACATAAGAAGCGTCACTCCAGGTTAGCCAATATCTTTGCAAAATTCCCTCTGATTACAACAAATTCTGCATTTTTCATAGCTAACATAAAACACCCTGAAGATTGAAATCAAAAGTGTGCATGTGCAACAGCACTCTCCATGCCAAGATGCCTACTTTATGCATTTTCTCTGCACTGGTGAAATAGGCTACACTATTCAAATGCATAAGTTTACAGCTATTGTTTAAGCTACCTTATACTGTTAAGGCCTTTACACACCTACGCGTTTTTTTAGCGCGAATAATTCGCAAAATTTCAAAACATTGTTTTGGCTATGACCGCTTACACACCGCACGCGAATAAACAATGCGAACACTTTTATTTTTTCGCAACAAGGTCGATTTTTCGAACGCGACAAAATCCACAAACCAATCAGGCCATAGTAGAACTCATGTCACGTCAGGATTCTCCTGGTGTCATAGGAGCAGGAAAAGCCTACTTCTTGTGTTTAGCCTACAGTCAAGTCATATTTATTAATTTTGGCACAACGCAACACACTGTCTGTGCCATCCTAACGTTACAGCATAGCCTGTCGTCTCTCTCCTCGGATTGGGAGCTGTGATATTCACGGTTGCATGCTCGAGTATCAGCTCTTTACAACCTTCCCATCAATGCAAATAAAATGTTAGGGTAGGGTAGGACTTCATGCAACAATCGAAAAGTTTTTATTATTATTATTTCGCCACGATCGTTATCGTCTATAAGGCAATTAGACCTTCTGTGAATTATCCAGGATGTGCAGAAAGGTGATGCTGCCATCGCCTAACTGAAACAGACCTTGTTTTGACCAAATAGCCTAGGCTACTATAGGACTACCCTTGAATATATGAAACTTTCTTTTTCTTATGCATGTAGGTCATGCCCAACTGAACGGCGGCTGGACCATATGCGCAAATGTGGACCGTAGTGTGACTCAATAAACTATTCTTTGAGCAATATAAGGTGCCACAAATTAAGATAACCTTGCGGCCTAGGCTACAGAATAATTAAAAAAATGCAATGCTGATATTTTAACAGCATAGCCACGGCATACAACAACGGTCTATTTCTGCCTCAGATAATGGCCAGCCTTCAATGGTGCGCACTGAATTGCTTTTGCATGTTTTAGAACACTAGCTGTTTAGGTTATCATGTAAAATGTGGCATAGGCCTATGCTTAAAACATCATGCATTTGGCCTACAATGCAATAAATATCGATGATTGGGACGTCGGGATCCCAAAGGCTGCAAAACTGTCCACATTCAACACCTGTTGCGATGCCATATAACGTTAGTGGGTTGAATCACGTAGGCTCTGCCAAATCAGATAAAGCCCCTCTTCAGTAATCATAAATGCATTGTAACAAAAACAAGTCTGAGAAGAAGGGGTTTTCTCTGTTATCGTATGTGATGGTATTGGCAAGAGTCGCTTTGAAGGCTTTGACAATGTCTATAGTTAGGGTCTAGTCTGGAGCGCAACGACACTGCAGTGAAGCCCAAAGTAACGTTAGGCTATCATTATGTTGTAACATGACCTGCTATATGAAGGGACTTGCAAGATCCATGCTGAAAAAAATCAAACATGTTGTTTATAAAAACCCATTCTTTTTGTTGCGTTCTAGTGCCAGTTTCACTTTACCAAGTCATGATTGACTGCAAAGAACAACTTTATTTCACCCCGTCACATGTGTAGATCTGTATAATGGAGAGGTGTCAATGAAAAAAACTGCCAGGGCATAGGCCTATGAAAACGATTAGGCTACGTTCTCCATTTAGAAAATAATTTCGTTTAGCCCACGATCACAAAAAGTTCGATCACAGGTCAACTTATGAGAACGCAGATTTCTGAAATAGCCTACATATTTCGTAAGTTTAAATGATGTGCAAGTTGCAACCTCATATACAAACACATAAGCCTATATCCTACATTAGGTAATTTTGCCATAACGTTATCTGTCATTTCAGTCCAGGATTCACACAGGGCAAAGGTGTGACGTGTGCGAAGTTGCGAACCCGAGAAAAACGCCAGGCGAAATAGAACACGAAAAGTAAAAAAAATCGCGTCGCTCCCGGTGTGCATACATTTTTGCGAATAATTCGTCCTCCGTTTTTTCGCAAAATCGCCTCGCATTTTCGCATCGCCCTAGGTGTGTAAAGACCTTTAGAGTTGTAATCTAAGCTTTCTTTCATTTAGGTAATTGGATTTTAATCACAAACTAACAAACACATAGCCTGCTATTGCACAGCAATATTCCAGAACTGCTTCCAGAAGCATTTTCGACGCGCTTCTTGTAAGCTATTGTGCTAGTTGAATTCCCTGACAGAACGTAGCCACTAGCCTAATGCCTACATCTTTAAACAGTCTTTAAACATGTTTAAAAACTCACATGAATGAGAGGAACAAATCCAAATGATTGATTAATCATAACTGGAGCATACTGAAAACCGTGAATGAGGAAAACATTTCTGCAAAGCATAGCGTTTGTCTGAGAACTTCCCATCTGCAATTCTATAGCAAGCCGTTTTGACAACACTATGGCAAGCCATTCAGTACAAATGCAATTTTAGATAGCACAGTTACTCAAAACATTGCACTTTGCTTGATACAATTATTAATAGGCTACTATTATTACTAGTATTGTTAAATAGACTACTACTGATAATAATGGCAATAAATATATATATATTTTTTTTCCTTCTTCTTCAGGTAGGCTACTGATTTATACTGTTCAAGCACCGGAACCATTTTAAAAGTACCTATGGTACTTTTGGTATTGAATAGAAACCAATCGATACCCAACCCTAGTCTGCACCAGAGTTCGAATGTTTGTATTCATACCTGGGTCAATGACATGCCGCTAAAGCCCCGTACACATACGTCGTTACTCGCTCCTCGCCTCTAGCTAGCTCGCTGAGAAACACTCGCTTGTTACCAAGGTATCGATTTGTTTATTGGTCACTGCCGAAGTATCGGAGAAGAACACGTTACAAGTTATAAACACACGCCTGTGCATACCGTTGCGTTTAAAATGCTTACAGTTCACTCATTTATTATGTTTCACATATATTATGAACCACAGTTTGCAAAAACAAGAGATTTTGTATACAAACGTAAGTTTTCCATGTAACTCGCTGCTTCAGTTAACTGTCAATCAATGGAATCTTCCATTCTCATTGGTTACTTCGCTTTACTCGCATCGCTGAAAGTTAAAATAATTTTATCTCCGTACCCGCCCACATCGCCTCGCTGGTAGCTACTCGCATTGCTCAAACTCATTGACAATATGTTGTCCCTCCTCGCTTAGCGACGAGCGAGTAACGACATATGTGTATGGGGCTTAACATTTTGTGTCGGACTTCATTATTTTTTAAAAGCCCAAAATACCACCAAACTTATATGGTGCCAGCCCTGTATTTGGAACCACTGAAAGTTTTTAAAAATATTTAGGCATTTGTTATTTTTTTGCAAGTTAAAGCATCAAAATGTCATGTGGTGCGACCGTCCGCCCATGAATATTCTTTTGAAAACTTATCTAGAATTACATTCAATCTATTTAAATTATTTTTCTGCCCTATTTGGCATGTTTTCTAGAGTGTCTTGTATCCCTGTAAATAATTGTATATTACTGGGATTTATACATTCATCATAATTCACAAACAAAATTTGTCAGAGGGTGTCAGATTTATGAAATACCATGTGGTGCGACCACTAAAAAAATACAGATTTTTAAGTTTATTGTTTGAATTCAATCAAAGACATTCAGGTTGGGTCATTCACCAATTTATCAGGTACTTAGCTGAGAAACAAACTAATTTGTAAATCATTCCTAATATTTGTGAAATTAGGTTTGAAAAACAGCTGGTATGTTGTTTCCCATTTTGGACCGTCATTTTTTTTTAATTTAAAAGCATTTCTACTTTATTTTAGTATTATAATAGGCTAATGCACAATTTGAGGCTTTTTTACAAACATTTTGGAAAAAACTGGGTTCCGTATCATGGAGAAAAATAGTTTACATATAACTTTACAAAGATTTATTATATCTTTAAATAATTTTTTTTTTAATTATAAAATAAATGGTGTCCTTAGAGAGGGACCAATATTGTTTGATGGAGGTTGTCTGTTCTCTGGCAGAAAAACTTCACTGAACTTGAAAATGTCATGTGGTGCGACCACTACAATATGCATTTTTGTGCTTTCATGTATTATTGATTGCTTTTAATTGCTTTTAAAGCATTACACCAATTATATGATATAAATAGGTTAATACACAATTGAGAAAGACTTGAATTCTGTATCATGGGAAAAAGTTGGAGGGGCAACAGAGGAAGTTTTGGAGGTAAAATGAAATGACTGACTTGCCTGGAAAGGCTTCAACTTTTGGACTTGCAAGAAGTACTGTATGTCCCTCTTTGTGTGAATCTTACCTTTTTTGAGTTCTTCACATGTTTGAACAATATGATATCATTTTGCTTTTTGGTGCTACCAATAGTCATGTGGTGCGACCGAATTTATCAATATCTGTATAAAATTCAGGATGAAATCTCTCATCCCTTGGGTTAAAATAATAATCACTGGAATAGTTTCAGTAAGTGAATGGTAATTTTGTGGCAGTTTTGTCAGCTTTATACATTTTACAGGAAAAATACTCTTCTTGCAATATGAATTACGTGATCACTCTACCCACTCTACTTCATTTCTAAGATCATTTATGGTCGCACCAAATGACGTTTTCTAAGGCCATGACCAGCTTAAAATTGACCCCTTGAAATACCTTATACGTCATTGACCCACCTGCCAAAAAGGTCCGAACGCCCTGAATACGCCCTAATGGTAGTTAGGATTAATTGTAGCAGCTAACTAACAAACAATCAGTCACTGGAAACTGTAGAAGGATAGTGCTGTAAAAGAATCTGCTGTGATTTCTTCCAATGAACAAAAAGAAAGTATCAAAAGTTCTATCAAACACCTTTGATTATGTTTCTATCGCAATATCTTTAACGTTGTATCGCCCAGCCCTAATTGTTTCCTGCTATTTCTCTCTTCATCTAAGGTAGCGAGTGGATGCTGTTAGTAAAAGTAGGTTTGGCCACAATAATCAGAGTGAGTATGGACAATAAAGTATTAGGCCTAATTTCAGGCTTGAACATAAACAAAAAGAGAGTCCAAGAAAAAAGCACATAAACCAATAAACCAACCAAACAAAACACAAAAAAAACATGCTAAGCACATGCAAAGACTCAATACAAAGGTGGTTTGATCAAGGCCGCATCAGTCATCCCATGTCCACAACCAAGATGAACTAGGCTAACCCAATTAAGCCCTTAACAAATAAATATCATAACATTTCAGTCAAAACTCTTTTGTGGCCAGACAGATGCTACTAGACTAAAGATTACAACAAACATTCACCGTAGGGCTGGGCGATATGGCAAAAAAAGTTATCACGATTTATTTTCTCAGATTGAACGATCTCGATTTTTAATCGCGATCATGAATGATATAACTTAATTTCTACCAGACAATGTGAAATATGGTGTGATGTATACAATGTATGAGCATACTGTAATAACCTGCAAGTTTATGTGATAATGATGTTTTGTTATCTGTTAAGTTTCCTAGGTTGCTATGTGCCTTTTTTGGGGAATTAAGGGGTGGAGTTTAGGTGTGCCTGCCTGTGTGTGTGTGTGTGGGTGTGTGTGTGTGGGTGTGCGCGCGCGCGCAGGTGCGAGAGAGAGAGTGTCAGAGAATTGGGAGAGAGACTGTAGCATTGCCGCTGTGTTGGAAGTTCTAAAAGCGGGAGTTGTGGCTAAAACAGCAACTCGTTGTTGTTGTATGTGTCTACAATAAAGAAATGGAAGTTTACCCTGTTAAACCGCGTCCAGCAGTAGGCTATCACAATACTTTAATTCAGGGTGAAATGCATTTATTGTTTCCATTCGCTCTGCAGGAGGCTTTCATTTTAATGACGAGTTGATTTCATGTTAGTCTTTGCGTCTGCATAAATACTATAGAGGACGGATGTCCAACACTCCTGGAGTTGAAGATGACAAAACGTCGGAAAAAAGTTTTATGTCTCGCATAAGGGTGAATGGGAACCGTAGATAAACGTTGCAACCGCTGTGCCCCACTATTTCTCCCTTCCTTTTACCGTCAACAACACTCTACACTTTAATGATTTTTTTTAACGATCACGCAAAACTTTCACTTGTGGCTGTCCGTTTACCAACATCTAACTATGGAATACTCCCAGAATTTCCTAAAGACGATAGAAATGCGTGTCTTCATAAATACCCGAAACGACGGCTAAGTTCTCTCTGGTAAAGTTTGGCTTGCTCAAAGCGGTGCAGGGAACTTGGATTGTTAGCAGCAGTCGGCGCGCACCTTTCCAACATGTAACGCACGTGATCGAGAAAATATGCGCACAGCTGATCACCGTGATCGAACTAAATTTGATCGCGATCCCTAATCGAGATCGCATAATCGCCCAGCCCTAATTCACCGTCACAACATTCACCGCCCATAACCATCCAAAATAAAGCCGGAGTCCGCCCACCTGGATAGACCTGGGGGGTATTCCTGCAAAGTCGCTAATGATATCGGCGCTTATGTGATTAAGCCTCGTTTGAAGTAGCGTCAGCTCAGAGATGAAGCTGAAGCCATTCCATCAACGCAAGTTAGCTGCGCCTGCCTCTCGTTAACTTAAACAAGGCTGCGTGCACGAGCTCAACACTAGACCTAAATAGGTGATTTAGGAATACCTGATCAACTGTCGTAAAATTAAGGCAGAACTAAAAGAATTTTAAGAAAGAAACTTCGATATGCATACGTCATCTGTTGAATTTTGTGTGAAATAACTGAATATCACATTTGTATAGTAGTAGGCCTACTGGCAATGCAGAAATTTGAAAAGGTGATTGAAAATATATTTTGAATCATAATGTTTGACCATTGTTTGTTGGAACAAATTGCCAGTCTCATGTTGTTCTGTCACAGCAGACTTGCACCTGCAACTGAAATCAATCAATCATTCAATTAAGACGTAGCCTACAACTCCAGACACCACGTGATGGGCCGGCATGTGATACGTCTCTGATCATGCATGCAATTGTTTTTAATTAGTAACTAACATTATTCCTAATAGATACATCGAAATATCAATAGTAATTTAGTAAAAAGGGGAATTCATGCATGATCACAGTGTTTGCAAAACCTATCAACCTTTATTTGGTGGGAAAGATTATTAAGCAGGTGTATGGAACCTTTTTGGGTGACTTGTGTTTCTGACTGATTGCATTTTCTGAGACACCGCTTTATTAAGCCTTGCAGTTAACCTGCCACGGAGCTGGTTAGTTTGGGAGCATATGTTACCCCAGCAACTCAGCTGCGATTAGTGTTAGCGAGAGTAATGGAACTGAACTCACACTAAAACTAGCGCCGCTTGCCGAAGTTAGCGCGGCTTAGCGAATAGCTCCGTTGATGGAATACCCCCCAGGTTCCCAACCCAACTTTCAAAATAGAAGAGTCTCACAGCATGTTAACATCAATAATAGCCCACCACTAGGCTACGTACTTTAAACACATTAGGCCTACTTGTTATTACCTCCGTCAAGGAGGTTATGTTTTTGGTCGCGTTGGTTTGTCTGTCTGTCTGTCTGTCTGTTTGTTTGTCTGTTTGTCAGCAGGAGGGTAAACGTACCCATTAAGCCCACGTACCATTTAAGCCCACTTTCAACTTTGAAGTCAAGTTTTACAAAAAAGAAAAAATATTTTCTTCCTCTCATCATTTAAATATATTCACCTGTTTGTTACCTCCATTTGTTTTTAATTTCAAATCAATCACTTAAGCCCATTTGAAATTAAGCTTGCATGTCTTTGCAGAGTGCCGAGGTAACTCACAGAAAGGTATCCCAAAACTTTGGCGTTTTGGAACCCCTCAAACTTGCATTTTTAATTTTATTTTCAGCACATCTGCCATACTATCTTTTATTTTATGAAAAATGAGCGGTAAATGATTGGATATTTGTATATAAAGATGTCATTTGAAGCTGTTTTTCTACATTTGAAAGGATTACTTTTAGCGCTAGGGTCAGCACAAAGAGTGGGATCCATTGTTCACGGTTTAGTTTCAAGTTTTTGGTTCGTTCACCTTCCTCCCCCAGTTCTTAGCTTGGAATGTGTCAAAAATAGACAAAAAGCAAATGGTTTCAAAGTGTAGGGTCTCTCTCAAGAGCCTTTCACAAATCGGATCACTCTTCAATACTGCTGCTGCCTGCTTATTGGCAGAAACTAAAGCAAATCTGAGAGTGTACTGTTTGATCAGTTCCGACATCAGTTCGAATTTTGGATATGTTGCCACAAAAAAAGAAGATGTGCTTTCAGCTACAATAAATATTCATGCTAAAAATGTGTGATTTGATGATGACATCATCCATATTAAACAAAGTTGTTTCATCATGATAATCCTAGGATTTTAAATTGTTTATTTGCTAATTTATAAACTTAGGCTAGGTTGCTATGGTGATGACATTGTGCGGCAGCAGCCTTATCTAGCTCCCTGTCTTTCACTTTTTTCTGCTGTTTTCCACTTTTATTTTTGTTTTCTTAGTATAATCTTGCCTTCTTGTTTTTTTGTTGCTTTTCATTTGATTTTTCGCTTTGTGTGGAGAGTTTGGATTGTGGCATGTTTTGGTGTGCGTGTGGACCGCTCGAATTCAAATGATGCAGCGCTTACTTTCGGACCTCGATGTGAGGGAATGAGGCTGGCCTATTCATCAGTCTATTAATGTGGTGGTGCTGCGGAGCCGACGGAGAGGATCAGGACATCGGAGGTGAGGGTGAGATGTGGCTATAGGTAGTGGCACATAGAGGCTGGACCTAGGCTACATCGTTGCAGCAGCCAGATCATGGCACTATGAGGAGTACTCACTACGAGGAGTCGCTGCCTCATGCTTGTGGGTCTCTGATGTCGAGCTGGATCCCCTAAAGTGAACATTGTTCACATTGGTATGCTCAACAACTACAACCGCAACAAAAAAAAAATTCCGACATTGAAGGGCAAAAACTTTAGTTTTTGTTTTTAATAATCACTATTTTCTTTATTTTATAAGAATATAGACTTTTTAACTTATTCCAATAGCTTTGTTTGTTCTTATTTGTTTCTTATTTTACTTTCCTTTACTCTTTCCTTTACTCTACCTTTCACTACATGCCTGTGCTTACAACTAAGGCCTCGTTCAGATTGGCATCCCAAATCCGATTTTTTCATATCCAGATTGTATCTAGAATTGATTTCGGGTGGTCTGAACAGCAGAAAACCACATGAATTCCTATTTTTCCAAATCTGTTAGGCCCTACATACCCATGTGGTGTCAATTGCGATTCATATCGGATATGCTGCGATCTGAACAGCTTTTCCACATGGGATAAGATTTCACCATGTCACTTGCGTCATTTGTCACGTGACACAAACATCAACACGTGGAATGCAGATGGACGGAAGTGAGAGATCAATGTTAATTCTACTTTTTAAAAAACAGTATCGTTTGCTATAACAACGTGTCAGTGCGCGTTATGGATTTGCCGCAAGTTGGAGTTTACCTCGCGTGTGGAAAGCAACAGTGAAAGTTTTCAACCACGCATCAGAAAGGCAACTAACAGCTGTGCTGGACTGCATTGATGCACTGAAATAAAGATGAGTAACGCTATTCTTCCATCTCTGACACTTCCTTGTTACTTGTAGCTGTGTGCTACGGCCCCACTTAACCATCTGAGAGAGAAACAACCAACATTCTGCCCTCCGCGGTTTTGTTTATTATTTGTGGGCATGATCAGGGTATATACAGGAATCCTGGTGCTGAATTTACTACCATTTACTACCTTTTTTCCTACCTTTTACAATATTTTTACTACCTCCACAACATCTAGCAGCTCACTTTTTTTTCTTTGGGGGGAGGGGTGGCATCCTACATATTCCGACAATTTTGGTACGATCAGTGATCCAGAACACAATCTGGAATTTATGTTGTGTCTTTGTCCACATTGCCTTGGCGGAGGTCTGCATTCTCTCAGTGCTTTTCTAG
This sequence comes from Sardinella longiceps, assembly GCA_027497455.2. NCBI lineage: Eukaryota > Metazoa > Chordata > Actinopteri > Clupeiformes > Clupeidae > Sardinella > Sardinella longiceps. The sequence continues at coordinate 5,294,086 of JAODXP020000025.1, forward strand.
TTTGTCAATATTAGGCTATGCCGCCAAAAATTTGAAAACCCAAGATGATTCTTTCTGGTTACAGTACATACAGTAGAAGTAGATACCCTAAATTACAGGAGCCTGGATAGGATCCCCCCACCCTCTCTCTTTCTTTATGCAACCTACTGTACATGTTCGGGGACACTTCATGAAAAAAATTGAACTAAAATCTGAAATATCTATTTTTGCTTTAGTCCAGTGGTTATCAAACTTTTTGAGCTCAATGCACCCCATCAACATTTTTTGCATTCACAGCACCCCTAAGTTACTGTAAATTCTTGCTTATGATACAGCTTACTTGTGTCAGGACACCGTATTAGGCTAATACTCCCATCATCATTAACACTTTAACATTCAGGATCATATCATAGTTTTGAATATGTATATTATTTACCTTTATATTTATCACTCATGTGGATATAAGGTTACACGGGACTCATCATAAGAGAACAGGATTGGGTGAGAGCCGTCTGGCCTTTCCCCAATCAATTTCTCATGAGTCCTATGCGTAATTAAGCGCACAGGCAGGCGCATGCTGACAATAGCTTCAGTGATCTTTCCACATTTCTTTGAAATAGTCAAAATCACTGTATGTTTGAAACATTTTTTAAAAAAAATCATTACTGACGTGCTATTTGGCTATATTTTCTTAAATCTAGCCTCATTCATAGCACTGGTGATTTGCAAAGTCAAGCTAGCTAGCAAAAATGACGGTTCATTTGAAATCGTTTTGATCCTTACGGGGCTTTGACGGATAATGTAGCCGAAATGTATGGCATTATGAGGCAAAGACTAGTGACCGGATATGAAAACATGAAGTAGGCTATGCCCTCAAAAGACAGAATGGAAGTAATTTAGACATCTAAATGGGAACTTTTTAACAGATGACAGACAAATTCAAAAAATTTAAAATGTTTTGCGGCTCCCCTCTTGCGCTTCGGCAGAACGGTTTGACAATAAATAGGCTGTAGGGGTTCAGCGAAAGCGATAGATAGTCTCGATGGATATTCTCATCCGCAATGACCTGCTTCACCCACTGTCTCTGGTGCAACATTTATCTTCATGGGTGTTTTAAGTCCTTAATAACGTGACAGACAACAAAAAAGGGGCGACAGTTTCACTCGCAGCCTTTTACCTCAAGTCGTCTAATCTTCATAGCCTTTGTTACTGTTCCTTTATTTGAAATTAACTAATAGCGAACTTCCGAAGAGATCTGGCAGGTAGCCTACCCAGATTGACTGAGCGCGCGTGAGGTAGGCAGGCGTGACATCATCTGTAGCTTAGGCTATCACTCAGGTTCCACTCAAAACGCAAAATAATAAGTCCACAGAAGTTTAGTAATTTAAGGATTTAGGATGAATGTAAGTGAAACTAATTGAAAAAATCATAGCGTCATTTGGATGGGGGCTTAAAAATTTACTACCTCGTCAGATGATGCTTCTTACTTTTTACTACTTTTTACTGGCCTTAATTTGACCTGATTTCATTTACTACCTTTTACAACTTTTTACAAACCCGCAGACACCCTGATGATGCGGTAGGGTACCATAGTAACCCACGTGGAAATGGTAGGTGATTAGCGGACATGGAGATCCGATATGACAAGCAGTGTGAACGCGGTCGATAGAGAGATAAGATGTTGATCCGATATGCAAAAAATCAGATTTGGAGTGCAGTCTGAACATAGCCTAACAGTGGTTAGAGCGTTCGACTCCCATGCCAGGGGTTTGTTATAGCTGGCGGGGTGGCAGGTTCGAGACTTGTGTGTGGTGTGGACCGGCACCGGCTACAGTTGCAGCAGTATGTCACAAACTCTCTTGAATCTTGAATTAGCCTATGTATATGAAGGGTGGAAGTAACAAAAATTAAATAAAAAGAAATAAACTTTGACATGTCATATCCCTATATATTAAATATAAATGCATTAATGGTTATTAAATGAAATCTAATTTGAAGTTTGATACAATTGCATTTAAAGTTAAAATGCTTTAAACTTAAAATTAAATTAAAAGAAATTGAATTCATTTTGAGATCAGACATTACATTTACATTTCCCTGTTGTTTTCATTTTGAATGAGACATTATATTTCAGCCTCATGCAGTTCCATGCGCCACCATTTATTTCAAGAGCATTTCATTTACTTTTAGAAAGACTTTAGTTTTAGGTTGCATGTTCACCTGTCAATCAGATGCCCCACCCAGATGCCTGTCGTCAATGTATACAGTGACGGGACAAGGCTGGCACATACCTAAAGTAGCACACGTAGCTTACGGGAGATAGCCTAAACTTAGTGAGCTCTTGACAGAGAGACCTTGCTACCAACTGGTCGTCATGTTTTTCAGGGAGTTTGTGATATCCAACAAGTGTATGATCATCCTTGTAAAATGTTGAAATGTTTGCATTAAATTGTGGTCGCTGGTCGGTAGCCTAACGCTTTCGACCAGGCTGGAGAGTTTGTTGCGGGGATCCCCGTGTGTTTCACCATCATGGGGTCGTAAAAGTTTTCATCGTAGCAAACATAGCCTACTTGTCAAACCTGCAAACATCTATCTTGTGATCGTGCAACTAATAACTTAGACCCTGTTTATCTGATTCTATCCCCACAACAACGTAGGCTACGGTAGTAGGACCATAGCCTACTGAACTTCTGTTATGGCACAGCCCGAGTTGTTCCAAGCAGCAGCAGCCTACTGACTGTCTGTGGGCCTATATGATCAGTAGGCCTACTAAACTAACGGTCCCAAGCAAACAGCCCTGTAGTCTTAAAACCCTGTCATATTTGTGCAAAACATTATCACTAGCATAGGTTTTAGCGTCGTAGTGACACAACAACACTCCGCAAAAGCATTACAACCAGGGGGTCAGGATTTGGCTGATTAGCTTTGCCAATTAGCATTGCACTTCCTCGTCGCCATTTTCCAGAAATGACATCATATCCGACTCCATTTGACATATGCTGATTGGTTAATGTTACACTTTCAGCTCATGCTAACGAGCTCCCTGTGCACATCAGGTGTGTGCCGCCCTCATCTCCATTAGTAACATGCATGGAGGTATTAATAAACCTGGAGAAACATACCAAGTCACGCCTCCCATTCATTCCAATGTGGAATGCTAGGCTAGTGAATTCATCCAAAATTGAACAAAATTTTCAGTTGTCAAGATGGCGTTTCATGGAGCTCACTTCCGACTCCATTTCATTAGGCCAATGAGGGCCCATGTTACTAATGGAGATGAGGGCGGCACCAGGCGGCACACACCTGATGTGCACAGGGAGCTTGTTAGCATGAGCTGAAAGTGTAGCATTAACCAATCAGCATATGTCAAATGGAGTCGGATATGATGTCATTTCTGGAAAATGGCGACGAGGAAGTGCAATGCTAATTGGCACAGCTAACCAGCCAAATCCTGACGCCCTGGTAACATGGGCCCTCATTGGCCTAATGAAATGGAGTCGGAAGTGAGCTCCATGAAACGCCATCTTGACAACTGAAAATTTTGTTCAATTTTGGATGAATTTCTCTAGCCTAGCATTCCACATTGGAATGAATGGGAGGCGGGACTTGGTATGTTTCTCCAGGTTTATTTATAAGCTCGTTCGTGTTCAGAGTCGGCACGGCTACAGGCTGTAGCCAGAGCCAGCGAGATCTACGGAAATACGTCGGTGGGAGTGGAAAAGCATGGGGGACAAGGTGGACAACACAGATGCAGCTGGCTGAAGCCATACAACACGTGAACATGGACGTGATGTCGGGAGATATCGCGGAAGTTTGTTTGCACTGAAAACAGCTTGAATCCCCTCATTTCACCATTAAAATGAACGTGATAACTGGCGAAATAAATCATATAATGTTGCTTAATAAATTATTGTTGCAATGCAAGAGGAACAGAGTTGTGTTTGAAGGTGTTTTGTTAAAAATAGTAATGTGGTATGAAATGCTTATTTGAGATGGCAAACCAAGCCATGCTGGAGAGCAATAAGGCTATTTCATTGGGCAAAAATTGCATACTGCTTAGCAGCAGCTCATTCAAATAAGCCCATTTTCAGTGAGTACAACGTGGTGGGTGTCATATTTGTCATGAAAGGTTTCAAACCAATCGGAATAATGAGTTACGTCATGGGGGTGGGATGCATCCTCTTGCAGCCAAGAAAAAGGAGATGCGGGTTTCGGCTGCAGCCGCCTTGTTACCGCGAGTTTTGAGTGACGTGCTGTGGGCGTATTTTGGTGACGCATTCACAAGCTTGGTGAAGTCAGCCGGAAGTCGGACACCGCGTCTAACCACAATGCATCGCTTGGCTGCAGCCGGCTGTAGGCGGCTTTACATCTCAAACACGCCTAATACCTCCATGATTACAACAGATACAGGCATCTCCAATCAAGACTGATCAGTGTTGATGGGTGGGGTATATGATTGACAGGTGAACATGCAACCTAAAACTAAAGTCTTTGTAAAAGTAAATGAAATGCTCTTGAAATAAATGGTGGCGCATGGAACTGCACGAGGCTGAAATATAATGTCTAATTCAAAATGAAAATAACAGGGAAATGTAAATGTAATGTCTGATCTCAAAATGAATTCAATTTCTTATTCAATTCATTTTAAGTTTAAAGCATTTTAACTTTACATGCAATTGTATCAAACTTCAAATTAGATTACATTTAATAACAATTGATAGATTTAAATATGGCACTTGGCGCTATGACATGTTTAATTTTATTTCTTAATTTCCTTTTTATTTAATTTTTGTTACTTCCACCCTTCATATATGTATGGGAGATCAATTTTTTTCACTACAGCAGTGATGTCATATATTTCATTGTAATAGCAAAACTGCTTGGAAAACATTTTTAAAAATTGGCTGCCACAGTCGCCATATTGAAAAATTGAAGTGGCTGATATTGTACAAAAAAATAAATTAATTAATTAATAAAAATCTTTGGCTACAAGTGTCGCAAATTTCACGTTTTTATCACAAAATGCACGATTATTCAGCTTATCCCACCCACTAACGTTCGACCGGATATGGTGCATCAAGCAAAGTCGCTGGGTCATTTAAGGACTGTACAATTCAGCGAGTTCAAATCTAGGGACAAACTGAAGGGGGAAGTTTAACAAACATTTTTGTTGTTGCCTTACTAGTGCAAGGTTACAAACATGTCTTTGCTTCCCCGAAGTTATAATTACGGTGATTAAACGTTAAGGTATGCAACACTGGGCGATGCTTACGTTAATGTACTGTAGGTTTGTAGCGTTAAGCTTGTTCGTTCCTTC
>JAODXP020000025.1:5299481-5377565 GCA_027497455.2 Sardinella longiceps
GTGACACAGAGCTCATTGGAGCGACAGTGAGACATATAGCTACCTACACACACCGCACCACATTACACTATACTGATACCGTCAGTTCTGAGCTATCGCTAAAACAGCTGATTAACATCGCGGGTGCACACGCAAGTTATTGTAGCGGTAGTTTAGACACCTTAAAAGTTATAGTAGCGCTAGTTTGCAAACACTTTAACTTACATGAATTGATAATGGGATGTCTACTAATAAATACACACACACACAGATTACAGTTAACCTTTTATTGAACTTAGCTTTAGCGTAGTAAGTAGGAGCTGCGCATTGTGCTGTTTACCGTCTTCTGTTTACTGCAGGACTTCCTGGTTTCCGGTCAAAGGACCCGAACTACGGTGGCCAGGTGGCTTTGTAGTGCCTGTCTCGGGCACGAGTATGAGAGTGTGCATGAGATGTATTGGTTTATTCCAATTAACATTAATTATCTGTTCTGTATAGAATATGTCTATTTATTGTGAATGGATAATGAGTGTAATATTTATGAGAATTGTACATGTTAACTTAAACCTGAAATTATTATGTAAATTGATGGTTTATGTGAATTAGAACTCTTAAGCTGGTTGGTCTCTTCCAGTGGGTGGGGAGTAGTTCTATATAAACCTTCAGAATGGAGCTAGTGGGTTGTTGTGGTGGTTGCGTTACATCTTAGGTGTATTCCTGGGTGCTAATTAGTGCGAGTTATTGTTTCCTATTGTGGGAATATTTTTTTTGTTATTGTTATTTTATTTTTATTTTTTATTTTATTTGAAGAATTTAGTAACTTTAAACAATCGTTATATTTTGACTTTTGTTGCATTTTTGTCATCACTTTGGGAAACCGGACCCAATAAACCAACTTGCACTGAAGTGCTATTTTTGGCCGTTGTCATCATTTGCGTCACACATTGAACCTACGTGACATATGGTGTCAGAAGTGAGATGGCCGGCCGGAAAAAAGTTCGAGGATCCCAGAGGAGAGCTGCTGCGCAGCAAAAGTCACTAGCCCAGCAAGAGGTATCGACACAAATGAAGGAGGATGACTGGGAAGGCGTTCAGTCTGGGGGGGAGCAAGAGCCAGAAGGGGCTGCGTCTCAAGACTATGAGAGGCAGGGTGCTAAACCGAAGACTTCCACCAGGGGTGCCACATCTGCTCAGGTACAGTCTTCTGACTCCGGCACATTGCTGACAGATCTGCTGCGAGAATTCCTTACAGCACAGAAGATGAGAGATGAGGCCCAGGTGCAACGTGATGAAGCTATGCGGGAGAGGTTGTTACAGCAATGCGTCCTCGTCAAGCACCGCCTGCCCCTCACCAGATGTTTTTTTCCACTCTTCTTGGTGAAGAAAGTCCCAGACTTGAACTCCCACCTGCAACACCCTTTCAGCCACCAGGAGGTCTGCGGCAGCCGCCGCAGCCATCACATCCAGCCGTCCAGCCGCCACCGCCGCCACAGCCAGCAGTCCAGCCGCCGCCGCCGCCACAGCCAGCAGTCCAGCCGCCGCTGCCGTCACAGCCAGCAGTCCAGCCGCCGCTGCCGTCACAGCCAGCAGTCCAGCCGCCGCCGCCGTCACAGCCAGCAGTCCAGCCGCCGCCGCCGTCACAGCCAGCAGTCCAGCCCCAGCAGCAGCAGCCGCCATTGCTTCCAGCTGTCCTGCCACCACCATCGCCCTATCTAGCAGTTCAGCCACCACCATCGCCCTATCCAGCAGTCCAGCCCAGACGAAAGGAGCCAAAGCTGCCATTATATCAGCAAGGGGAGGATATTGAAAATTACCTCCTGAGATTTGAGCGGATGGCTCGTACCTGGCAGTGGCCAGAAAGAGAGTGGGCAGTGAGACTGGTTCCATTGCTGACTGGTAAGGCTCTCGAAGCGTATTCCGCCATGGATGAAGATCGCGCAGATGACTTCCAGCAGCTGAAGGAGGCTCTACTGCTAAAGTTTGACATCTCTCCGGAGACATATCGGCAACGATTTCGGAAGACCTCTACGCCAGTAGGGGAAACGCCCATGGAGACTTACCACCGACTGAAGCATCTCTACCGTCGATGGGTGCTCCCAGATCAACATACCAAGGAAGAGATCGGTGAGAAGGTCATTCTGGAACAGCTGTTGAACGTTTTGTCTCCTGAGATACGGACCTGGGTCCGTGAACATGAGCCACAAGATGGAATTACTGGAGCTAAGCTGGCGTTGCAATATGTTAATGCCCATAAGGGGGCACCCAATCGTCCAGCGTTCTCCCAGAGGCCAGCCAAGGACAACAGGCAAGGTGGAGGTAACTTTGGGGGGTGTCTCAATTTGACAAAGTTGAAGGTAAAGCAAAGTCAACCCTCATATGTTTTTTCTGCCAACAGTCAGGCCATAAGGCATCAGTTTGTCCATTGAAGAAATCAAAGTTGTCTGGTTACTGTTATGTACCTAGAGAAGGGGATGTGGGTCCTGAGGTTAAACATGTGGAACCAGTAAACCAGAAAGTGAAAGTTAATGGGGTCATGCTTGATGCTATGGTAGACACTGGTAGTGCTGTTTCTTTGATTAAGACATGCCATGTTCCTTTGAATTGCATTGACTATCAGAAGCAGAAAGTCATTGAATGTGTTCATGGAGACCAGAAACGACACCCTTTGGCAGAACTTATGGTGGAAATTGATGGACTCAAATATCTGTTAAGAATGGTGGTGGTGGAAAACTTACCCTGTGATGTTATATTCGGGAGGGATGTGCCAGTGTGGGGAGATCTATTGGGGGTGGCTGTGAAAGATGAAATGTTTTGTGCCAATGATAATTCTGATGTTCATGTGTCATGTCCTGTTGTAACCCGTTCTCAGAAGGCAATGGAACCACTTCCTAATATGTCAGACGATCTGTTCCAGGGAGGGGAAAAAGGGCCCCGGAAGTCACGCCGCCAGCGAAGGCTGGAGAAGTACTGTAATGGCAGGTCTTTTGAAAAACTGAATACTGAAGGTTTAGAGGTGGATTGGAAAGTGCCATATGATTTTGGGAAACTTCAAAGGGCAGATGTTACTCTTAAACCACTGTTTGAGAAGGCAGAAACGGGGTTCAGTAAGAAGTTTTGTCCAGACATGTACCTGATTGAGAATGACATGCTGTATAGTCAAACTGAGGCAGGGGTAAAAAGACTAGTGGTGCCAGTTAGCTGTAGACCGCTAGTTCTCCACATTGCACATACAATTCCATGGGCTGGGCATCTGGGTCAACAGAAAACCTACTTAAGGCTAGGTGATAGGTTTTACTGGCCAACCATGTATACTGACACACAACAATATTGCCGAACATGCTCTGTCTGTCAAAAAACTTCTCCTGTCCGTAGGTCCGAGCGAGCTCCACTGTGTCCATTGCCAGTCATCACTTCTCCCTTCCGAAGAATTGCCATGGACATCATAGGCCCATTGGAGAGAAGCAGTGCAGGCTACCGGTATGTCCTGGTAGTATGTGACTATGCCACAAGATTTCCAGAGGTGTTCCCGCTCCAAAGTATAACCACACCAAAGGTGATTAGTGCTCTGGTGCAGATGTTTTCTAGGGTGGGTATACCTGAAGAAATACTTACCGACCAAGGCACCAACTTTACGTCTCGTCTGATGTCTCAACTTCAACGGCAGCTGGGTATCAAGGCTTTGAAGACCACGCCCTACCATCCCCAGACGGACGGTCTGGTAGAGCGATTTAACCAGACGCTCAAGTCCATGCTCCGCAAGTTTGTGGATGACACAGGCCGAGATTGGGACAAGTGGTTGCCTTTCCTCATGTTTGCTTATAGGGAAGTCCCTCAAGCATCGACAGGATTTTCACCATTTCAGCTTCTATATGCCTGGCCAGTGAGGGGTCCACTAGACCTTTTGAAGAGCTCATGGGAGGGCACTCCGGCAGAGTCCAAGGGCCAGGGAATCGTGCAGTATGTGCTCCAGATGCGTGACCAGCTTGAGAAGTACCACCTGCAAGCTCAAGAAAATCTCCAGGCAGCACAAAAGACACAAAAGCTGTGGTATGACCAACATGCTCGTTCCAGGGAGTTCCAGCCAGGACAAAAAGTGCTGCTGTTGTTGCCTTCTTCCACCAGCAAGCTTTTGGCAAAATGGCAAGGACCGTTTGTGGTGCAACGGAGGGTGAACCAGACAACCTACGAGGTCAACCATCCAGAGAAGGGTAAGCCCACTCAGATTTATCATGTCAATCTTCTCAGGGCCTGGCGTGAGAGACCTGAATCCAAGAAGACGGCATTGTTTGTGCAGTATCTGAAAGAGGAGGCAGAACCAGAGGAATTGTTGCAAGCGTGGAGTGGGGCAACAGACGTGGACCTTGATCATCTGGAAGGTGAGAAAAAAGAAGATTTGTGGAAGGTTTTCAGTCATTACCCTGCACTGTTTCAACAGAGGCCAGGGAAGACCACTGTCCTTGAGCACACAATCCATCTGAGGGATGGCCAGTTTCCGATCAGACAACAGCCATACCGCATCCCTGAAAGGCTGGTTGGTGCTCTGAAGACCGAAATCCAAACCATGCTGGAACTGGAGGTCATAGAGCCCTCCACAAGCGAATGGAGCAGCCCAATTGTGATCGTGCCCAAAAAGGATGGATCCCTAAGGGTATGCCTTGATTTTCGGAAGCTCAGTGCCATCTCGCACTCGGATGCGTACCCAATGCCACGCATTGATGAGCTTCTGGAGAAGGTAGGCCATGCCAATTTTATCACAACACTAGACCTTTGTAAAGGTTATTTGCAAGTACCCCTAGAAGAAAAACCTACACAGCTTTTCGCACACCATTGGGCCTCTTCCAGTTCCATATGATGCCGTTTGGGCTCCATGGAGCACCGGGCTGTTTTCAGCGTCTGATGGACCGTGTTCTCTGGGATTGTACTGATTGTAGTGCTGCCTACCTTGATGATGTTGTCATTTTCAGCAACACCTGGCAAGAACATCTTCAGCATCTGCATCGGGTCCTGATGAACATCCAGAAGGCTGGTCTCACTTTGAATGTCCAGAAGTGCGAGTGGGCAAAGCAGGAGACCAGGTACCTTGGCTATCAGCTGGGAAAGGGAACAATCAGACCACAAGTAGACAAGGTACAGGCCATCAGAGACAGTCCACGACCAACAACCAAGACGCAGGTAAAATCCTTCCTGGGAATGATTGGCTGGTATCGCCGCTTTATTCCTCAGTGTGCTACTCTTGCTGCTCCTTTAACAGATCTGACAAAAAAGTCAGCCAGTAATCCTGTAGTCTGGAGTGCTGATTGTGAAGTTGCATTTAATGCTTTGAAGAGTTGTCTGTGTGCCTCCCCTGTACTTCAGACCCCAGATTTCAATAAGAGGTTCCTGGTAGAGGTAGATGCCTCAGGATGTGGACTGGGAGCAGTCCTTGCACAAGGAGAGCGAGGAGAAGAGAGACCGGTCCTGTACCTCAGCAGGAAGCTTCTGCCACGTGAGACGAGGTATTCCACAGTCGAAAAAGAATGCCTTGCAATCAAGTGGGCATTAGATAGCTTAAGGTATTACTTGTTGGGCCGGGAATTTGATTTGCACACAGATCATCGAGCACTGACGTGGATAAACACCATGAGGAACAAGAATGCACGGGTGACAAGATGGTACTTGGAACTGCAGCCTTTCCAGTTTTGTGTTCGTCACAAGCGGGGTCAGCAGAATGTTCACTGCGCAAAATACCCCTAAATCCGGAGATATATTTGTACAGATACTTTAAGATATGACCGATATCTGTTGCAGTCTGTTGAAAAACGGACCAGACACGACCGATGTCGCTCTGGCTAAAACAACGTATCCGATGCTATCCTTTTTCCGGATTGGGACCACTTTGATATCAGCAGAATCTGCTTTTAGGATATGAAGGTGCCCTGACATGTGTCATATTTTGTAAATCAAACACTGCCCGTTTCATTTATCCGCATATGACTTGACACAGCAAAAATCGTTTCCCATCATTTACGGTACAATCCGGAAAACAGACATGGTCAGTATCCGACTGGAATTTGGCAAATACGCCTCAGATTTGATGAATGTTTGGGATCATATGACTCATATCTTGGGTGAAAAGCCGGTTGTTTCCGGGGATATTTCTTCCGAATGCTTATAATATATGGAGGAATACGCACCAGACACGTAGCCTGTGTCGGTTGGAAAGGGACAGTATTTTCCACGCGTTATATACTGACATTATTTACTCACATGATCCGTGGTCGTGTCTGCTACAGGTACTTCGCTGGATTCACGTCATGTTGTCTCATATCTCCATATATGACGAACACAAAATGAACCATAAATCGTGGGCTAAAGCTATTTTAGGCATTTATTTACATGCCTATGTTTGTGTATTACATTAACGTTTGTACTAGGCTCATCACAACACGTTTTGCCCGACATTTAACCATACATTACAGAGCCTCAAGCTCAATAGCCTCATAGCTAGCCGTAAATTGGTGGCAGCAAAGACTAGCATGGCAGCAGATAGATTAGCATGGCTTGTCAAACTGAACATTACAGTGTTTAAATTACAAAGGCTATTGATTACACTAAATAACAAAAACGTTTGGTTTTCTGAAGAGAAATATAAAAATAAATAATAGAGCAAGCAATCAAGATTGTTGGCCAACAAACTTTAATTTTCCACAATTAATTATTTTGGGTAAAAAAAAAAGGCTGGTGAAATCTCTCCATTAACGTTAGTTTTAGGTGGATGTGCTAGCAGCCCAGACTTGTCAGTCCTCCTGGGAAGTCTTCAGCATGTCATGCAGTCATTTTCTTCAAAGCTAGAAAATGAAAGTGGGCAGTATTAAACAACAATTATAAAGGTCATACAGACAACACATCAGTTATTTCAATATAAGTTACATATAAATCATCAGTGTCAATATTACACCAAATGCTGAGCTAGCGTTAACGACATGGTAACTAACGATAGCTAATGTAGCTATCGATAGGCATGCATTTCATGCATGTAGCCAGCCACTGTGCCGTTAAATGTCAACGCTTCACCACAAATTTACCACTACGTTACACTACAAAATAGGCGATATAATCTATTAGGTAGTTGCTCACAACACCTTGTTAACGTTACATTTACCAGAGACACTTTTAGGACTTTGTTTTAACCCAAAGGCTTACTTAGCTATCGATATGATTGCTAGCCAACGTCAACTGTGCCTTTGGACAACGTTGATATTCATGTTAATCAGAGAACGATTCAATGACGGCTAAACTGAGAGGAAACACACTAAAGATAACATTTAGTGTAATGGTTGATATTTTTTACTTACCAATTTCCAACACTGCTCGAATTGTACCAGTAAGCGACGATGCATACCCAACTCAAGTCCTTTCAGGCAGCTTTTACCATCGCTGAGGGATCCGTTAACGTTAACGTTACCTTTAGAACTCTTCTGCTTCACTCAGTCAAGTTTTCAAATTGGGCGCGCGTGCGCAAAAGCATCACCCATAAAGACATTCACATTTCGAGACATATCTGCCACAAAGTGTATCAGCAGAATGTGTATCTGGATACATTATACGACATGAGGCAAATATAGACTCAGTATTTCACCTGCCAGGATAGCTGGACAGCTAGGCAAAATATGACATGTGTCATATGTGAATAGTATAATATTATTATATTTCTTAAGACGACATATTCCTGATATGCTGCAGATTTGGCCATATTCTAATGAAATAGGTAGTCAGAATATTTCAATATATTGTTTGAGACTGTGTTTAAATATCTGCCACAAAGTGTATCAGCAGAATGTGTATCTGGATACATTATACTACATGAGGCAAATATAGACTCAGTATTTCACCTGCCAGGATAGCTGGACAGCTAGGCAAAATATGACATGTGTCATATGTGAATAGTATAATATTATTATATTTCTCAAGACGACATATTCATGATATGCTGCAGATTTGGCCAAATTCTAATGAAATACGTAGTCAGAATATTTCAATATATGACTTGACCCTCGGTTTTGGTATTTGACACAATTGGTATGCAGCACAAGGTGTATCTGGATACATTAAACTACATGAGGAGTATCCAGATTCAGTATTTCATAATATATGACACAAATATAAAAAAATCCAGATATGTTCCAGATATGCTCCAGATTTCAGCAGTGGCCTGAATTGCATATCTCCGGATTTGGGTGTATTTCGTGCAGTGGTTGTTGCTGACTACCTTTCAAGGCTGCCAAGTATTGCCACCCTTGGAGAGGAAGGTGGTAATGTGACACAGAGCTCATTGGAGCGACAGTGAGACATATAGCTACCTACACACACCGCACCACATTACACTATACTGATACCGTCAGTTCTGAGCTAACGCTAAAACAGCTGATTAACATCGCGGGTGCACACGCAAGTTATTGTAGCGGTAGTTTAGACACCTTAAAAGTTATAGTAGCGCTAGTTTGCAAACACTTTAACTTACATGAATTGATAATGGGATGTCTACTAATAAATACACACACACACAGATTACAGTTAACCTTTTATTGAACTTAGCTTTAGCATAGTAAGTAGGAGCTGCACATTGTGCTGTTTACCGTCTTCTGTTTACTGCAGGACTTCCTGGTTTCCGGTCAAAGGACCCGAACTACGGTGGCCAGGTGGCTTTGTAGTGCCTGTCTCGGGCACGAGTATGAGAGTGTGCATGAGATGTATTGGTTTATTCCAATTAACATTAATTATCTGTTCTGTATAGAATATGTCTATTTATTGTGAATGGATAATGAGTGTAATATTTATGAGAATTGTACATGTTAACTTAAACCTGAAATTATTATGTAAATTGATGGTTTATGTGAATTAGAACTCTTAAGCTGGTTGGTCTCTTCCAGTGGGTGGGGAGTAGTTCTATATAAACCCTCAGAATGGAGCTAGTGGGTTGTTGTGGTGGTTGCGTTACATCTTAGGTGTAGTCCTGGGTGCTAATTAGTGCGAGTTATTGTTTCCTATTGTGGGAATATTTTTTTTGTTATTGTTATTTTATTTTTATTTTTTATTTTATTTGAAGAATTTAGTAACTTTAAACAATCGTTATATTTTGACTTTTGTTGCATTTTTGTCATCACTTTGGGAAACCGGACCCAATAAACCAACTTGCACTGAAGTGCTATTTTTGGCCGTTGTCATCATTTGCGTCACACATTGAACCTACGTGACACAGTGGTTTCATGAGACAGCACAGTAACAGGAAATGTAGCAATTCATTGCTAAATTTATAACATCAATTCCTCCCCCAAGAAATGAATGAATGAAATTCATTTCCCTCAGATGAATTGATGATTGCCAGAAACGCAGCCAACAGAAATGACTAGAGTATTATTCTTGTACATCCTTTACAAAGCATTCATGACTATCATAAGACATGAGTCAACATTTATTCCCAACTCTAAATAAACACGGGATGATTATCCTGTACGCTCTGTGAGTGCCCTATTGAGGAGGGCACTTTAAAATGAAAGCCAAATTCAAATTAAAAACCTGATGATTGCAGCAGAATATACTGCTGCTCAAATGCGCTTGTGGGTAACCAACAAGGCTGCAACCTCATCAACATGTTTCCAAAAATAGACACAGTTTATCTGTGCTGAAATGGTTATCATTGTACTGTATGTTCTTACCTGAGACAAGGTAGAGAGAAAATAACATGATCCCCTTCATTCTAGATGAGTGCATCGTCCTCTTACGTTGTTGACAGTTTATGACACACAGTCTTTATACAGTAATAGCTAGAGGCAGTGCAAGTAGCTCTCTTCCTGTTAGCATTTGGGCTCACCACGCATCAAGACGGAACTTCATTCTCAATCCCATCACCCCTCATTATGACGCAGCAGAATCATTAACCATTAACTTTTTGTTTCGTCAAATAGCAAATTCAGAAATGAGACAGCATCTTTACAACAAACAATGGAGAAGGTGTTTATTTCTTGATAGCTCATGGCAAGACATAAATATTTGTCTTAATGATCACAGTGGTTACAGTATAAAAATTATGCATTTGTATTTTCAATGCATCCTGACACTTTGATCAATGTATCAACTTCAATTTCTTGGAGCATATCAGAATTATTTCATGAATTCTGTTACAACATTGGTTGAAACTGCTTAAATGCAATGAAGGACATAAAAAAAAAAAAAAAAAAAAAAAAAAAAAGAGGGCCTCACTGCTGTGCTGTCTGATATGAGATAAGGAGCTTCCTCTTCAGTATGTTTTTGATGCTAAATTGATACCTCTGCAGACATGTAGAGATGGCAGGTAGCACAGACATGCATGAAGCCATAAAATTGCCAATTGTGTATCTATTATAATGATTTTTATTATTCAGTATTTAGTTGGAAAGAGGATACCATAGTGAGCCTAGTGTTAAGTTAATAAAAGTACGAGTTGAGTGAACTCCTCTTTGAGTCTACTACTGATGGCCAAGTCTCATCAACCAATCATGAACCATACTGCACGCATATACATAAACAACTACAACCTAACCCCTCTGTAGAACATCTGGATTCCTCATGACAGCTATAGTAAGACTCTGGTTCCTAGCTAGCTGGAAAGGCCCCGTTTGGGGATATTATTCACACACAACAGTGTATAAAAATTCTGTCTGTATCTTTTCTGTTATTTTACTCCCCGTCTTCCCAGCCCTCCTATGATGACACAAAACATCCTTGTGCAACATTCAAGCGGTATTCGGCAAGTATACAAAATTCCGAGACTTAGGCAAAAAATAAAAAAATAAAAAAATCACACAACTCCCTGGTCCCCCTCTTCAAACCCCTCCCTCGCTGTAGCACGTTGTCAGCGGCTTGCTCACAGCTGTGATCGACAGGCAGCTTTCCCCTTCCTCTGAACCTGATTGGTGGAAGGCTACAGGGTGCGTTGGATTTTTGCAAGCATGATTACAGGGTTTGAATGGAGCTAGAGAATTAGTTTTTTTTTTTCCTAAAGCTTTTTTTATGTACTACTTCCAGAATAATGTGACAATTCTACGTAATTTGACTTTAAAAGGGTTGCCGAATACAGCTTCAACTTGATAACTTAAGAATCAAGGTGCTGGCAAGTCGTTCCTGTGAACTTTTCACACTACTTATGCCAACGTTGCTGTTATGGTGGCAGGGAGTAAGGTAGCCTACAATTCAATTACTAAAAAAAAAAGTTACAAATAACAAAAAAACTTTATTACAATCCGCAATAACCCAAACGTCCATAGTTTCATCTGGTGCATTTTCAAGGGCGTCAGCTATTGACAAAGTACCCTTGTTTATTTTCAGTTTTTAAAATCTGTGCATTTGTGTTAATAGGTGAGAGCTGAAGGGTTAATAATGCCACTAGTTCTTCAAGATGGGTTGCATAGATTAGACTGTCTTATTTGGGGCAGGCTGTCTTGAGCTGAAACCACAAACTAACAGGAAGAGTAGCTTTATTTGTGGCTTAATTTACAAGCAAGCAGTAACTAATGGTACAGGGTTAAGGACTTATACAGAATGAAGGGGATCTTATTTTTTACCCTATTCCTCATCTCAGGTAAACTACGCATTATTGTTTTGAGAATGTAGTGTTGCGTGGGCGTAGCACAGATATATCCATTCTAATGCATATTTGTTACAAATATAATGTTACTAATTTGAGATTTGTTGTTTTGATAAAAGTTAATTATTGTGCTTCATAGAGTGCACAAACCAGACATGTTACTGATTCTTCTGAGTCTGTTAAAGAGTGTCTGTGACCCAAATTTGAGCAGTATGGGCAGATTAGCGTGTTACATTGTCAACACAACCATATATGATTATAGGCTATGTGGTTTGGGCATGTTTTTAGTATTCAACCAATTCTTTAAAAATGAGTTACAATATACAACATTCAGACCTATGTAAGCACTTACATATATATCACCGCACAAAAATGTCTTTGTTTTAGTACCTGGAAGCAGTGGAAGACAAGTGAAAGCCTAGATGCAGATTAGCTGTGCATACTAATGTGAATTTTTTGATGTGATAAGAATATATTATTGGTACGCTTTATTGATTTCACACACCAGACATGGTACTGAACTGGCTAAATCAAAGATAGTCTGTGACCCAGATCTGAGCAGTATGGGCAGACCTTTCCTAACTTGTTTAAGGCAGATTAGCATGTTGCATGGGTAACAGACCCAGTTATGTTAATGTGTGGTTTGTGCATTTTCTTTTTTTAGCATTTACAAAATTAATTTAGGTTATACAGTACATTGTCATTACACAACATTTAGGCCTAGAAAACATTGTGCATACATATCACAACACATCACTCATGTGCTTGTAGTACCTGGAAGTAGTGAAAGACAAGTGAAAACCTACATCAGTGGTGGAATACTCATTTTTTGCAAGTATGATGGCCTGCAGCATAAGGTCAAAGGCAAGTACTTCTGCAGAGGTGATGCGGCTATCTCACGACAACGACAGAAGAATCTCCCTGTATGAAAATGCTAGGGGAGATTACTTAACCATTCTTATCACAAACCTCACGGCTGAGGATGCTGGGACTTACCACTGTGGAGTTGAAGATGACAATAAAGATGACATAATTGAATTGAGCATCAAATCAGGTAATGTATAATGACTTCATATTTTTGTCAGTATCAGTTCTACATTAATCAGATTTCACATTTATGAAACAAATAAAGTTGTGACATGGGTAGAGACATACTGTACATTCATAACAGATCTGAACACTTTATGAATGTTTGACAGGTGACTGTTGTGACTCACTTATTACAATCACTGTACAAGAGGGAGAAAATGTCAGCGTAGACTGCAAGTACCCTGATGGAAAAGTCAAACATTTCTGTAAACAAAATCCCACAAACATCGAGGCAGATTTACTTGAATCAAAACCATCTGATACAAGTCAAAAGTTTTCTTATTATGACAACAAGAGTGCAAATGTCTTCACTGTGACCATCCATGACCTCGACAGGAATGATGCTGGGATCTACTGGTGTGGAGTTAGAGCAGGTCAAGGTGATGTGGCTCTGACCCAACAAGTGAATATAACAATTACAGGTAAGATTTGTAACTTGTAGTGTAAGTATAAGGCTCACTATGTTAATAATAAGGTATTGTATATACTGTATTTTCTGTGTTTTCATTGTTGGAATTTTTAAGGTAAAGCTATTTTACCGTCAAATTACAGAGAAAAAAATGAATCCATTTCTTCTGAAAGGATTTACCATGGGAGGAATTGTAATCGTTTGCAAGTTTCATAACAAGGGCAAACACAAGCAGAGGTACTTCTGCAAGGGCAATCTTTCAACATGCAGTAACAATCGTCTCACACACAATAATGATGGACGATTTTTTCAATATGACAATGGAAAGAATGACCAACTGACTGTTGTACTCACAAACCTCATAACAGAAGATGCCGGACTTTATCACTGTGCAGTTGACGATGGAGAATTACACACTGCATTCAATTTGAAAATGAAAGAGGGTAACATATCCTGTCTAATTTTAATTTGAGATCAATGGTAGTTGTCTTTCAGTGGCTCTTATGTATGGAACCATTAGTAAATTTACCCCTTTTTCATGAAAGTAATAGGGCTATAGTAAAAACACATGAAGGAGACAGTTGCAAATGGCAAAAAAACGTTGCAAATGGCAAAAAAAATAAATAAAATGTTTCAGCAGTATTTCATGTACATAGACTGCTTCTAGTATACACATGTGATTGGATTGATGAAATACTTCCTAAGTCAATTTGTGAATATTTAGCAGCTGACTGCTGTGACCCACCTGATCCAACCGTTGGACATGAGGGAGGAAATATCATTATTCAGTGCAAGTACCCAGAGGAATCAAGAACAAATATCAAGTCCTTCCATAAACAGCATGAGAAGTTTACACATCTAATTGACTCAAAGGTTTCACACAATTTAAAATACTCTCTATTTGACAACAAGAGTGGGAACGTCTTTACTGTGACCATCCATAACCTGGAGAAGAACGATACAGGCAACTACTGGTGTGGAATAAGAACAGGTGGATATAACGTGGCTTTGACTCAGCAGGTGAAGCTCCAGATCGCAGGTGAGCTTCATATGGACTTCAGTCAATTAGCTAATGCCTGTAACTTCAGGCAGCCAAATATTGTTTAGAAGTATAGCATGTGGAACATACAACACATCTGCAAAATAGCAGCTACAAGATGTGCACATAAAAATAAACCTCATTGTTTTGATCAATCAGGTACATTCAAGACTTTATGTTTCCCAGCCATTTCACTATTTAGTCAACATGGCAAAAGATTATGTTATTCTCTTACCTACTGACACTCAGCAATGTGAAATAACATGGCTATAGTTTGTTCAAATAGTAAGAAAAAAAAATCCTAGCTTGAAACGCCAACCCTACCCAACTTAAGTTTAATTTCCTGGAACTATGATGGAACATTTCTGACAGTGAATATAACATCGGTCTTCCACAGATGGTGTTTCCCCTGGGGTCAAGACGCCTGTGTTAATGGTGACAGTAGCATTGCTAGTTGTCGTTCTCTGTATCCTGTGCTACAGACACATATGCAAAAGGAGAGTTGGTAGGTTTTGACACTTATCTCATACACACCCGCATTCATATTCTCAATCAGTTTTACACTTTATCTATACACACATCTGTGCATGTACAGTAGGACTGATGCTCAAAAATGACATCACACATATATTCACACCATTTGAATATCTGGTTGCACATTTTGTCATTGTCACACTATGTCTTAAGCTCAGAGAGCTGCTCTAGAATGCATTTAATATGCTGCCACCAAAATGTTGCAAAATGATCAAATTTCAAGCGCAATTTCAAGACAAAATCACCTCTTGTAAAGCCATTATGATAAACATTGTCTTTAAACGTCACTGCAGTTCAATTTTATCAGCCAATTATGAGCTGGATCAACATGGCATTAGTTACTTCTGTTTACCAATTGCAACTGCTTTTAAGGGAAGAGAACTAGGCTAAACAAATATTCTAATATTACTAAACAAAAATTACAATATTACTAAACATGTTTATTTGCTTGCTTATCAGAGTAGACTTTCTATCTGATTTTTTTTCTCACCCTCTCTCCCAATGTTTTTTTTTCCTGTTTCCTAGAATTTCTTCCTCCTTTTCCTCCAAGGGAAATTAATAGAATGTCTGACGTGGTGAGTGATGTCAAACTGTTAATACATTTGTTGCTGAGATTTGGTAGATTTGATAATTGATTGGAGATGGTGTTACAGTGATCTAACTATAACACCACCAATGCTACAGTCACCATGACCGCCACCAATGCTATAGTCACCATGAACACAGGCATCTTCTGCTCCTGTTTTGGAACTGACAACCCTAAATTATAACAAATATATATTTTTGTCTCCAATTCCCATATGAAGATGTTTTATATAAACTTTACAATGTTTCTATATGTTGTATAAGAATGAAGGGGTTTATAGGGCAGTCAGACCAAATTCAAAATACTTGTAAAATGGATAGAATATGAAACTTCTATAACTGCACCATATAAGAAGTAGTAGTTGATGACACTGAGCCCTCTTATAATATCCTTACAAAATGTGTATACAGAGAACACTTAGGAATATTCCACCTTTTTATGAAAATTGGTCATTCCATCTCTTCCCTGAAGTTACATAAGTGGATGTGTTTTCCTAATCTGGCAACCCAAATTTTAGCTTTAGCTTAGCATAGAAGCTGGAATGTTAGGTAGCTATGTTGATATGTATGATGCTACATTCCAGCGCCTATGCTAAGCTAAAGCTAAAATTTGGGTTTTCAATAAAACATTAATTTAAACTAAAAACTCACCTATCAGTAGAGTCACGTTTCTGGTCAAGAAAACATATTCTCTCCCATTTCCGAATCCACACCAGTATACACCAGCATCCGTCTTCTCAAGCCTCTGAATAGTCACAATGAAGCCTCTTGCATTTTGAATCAGACGGTATTTGGTATTCATTTTGGAAAACTTACATAGGGAAGTCGCAGCAGCCACCTGTCAAACATACAGAGAAGTCATTTCAAAGACCCAGAACTGTAAAATGTGGGCAAAGTTTAGACGTGGCAGTTAAAGCCTTCAGTATAAAGCAGATCTGGCAGGTGTCATAATGTGCAATATGTCTTTAATACTTTAAAGTAAACTCACTTTTGTCGACGGCCACATGAGCACTGGGAATTTCCTCAGAGGGCCAACCTGCCGAATTTACATGTGCAACCACAAACATGGGTGAAAAAAAATGCAAATTTCTTTATATTTCTGACCATCACTAAAACAGTCCTAATGTGCCACCAATTTATCCCTTTTGGTTAGCAGGTCTAAGATGCACTTCATCGGTGGTTGACAGGATTGTGTTGCAGAAACAGCATCGTTAGAACTGTTTTTAAATAGGCAACATACACCTACAATTTTTTTAAAGCTTTTTAGGCGGGCCACGTGAAATGATGCAAAGGGCACCCCTGCTTAAAAGATCTTGTAATTTAGCTTAAAAATCTTCAAAACCCTCACAAGCATCAAAACAACAACTGAAACAAACTTTCTTACGCTGATGATTTCTTTCTTTGATACAACTCTCAGTGCTACTCACAACAGTCACCCCCATGTGTGACTCGCCTGCTAGATGTATTATAACAACTTTTCACACACCTAAGATGTGCATGTGCATTACCTTGTTTCACAGACAAGTTGAATACAGAATATAATCTCCCATCTTCAATCCCACAGTGATAAATCCCAGCGTCCTCCGTTGTGAGGCTTGTGAGCAGAACAGTTATGCTAACATTTCCATATTGGAAAAACCTGCTGTCCTTCTTGTTTGTGAGACGATTATTTGGACAGGTTGCAGCATTGCCTTTGCAGAAGAAATGTGTTTTATTCTTGTCTTCATGTTGATCATCATATTTGCAGATGAGTATCCCAGCTCCAATGAAGCTATTAATTTGAACTTCCTCTCTGGTGCTACTTCCTAGCACTATGAGGTGTATGTCTGAAATATTATAAAATATATCTGTAGACCAATAACAATCAATAAATCCAGTTGAAACCATATTTTTCACCTAAACAAAAAGACAAAAACATGTTTTCTTTCTATCAAATTAGTCAGTGAATTTATTAAGGCGTATACGCTATGCATCAGAGCCTGTTATCACCTCGACTGTACATTATTTTCCTATATGCAAAACATATTGTTAATTATCCCATACTTTTTAAATGGTTCTCTTAAATGTTGTAGGAGGCTCCATTACCCTTGAATGGGCCTTCCCAACAAACGTTTTGAAGCCTTTACCGGACATGAATTATATTCTTATATATACGTGCTGTGTCATTTGCTGCGACTTTTTAATGTTATTTTGAGGTTGGATTTACTAACAGAGAGATCCTTGACGTCTTAACACAGAATCTGGTTTGTGCACTCTATGAAGCACAATAATTTACTTTTATCAAAACAACAAATCTCAAATTAGTAACATTATATTTGCAACAAATCAGCTTAGGAATGGATATGTCTGTGCTACGTCCACGCAGCACTACATTCTCAAAACAATAATGCGTAGTTTACCTGAGATGAGGAATAGGGTAAAAAATAAGATCCCCTTCATTCTGTATGAGTCCTTAACCCTGTTATATTAGTTACTGTTTGAACTACTGTAGCTTGCTTGTAAATTAAGCCACAAATAAAGCTACTCTTCCTGTTAGTTTGTGGTTTCAGCTCAAGACAGCCTGCCCCAAATAAGACAGTCTAATCTATGCAACCCATCTTGAAGAACTAGTGGCATTAGTAACCCTTCAGCTCTCACCTATTAACACAAATGCACAGGTTTTGCATTAAATAACTGAAAATAAACAAGGGTACTTTGTCAATAGTGACGCCCTTGAAAATGCACCAGATGAAACTATGGATGTTTGGGTTATTGCGGATTGTAATAAAGTTTTTTTGTTATTTGTAACTTTTTTTTTAGTAATTGAATTGTAGGCTACCTTACTCCCTGCCACCATAACAGCAACGTTGGCATAAGTAGTGTGAAAAGTTCACAGGAACGACTTGCCAGCACCTTGATTCTTAAGTTATCAAGTTGAAGCTGTATTCGGCAACCCTTTTAAAGTCAAATTACGTAGAATTGTCACATTATTCTGGAAGTAGTACATAAAAAAAAGCTTTAGGAAAAAAAAACAAATTCTCTAGCTCCATTCAAACCCTGTAATCATGCTTGCAAAAATCCAACGCACCCTGTAGCCTTCCACCAATCAGGTTCAGAGGAAGGGAAAGCTGCCTGTCGATCACAGCTGTGAGCAAGCCGCTGACAACGTGCTACAGCGAGGGAGGGGTTTGAAGAGGGGGACCAGGGAGTTGTGTGATTTTTTTATTTTTATTTTTTGCCTAAGTCTCGGAATTTTGTATACTTGCCGAATACCGCTTGAATGTTGCACAAGGATGTTTTGTGTCATCATAGGAGGGCTGGGAAGACGGGGAGTTGAGTAAAATAACAGAAAAGATACAGACAGAATTTTTATACACTGTTGTGTGTGAATAATATCCCCAAACGGGGACTTTCCAGCTAGCTAGGAACCAGAGTCTTACTATAGCTGTCATGAGGAATCCAGATGTTCTACAGAGGGGTTAGGTTGTAGTTGTTTATGTATATGCGTGCAGTATGGTTCATGATTGGTTGATGAGACTTGGCCATCAGTAGTAGACTCAAAGAGGAGTTCACTCAACTTGTACTTTTATTAACTTAACACTAGGCTCACTATGGTATCCTCTTTCCAACTAAATACTGAATAATAAAAATCATTATAATAGATACACAATTGGCAATTTTATGGCTTCATGCATCGCTGTGCTACCTGCCATCTCTACATGTCTGCAGAGGTATCAATTTAGCATCAAAAACATACTGAAGAGGAAGCTCCTTATCTCATATCAGACAGCACAGCAGTGAGGCCCTCTTCACCACAAACCTCCTCTTGCTCAACCCCTTTGAACATTTAATTTTTTTTTTCTTTTTTTTTTTTTTTTTTTATGTCCTTCATTGCATTTAAGCAGTTTCAACCAATGTTGTAACAGAATTCATGAAATAATTCTGATATGCTCCAAGAAATTGAAGTTGATACATTGATCAAAGTGTCAGGATGCATTGAAAATACAAATGCATAATTTTTATACTGTAACCACTGTGATCATTAAGACAAATATTTATGTCTTGCCATGAGTTATCAAGAAATAAACACCTTCTCCATTGTTTGTTGTAAAGATGCTGTCTCATTTCTGAATTTGCTATTTGACGAAACAAAAAGTTAATGGTTAATGATTCTGCTGCGTCATAATGAGGGGTGATGGGATTGAGAATGAAGTTCCGTCTTGATGCGTGGTGAGCCCAAATGCTAACAGGAAGAGAGCTACTTGCACTGCCTCTAGCTATTACTGTATAAAGACTGTGTGTCATAAACTGTCAACAACGTAAGAGGACGATGCACTCATCTAGAATGAAGGGGATCATGTTATTTTCTCTCTACCTTGTCTCAGGTAAGAACATACAGTACAATGATAACCATTTCAGCACAGATAAACTGTGTCTATTTTTGGAAACATGTTGATGAGGTTGCAGCCTTGTTGGTTACCCACAAGCGCATTTGAGCAGCAGTATATTCTGCTGCAATCATCAGGGTTTTAATTTGAATTTGGCTTTCATTTTAAAGTGCCCTCCTCAATAGGGCACTCACAGAGCGTACAGGATAATCATCCCGTGTTTATTTAGAGTTGGGAATAAATGTTGACTCATGTCTTATGATAGTCATGAATGCTTTGTAAAGGATGTACAAGAATAATACTCTAGTCATTTCTGTTGGCTGCATTTCTGGCAATCATTAATTCATCTGAGGGAAATGAATTTCATTCATTCATTTCTTGGGGGAGGAATTGATGTTATAAATTTAGCAATGAATTGCTACATTTCCTGTTACTGTGCTGTCTCATGAAACCACTGTCTGTGGTAGCGTCGCTCAGCTTGTGCCTCATAACACCCCTCAGATGTGCTATAATAACGATAAAAATATAGATCGGATTAGGATTGGATTATGCAAGCGCCCAGAAAATGACACAACACGTAGAATATAATGCATGTTCAGTAACAAGGCTTGTTGGGAGGGCCAATTCAAAGGGAATGGAGTCTCCCACAACATTCAAGAGAACCATTTAAAAAGGGATGTACATTCGAGGTGATAACAGGCTCCGATGCATAGAGTTAAGCTGTATTTTGCATTCCTTTTATGGTCAAATTACGTAGAATAGTCACATTATTCTCGAAGTAGTACACGAAAAAAGCTTTAGAAAAACAAAAACTCTCTAGCTCCATTCAAACCCTGTAATCATGCTTGTAAAAAATCCCACCATTCAAGTTTGGAGGAAGGGAAAGATGCCTGTCGACAAACTTAACAAGTTCACTGACCTTAAACACTGACAAAACTTCTCTAATTTGATATAAGGAAAAAAAAAACCGTTTCTGTGTTTTTTTGAAGCATTATGTTAAAATAAGATTTCAACTGGATTGATTAATTGATTGATTGTTATTGGTCTACAAATATATTTTATAATATTTCAGACATACACATCATAGTGCTAGGAAATAGCACCAGAGAAGTTCAAATTAATAGCTTCATTGGAGCTGGGATACTCATTTTCTGCAAATTTGATGATCAACATGAAGACAAGGATAAAACACATTTCTTCTGCAAAGGCAATGCTACAACCTGTGCTAACAATCATCTCACACACAAGAAGGACGGCAGGTTTTTCCAGTACGGAAATGTTAGCATAACTGTCCTGCTTACAAACCTCACAGCAGAGGATGCTGGGATTTATCACTGCGGGATTGAAGATGGAAGATTATATTCCGTATTCAACTTGTCTGTGAAACAAGGTAAGGTGTCTGAAAAATTGTTTTAATTAAACTGGCAGATCAAAGAATGAAATAATCAGTGTAAGAATATTTTGTTTCAGTTTTGCTGCTTGTGAGGGTTGCAAAGGTTGTTAAGTTAAATTACAAGATCATACTTTTAAAGAATTAAAAGATATAATGCATTTTATGACAGATCTGCTTAAGACTGAAGGCTTTAACTGCCATGGCTAAACTTTGCCCACATTGTTTGGTTCTGGGTTTTCGAAATTACTTCCCTGCCCTCTCCACATTCTGTATGTTTGACAGGTGGCTGCTGCGACTCCCCTATGACAATAAGTGGTCATCAGGGAGAAAATATCAAGATACCATGCAACTACCCAATGGGACAGAAACAGACAGACAAACACTTTCATAAACAACATGAGGAGTTAATTGAGTCAAATCTCATCAGTTTAGGGCCACTTTCCAAAATGAATATCAAATATCGTCTTATTCAAAATGCAAGTGGCTTCATTGTGACTATTCCGACGCTGGAGAAGACAGATGCTGGTGTATACTGGTGTGGTGTCGGAAATGGGAGAGAATATGTTGTCTTGACCAGAAACGTGACTTTACTGATAAGTGAGTTTTTAATGAATGTTTTATTGAAACCCCAAATTTTAGCTTTAGCTTAGCATAGGCGCTGGAATGTTAAGTGGCCAGATAGCAACTCTATGGTTACATCTATGTTAAGATAAAGCTAAAATTTTGTTTGCCAGATTTGGAAAGCTCATGCACGGGGACCATAATGCTTTTACCCACTTATGTAACTTCTGGGAAGAGGTGGAATGACAAATTGTCATAAAAAGGGTTGATTATTCCTTCAAATTGGAAAAATGTTTGCCCAAGTTTAATGTGTGAATGCACATTTGAGAGCTCAGTGTCATCTTCTACTATTTCTTATATGATGCATTATATGCATTTATATGTATCTTGAAGGAGGTCTGACTCCTCTATACACAACCTATGAGATTATTATACAACATATAGAACATTGTAAAGTTTATAGAAAACATTTTCGAATGGAAGAGAATAGGAAAGACATTTGTCATAACTTAGGGTTGTGATATCTATGCAGTTCCAAAACAGGAGCAGAAGATGCCTGTGGTCATGGTGACAGTAGCATTGGTGGTGGTCATGGTGACTGTAGCATTGGTGGTGGCAGTCACAATCTTCCTGTTCTACAGATACAGACAGAGCAGGAAGCATGGTAGGATTCAATGTGCGCGCGTGCACCCACCCGCCCACCCACACACACACACACACACACACACACACACACACACACACACACACACACACACAAATACACACACACGTCCACAAAAAAAAAAAAAAAAAAACTTTTTACTGCTTACACATTTCTGTAACAGTATTTCTATTATCAGACAGGACACAAAGAGGGATGTACCACATGGCAGAGGTGAGTTCAGAAATAACGCCTCCCTTTACACATGTTTTGCTCTTTGCCTTTAGTTTTAATGGTGTCTTGATACCGATGAATGACTAGTAAGCATGAACATTTAAAGAAAAATTCAAAATCTTAAATACTAAGCTTTTTCAGAATTGACTAAGTGCACAGAAAACTAATTTATTAGACAGCTCAATCATACCACCAAGAATACCAGCCTTATTGTGGAAATTCAACATATACAGTAATACTTTATAAACACAAGTATTGTGTTTTGTCCTTCTCACTCAGAATCCAGATCCTGACAGAATTTATGAGGAGATTGGCGAAATTGCCCTTCCTCCTCGTCCTGTGACTACGTCAACAGGTGGTTGCTCCATGGAGGACAACACAGTGATTCATAACTACTACACAACCCAGTCATCAACAAATTTTCCCAACGATCCTCTCATCCACCCACCGTCTTCAAGAAACGATATTCAGATCGACACGGTCTACACCACCACTCAATTACCCACTCAAGTAACCACTCAACTTCATAAAGCCGAATCCTTAGCAAACACATACTCAAACATCCAGTCTGTCACACCCAACGCCACTGACACATGCCTTAATATTAACGTCGACAAAACAGGTCATATAATTAACAATGTCTATGCCAACACACAAACACCCATTGATTCCGATGACGGTCCCTTAGTTTGTACTGATCATCCCGACCTGACAAATTTAGTTCCTAATGAACCGGCAAACACTAGTGAGGACACTGTGTGTAAAACGTGCACTCATTCGTGTGAACATACTTCTGCCGAAACTGAATATCCTAGTGTCTCAGATCCAACAAATACTCAAATCAATACTGTATATGTCACTGCAAAATTGGCTGCACATAGTGCAAGAGAAGAGGTACCCACAGACATCAATAACGATGCCACATTGAGCACTGATTAATTTTTTTATTTATTTTTTATTTTTAACCCCTTAACTTCCCCTCTGTATATTCTTCCTGATACAACACATCCTGAATTTCATACAACTAAGTTACCTGCACATGCAAACAATGACTTTGTGTACTATGACATCCAGGGGCCTCTGTTCCTGCCTTGAGCCCCTATATACTTTGAAATGGCCCTGAGAAAGATAACGGAGACATTTAACTGAGAATAAAGTGTTACTGTAAACATAAATGGTAATACTTTTTATTGTAAATATGGTATTCTTGTACATTCATTGCGCATTCATGGGCACTCCAAAGTTTCTTTTTTTGCGCACGTGAGTGCCGAAAAATAAAATTTCGAGTGACACAGTTTTGCTTAATTTTTTTTTGCACTAGATAAGGTGTTCACCCAGGGCACCATAAAGGATAAGACCGCCCCTGTGTGCTTTAATTAAAAAAGCATTACAAGTTGGATGGAAACACACCTATTCACCCATTCACATATAGGTGTGACATAATGTAAAGTACAGACTAGAGTCAACACTTTATTGCATGCCTTCATGTTAAGTACAGATAATTGGGTAAAGGGTTTCAGTGGTACAAAATGACACTTACCCTCTTTAGGTTTTCAGCCAATGATTGTGAAAACAATAAGACATATTTGTGTGTATTCTCATAACATCTAGTTAGTGAGGAATCTATAAGTGGTGTGTCAATCATCTGACAATGATTGAGATTGTAAATAATGATCTGTTCTTTTTTGAGAGATGCTAATTTGTAATTTCATCAATAAAGTGCAGAAAAAAACACAAAGTAGTGTGTTAGTATTTTATTTGCATTCAGTCTAATTGTCAGTCTATCTTTCAGGTCTTGATTGCAGTCACAGCACTGTTGTAATGACGCAAAACTTCCAACAGAGGTCTCTCTTCACACCTCACCTACTGAGTGACATGACGTGTCCATAAATAGGGGAAGGCTTGTGTGCATATTAGTCTATTTTGTTTGTTTGACGACCTTAATGTAGTTTATCTATGTGTATGTTTCTGTTTATGTGTGTTTGTCCATCTGTACTATGTGTGTGTGTGTGTGTGTGTGTGTGTTTGTTTGCGAGTGTCACAGCTGACGCACACCCCCTCTTCTCTCACTTTTTTCAAGCTGTTAAGGTTGCTCTGGCAACAATTTTTTTTTTGAATGATGTCCTATTTGTAGTTTGCCTGTGTGTGTACAGCACATGTGTGTGTGTGTGTGTGTGTGTGTGTGTGTGTGTGTGTGTGTGTGTGTGTGTACGTGTGTGTGTGTGTGTGTGTGTGTGTGTGTGTGTGTGTGTGTGTGTTTGTGTGTCACAGCTGACGCACACTCCCTCCTCCCCCACTATGACTATGGCTGCAGAGAGGCTGCTCTGGCAACACGTTGCCTCCAGGAAACTGTGTGGTTTTGCGTCTGAGGTTTTCTGAGGCGGCAGCAGCTTTCTCACTTTGAGTGTTTCAAGGCAGGTTGTCGCGATGCTGTTGGAGTCGAGCCAAAGACGTTACATCTGACTGATGAGTTTTGATATTATTTTCAGCTCAGATGGGAAAGTCTTGATCTCATTTCCATCGATTGAAAAAAAAAAAAAAAGTACAGCCAGTACTCTTTGACATAGACTCTATCTGCAATAGACTCCTTCCTCCTTTCCCTTGCTTTACAGTATATAGTCTTTGTGCTATTTATAGGTTACCTCACTCACGTCAGATCATGCGCTACGTAACTTTCGTAAGGCCTCCGCGCAACGATCTGATGTTGATGCCATTGGGAGGGATTTCAAGCCCAATATTTCCTAACCGGACCAGTCAGGGCTGCTGGCTGCTGTAGAGGGTGTGACGTAGCGAAGAAGCAACTGTTTTGAATCCAACCAATCCAACAAACGTAACCAGCGTCATCGGTTGGTTTCGATGTGGTTGGCTGAAGTGTACGTCAATTAAATTGATGGACAAGCCGTTTGTCCAGTTAGATTCAAGGATTTCTGGCTCCTGAAATAAATCGTCTATCGTGGAGGATCAGATGTTCGCGCGTAGCGCTACATCTGACGTGAGTGAGGTAAATTTATAGGAACTTTAGATATCAAATGTGTTGAAATTAGGAAGTCACATGCATTACCATGACCAGCACAAGGCATTTGGGTACCCCAGGCAAACAGAACAGAAGCTAATGAAAGCACCTGTCTTTCATTAATGTAATTTGTCGTGATCATACTGTAAAGGTTGAGACGTGTCAAAATGGTGTATGATGTAAGGCATGGGTTTCCAACAGGGGGTCCGTGGATGCCAATGATTTGTCAGAATGGTGGTCCCTTTATTCCAAACCAGTTGAAAACCCCTGAGGTAAGGCTAAGTTATGCAAGCTGTTATCTTTTAATATTATCTATAGAATATTATATTCTGTTACTTACTCTGAGCCCTCTATATTTATTCCATTGACCTTGCTGTACTAATAGCTGAGCAACAAGTTGAGGTTAATAATTCTGATGGTTCTGCAAGAAAGGGAGACCACAGAGATAATGGCAGGGTGTTTTAGGACAGGTGGAGTATTAAAGTGTGTAAAGTTAAGTTAAATCTTTTTATATTCTAATATCTTCTGTTGTTTAATCTGGGGTCTGTATTTCTTTCTCTGAACTTGAGTTACTAATAGCTGGGCAGTGAAAGGTTAATAATTCTGATGGTTCTGCAAGAAAGGTAGACCACAGTGATAATGGCAGGGTGTATTTTTGTTAGGCCAGGCTGGGAGGTGTGAGCGTCAAGCTAACAGGAAGTGTTCTACCCACAGCATGTCAGCCTCACCAGATGCATGTGTTGCTTGTATCAAGTTGGTTTGACAAGTAGTGAATAATGTGACAAGAGTTATGGACTTCTACAGACTGAAGGGGATCTTATTTTTCACTTTGTGTCTTATCCAAGGTAAAGCACACACAATCTTAACCGTTTCAGTGCATGTACGCTATCTTGTAACTTAGAAAAGGTTGTGATTTATCTGTGTTGTGTGGGCTCAGCACAATTGTATACATGCCGATGCACATTAGCTGTGTACTCGGCTATGTGAACTTTTTGTTGTGATAAGATTATATTATTGTTATGCTTTTATAGATTTCTCACACTGGACATGATACTCATACTGAGTCAAATAGTGCCTGTGGCCCAAATCTGAGCTAACTCGTTGCTTACTTGTTTGGGGGCAGGTTAGCATGTTGCATTGGCAACAGAGCCAATTATGATTAGCCTAATTACATTAATACATTAGTAATATTACATACAACATTTAGGCATATAAAACATACTGAATGTATACATATCGTAACACATCACACATGTGCTTGTTTTAGTGTCTGGAGGTAGTGGAAGACAAGTGAAAGCCTATATCAGTGGTGGAATACTTATTCTTTGCAAGTTTCCTGGCCTGCAATATGAGGACAAAGACAAGTACTTCTGTAGAGGTGATGCTTCAACATGCCCTTACAATCGGCTATCTCACAACGACAGCAGAATCTCCCAGTATATGAATGCTCAGGGAGATTACTTAACCACTCTTATCACAAACCTCACTTCTGGGGATGCTGGGACTTACCACTGTGGAGTTGATGACAAAATTGAATTGAGCATCAAATCAGGTAATGTATAATGACTTCATATTTTTGTCAGTATCAGTTCTAAATTAATCAGATTCTGCATGTTTAAAACAAATGAAGTTGTGACATGGGTAGAGACATACTGTACATTCATATCAGATCTGAGTACTCTGTGAATGTTTGACAGGTGACTGTTGTGACTCCCTTATCACAATTTCTGGACAAGAAGGGGAAGATGTCAACATTGATTGCAAGTACCCTGAGAAATCAGAGAAAAATCGCAAACACTTTTGTAAACAAAATTTGGCAAGCATTGAGTCAGATTTACTTCAATCAAAGCCATCGGATACAAGTCAAAAGTATTCTCATTACAACAATAAGAGTGCAAACATCTTCACTGTGACGATCCGTAAACTAGACCGGAATGATGCTGGTATCTACTGGTGTGGAGTTAGAACAGGTCAAGAGGATGTGGCTCTGACCCAACAAGTGAATCTAACGATCACAGGTGAGTTTTGTAACTTAAACCGTGTATATGGATCACATCATTTTTTCTTTCATGTTGTTTTTGTTGTTTTAAAGTAGTTATTTTGTTGTCAAGTTACAGGGAAGAAAAAGAATCCACTTTCTTTGAAAGGATTTACCTTGGGAGGAATTTTAATCCTTTGCAAATTTAATTACAAGGACAAACACAAGCAGAGGTACTTCTGTAAGGGCAATCTTACAATGTGCCATAACAATCATCTCACACACAATAATGATGGACGATTTTTCCAATATCATGGAGAGGAGGACCAGCTGACTGTTCTACTCACAAATCTCACTACAGAGGATTCCGGAATTTATCACTGTGCAGTTGAAGATGGAGAATTTCAAGCTGTATTCAGTTTAAACATAAAACAAGGTAATTCTGTTTAATTTGGTCAATTAGGTAAATTTCAATGAATACAGTAGCCTATGGCTCTAAAGCCATGGCTCTAATGGCTCTAAAATTTGGGATCACTCACCAATCTCCCCCTTTTTATCATGACAAATGCAGTTGTAAGTCTATAGTGAGAGACAATAAAGGAAATAAGTCCTTGTTAGAATTTTTAAGCATTTTATTTGCAATAATGAAAGCGAAAGAAAAAAAATGCATATTTTTAGATTGTGCTTCAAGTATACACATGTGATTGGATTGATGAAATACTGATACTTTGGATATTTGGCAGCTGACTGCTGTGACTCACCTGTTTCAAGTACTGGACATGAGGGAGGAGATACCACTATTCAGTGCAAGTACCCAGAGGAATCAAGAGGAAATACCAAGCACTTCCTTAAACAGCATGAGAAGTTTACACATCTAATTGACTCAAAGGTTTCACACAATTTAAAATACTCTCTATTTGACAACAAGAGTGGGAACGTCTTTACTGTGACCATCCATAACCTGGAGAAGAACGATACAGGCAACTACTGGTGTGGAATAAGAACAGGTGGGAGTAATGTGGCTTTGACTCGGCAGGTGAAGCTCCAGATTTCAGGTGAGTTTCATATAGACCTCAGTCAATTAATTTCAGGCAGCCAAATGTTGTCGATATAGTACAGCATGTGGGACATACAACAGATTTGCAAAATAGCAGGTAACGGTACTAGATGTGCATATTAAAACTAAAATGTCAATGTTTTCGTCAGTTAGGGCTGAGATTTTCTTGTTGCGGACAATGCATGCATCATGTTGCGGACAATGCATGCATCATGGCTGGTGAACAAAATGTATCCGTAAGGTGCAATATTGACAAGAAAGTAGGGGGTGATTGAGCAAAAAAAAAAAAAAAAAAAACAATGAGTGAAGACACAAGTTTACAATGCTGGGAATTTTTAGATGTTGTATTACTATGGTCTGCCCCATGTGAAGTCCTCCATTATTGTGCATTTTGACTGAATAATGCTGCCAGAAGTGCAAACACAGAATGTCTCAGCTTGCTTGCTTACGCTTGATCTAAATAAGTACATTCCACTTATTTATAAAACTTTCTCATACATGTGGTCGATCACTCATTCGATAACCCACTTCCTCCCCCTACCCACATGCACATCTAATCAACACCCAGTTCTTATTATTTAATTAATAGAGTAAGGCACAACAATTTAACCCTTTATGAACAAAAAGCATTCACACTACACACAGGTGAATGTGATGGGAAAATACATATAATTCATTCCTGTAATATGATAATGTTATGTTAGGACCATTTCTGACAACGGATAAAACGAGTCTGCCTTCCACAGATGGGTTAAAGGACATGAAGACGCCTGTGTTGATGGTGACGGTAGCATTGCTAGTTGTTGCACTCTGTATCCTGTGCTACAGACACAAATACAGAAACAAAACTGGTAGGTTTTGACACACCTGCACACACTCACACAGACAAACAATTGCACACTTTATCTATACACACATCAGGTTATCTACACACACTCTCTCTCTCTCTCTCTCTCTCTCTCTCTCTCTCTCTCTCTCTCTCTCTCCACACACACACACACACACACACACACACACACACACACACACACACACACACACACACACACAAGGACATTCTAGAATCTTAACAATATTTCTACCATCAGACAGGTCCACTGGAGTGATTCCTCAGAAAACAGAGGTGAGTTATTAAAATATAGCATTCAATTTTAATAATAATAGAAAAGCACTCAGAGTAATTTTCTTATGAAGACAGCAATTTCATTAGATTGGCCTTGCCTTCTTTCCACTCATTTTTCCTCTCCCTCCACACCACGTCAGGGATTCCGGCCTTTGGCATTGTTTCATTGGCTACGTCACAGTGAGATGTTAGCGACATGGTGACATCAGATTCAATCATTTCAAAACAGTTCACACCTCCATTTTGCAATTGTCTGTCAATAGCAGAATTCCTATAGATTCTTGTACGAAATGAAGTAGACCAAGGGGCCAAATATTTCATCAAACTGCCTCTGAAACTATGAAATTTACTCATCATTTTACTCATCATTTGACAACCCCCAAAGTGTTTCAGTTCACAATATGGCATTGTGTTTTAAAAGGGAACTATGCAACATTTTTCGTGAAATGTACCTTTATGTTGCAGCTTAAAGCGTCAGGCCACCATTCGTGGAAATAAGTTTTATTTTGCACCTCCCCTCGAGTTAAGAAATTGAGTTTTACCTTTTTTCTGTTCATCAAGCCGTTCTCCGAGCCTGGCGATACGACTTGCAGCTCCAGCCTAGCATAGTTGCTTGAATCCGATTTGAACAGCTAGCATCGTACCCGCTAGCATCACGCTTACAAGTAATAAATATTTCCGGTAATTTTCCCATTTAAATGTCTTCTCATCTCTAGTTGAAAAATGTAATAATACTTGCAGAAAATGAAACGTGGCGATTTCTTTGGACGAATTGGTTTGGAACTATATCTCATTTCTGCGTAATGATCAATGCGCATGGCGTAGCAGCACACTCATATCAAAGCAGCCCCCGAAAATAGTCCCAACAAACACAACACAAGTTCATGTTACAGTCACTACGTGTGTTGATTATTACGCCGAACTGGATTATAGTTCCAAGATAATTAAACCGAGGAAATTGCCACGTTTCATTTTCTGCAAGTATTATTACATTTTCCAACTAGATATGAGAAGATGTTTAAATGGGAAAATTACCGGAAATATTTATTACTTGTAAGCGTGATGCTAGCGGGTGCGATTCTAGTTTTTCAAATCGGATTCAAGCAACTATGCTAGGCTAGAGCTGCAAGTCGTATCGCCAGGCTCGGAGAACGGCTTGATGAACAGAAAAAGGTAAAACTCAATTTCTTAACTCGAGGGGAGGTGCAAAATGAACTTATTTCCACGAATGGTGGCCTGACGCTTTAAGAGTCATTGTGATGATTCTGCAACAGTTTTTAGGTTGATTGATGACTGTTTCGCCTCGCTGTAGCTCCTCTCAGCGTAGAAATTGAAATAGGCCTATGCAAGAGAATATTTGGGAGCTGTAGGTGGAGCTCTATCTGTAAAAGTGCGAACTCAAGCCGAGGAAACGAAGGTGCATAACAGCCGGTCCTTGGGTCTTTTCCCCAAAAGCATACAGAATATGCTAACTTATTTGATATTGAGCCATTATATTGAAAACAACAAGTTGTTAACTGGTTAGCAATGCTTTTCTGAAGCTTTTGGGGGAAGGACGCCTGCAAGGAGGAGCTCTGTGGTGAAACATGTGAGCATAAACCTAGCGCAAACCGAAAGTCAAAATCGGTTTTGCCTATGTAGCTGTCTGTGTGTGTGTGTGTGTGTGTGTGTGTGTGTGTGTGTGTGTGTGTGTGTGTGTGTGTGTGTATGTGTTGGGGGATGAAAGTGTGTACTGTGTAGGAGTAAGTTAAATATGACCCTCTTCCTTTTGCCTATTTCTTATTTGACTGCCTTTCTTAGAACCCAGACCCAGATGGAATTTATGAAGAGATTGAGGACATTGGTCTTCCCCCTCCTACTCCTCCTCCGACGACTTCAAGCTGCAGTTACACCAAGATGTCTGTACACGAGGTCAATGCAGGTGACCATACCTACTACACTGTCAAGTCGCCCCCAAACTTGTCCAATGACTCAGGTCCGAATTTCCCCTCCGCCTCTATGGAAACTCACAGTACGGTCAACACCATCTATACTACTGCTGGACAACCATTAGATTCAACCGTCCAGTCACTCACACACGATTCTGGTAGCATGTGTCTAAATAGCGATACCAATGAAACAGATTGTGCGATTAACACCGTCTATGCCACAGCACAAGCACCCATTGATCCCAGTGACGATTCAGCACCCTTTGCTGATCAGACAGATGCTGTAAGGTCGGTTACCCAAGAACCCACAGACATCTATAGAAATATTGCGTACAACACAAGTCATTCACCCACACAAACTTCTTATAATACTGAGACTGTTAGCTTTGCTACAGATATAAATAATGACATAAACAACCACAATGGTCAGGTTGCCACAAGCCTCAACAATGAGTCAATGTGGGCTGACAAAGAACCCTTGCAACCAAATCAGGATCCCACACAGTTAGCTGCACACAACGACACAAACCACACCTTGAATTCAGTTGTCTGTAGTCCGCCTGAGACAATAACCACTGAACACCACACCACCGAACTACACACATTTACAAATGAGGACTGTTTATATGCTAACACACAGGTATCCACAGAAGTTGATAATGAATGTACACAGCTACATGCTGGTGAGGTCATTAATTGCACAGATGAACATACAGGTTCCACAATTGATGTCTCCTCACACTCAAGTTGTGATCAGAAAGACGTAAACTCTTTCGCAAATCCCTGCCAACATTATGATGATAATAATGGACACACACACTTTCACGATCAAAGTCCCAGACAAGACACTGATGACCTTTCAAACCCTAGTTCTGAACACACAGATTTAACTTTACTGGAGTCCACAAATTCCTTGGATTATCCCAATCAAGACCTGACATTGGGACAGCCCTCTGATGATTCCAGACCTAGGGACAATGTTGAGGTTTCCTAAGACCCTGACAACAGCAAGGGTTAAAGCGACAAATGTTCGATAAGTTGTGTGTTCTATTAAAGGAATAATCCACCTTTTTATTGAAAATTGATTATCCACCCCCTTATCTGGAGTTACTCATACAGGTAAAAGCATTTTGGTCTGGCATCCCCAATTTTTAGCTTTAGCTTAGCATAGGCACTGGAATGTAAAGTTGCCAGATAGCAACTCTTTGGGGACTTTACTTTCAGTGCCTATGCTAAGCTAAAGGTAAAAATGGGGTTGCCAGACTAAGACAACACATGCACTGAGACCAGTCCAGGTAAGGGGGTGAATAAACAATTTACATAATGAGGTGGACTATTCCTTTAACACAACAGGTATTCCCCTTTATTCAGACCAAAGTCAAGCCCTCATATGCTGATATTGAAGAAAAAAGTTCATATTGTGACGTTACGTAATGCACTTATGCAGACCGGAATTATTCATGTTTACTCTTAGCCCTAGAAATCTAGATGTACTTTAGCAAATTATTTGCTCTGCAAGTACAGTAATTTCCCGCATATAAGCCGCATTGTGTATAAGCCGCAGGACAGTGTTTATGCAAGTAAAAAAAAAAAAAAACTATATAAACACCATATTAACTGCCCCCCTGTTTTAGCCTCATAGTAGAAGAAATTTTGCAAAATCAACGTATAAGCCGCGGCTAACAGTCTGGAAATGACGGTACAGTACGTCTAGCCATCGGCCATGAGGAACAGGGATATTTAGGCCTTGGTGGTGGGGAACGCTCTTTGTTGGCATGGAGTCGTTGTTCTGGCGTAGTGTTATGTGAATCGGCTGTGAACAAAGTTGTCGTAGCGCTATCCTATTGCATACGGAGGCCGTTTAAAAGATGCCGTCCCTAAGATTTAGTATATATGAGGCTTGTGGAGGTACTTTGTTCATAACAAACCACAATCTGCTGTATATAATATTGAGGGAAAGAAAAAATATTGCTATTTAAAGTTGAATTTGAAAATAAACTATGTACAGAAAATGTTCATTTCCTGTTTGTTCGCTTTGTTATGGCATCTTAATTTAGATTCCCTTCATGGTTATGTGTCTTTTGCTATCAGAGGAATTGTAATTTTTATATGTTCTGTATGTGTCATGTGTGATCATTTGTATTTTTTTTTTATCATGTATATGCCAGTCTGTCACTTTCATATTGACACATCTTTCCCTGTGGTCACACAATGGCATGTTTTTCACATTAACCCCACATAATAAGCTTCACAGACCTCAGGATTCAGTGCACCCATGTATTAACCACATCAACACACACACACACACACACACACACACACACACACACACACACACACACACACACTCGCACTCACACAGCCCAAGGAAGAGTATACGGGAGAGTATTTACTACTTGCTACTGATCTCTACAGCTACATTTAGCTATCATGTTAGCATAGGTAAGGAATCTTTGTCTCAGCTCACAAGAAACCACATACAGTTATAATGCTGAAAACAAACTAAATTTAGCTGTTTACAATTACTTTATTGAAAGCCTATGTTCACTTTTTAAATTCAGCTGTTCCATTTTCCATGTTTTTTTTTTGTTGGGGGGGGGGGGGGGTTGCATGTATTCAAGTTTTAAGCCCATCAATGTAATCCATTCACATTATTTGCAAAGATTGTTAATGTACAATAGTCTAATTCTAACACTTCCAGATATCCTGTCATGTGTTACTAAGCGTGCATTTCACAGTGTACAATCTGAATTTTGTCTGATGAATCATTTCTAATAGAAATTCAATAAAAACAAATTGTATACAAACAACATGATATTTTGACTTTGCCTTTGTAAAATAGCCTGCTTTATCAGACCTGCCAACCTTTACGCATTTTGGATCACAATGACAACTTTTTTTTTTTTTTTTTGTATTTTATTTGCATCTCATCAGTGGTGACAGGTAGTATTACATTGTTGTCTTGTACAAAACAAGAGAAGTTAGAGAAAAAAGTACATAATTGAACTAAATCAAAATATATACATACATACAGTATTGTGTGTGTCACCTTGTATATCTACTGTACTTAAATATCCATATAATTTACATACATGCAGACATGACATACATGCAGATCTATAACACATATATACACAAACATAAACAAACATACAACACAAATATACACAAACACAGCACAGCATTGTACGTGTCACCTTGTATATCTACTTAAATATCCATATAGTTTACATACATGCAGACATAACATACACGCAAACATATAACACAAATATACACCAACACAACACATACACACACACAGAGAAACAAGCACACACCCACATAACAGGGAATTAATATTCATTGTAATAACTACATTAGTGATTGCAGTGGTCAGTTAATTACCATAAGCATATAGGAACAAAACAAATGACACATTTTGACAATGAATAATGCATTATGACACATTTTGACAATGAAAAATAAATTACCACCTATAATCCAGTAATGTTGACTAACTGGAATTTTTAGACAAACTACAGTGTAGTTGCTGACAGCTAAAAAATGAGACAAATCATGGTAAATTCTCTATTTCATGTCTTCCATACTTTTTCCTACTCTATTTTCCACTCTACTGTGAGGTTAAGAGTTGTTGAGGGGGATTATGGTTATTGGTTATAAATTTGGGCATGGTGGGCATGGGTGGGGGTATTATATTTGTGTCGCACTTTTTAGAAACACAATTTGGTTATGTGCAAATTCCATATCTTCAGCTAGTAGGCAGTGATGGCACACAAGGATGCTCAAACTCAATATGTGTCAATCACTTCTATGATGTTTAAATGTTTCCATTTTAGTTTAATCCTACTTTAATACCACCTCTTTATATCTCAAAGCAAGCTTTTTATTTTCTCCCAGTCATCTTGAAACACCTGTAATCAGTCACGGTGCCTGAATACTATCAGGCCTGAAATTGGTTAAATTAGTTAGGCTGACATTATCGTTCAATGAATCTACGAGCTAACTCATATTTAATCATTATATAGACACATATGTCGTCCATATTATGTTTCATAAATGGAGAGCTCGAATGCGGTTCACAGCTTTTACAAGTGACAAGAAATACATTTCCTGTTTATCAGACAAGTTGCTCCATTAACCTGATTAGAGACAGACCGCTGTATCATTGACGTAGCCTAGTTACGGCGGCCACAAAAATGGCCTAAAACGATGACTAAGTCGATGACTATGTCGAGTTCCCACGCAGGTCAACTTTGTAATGTGCAGAATGCAGTGATGATATTGTTGTTTCATAAATGCCTACATTTAAACTTTTACAAAGGTTTACGTACTTGCTAATATCATTCACTTATGAAAAGGGCCATAGAAGGGTAGCCAGGATCAGGTTGAGGGAGAGTGAATGGTTGTCGACCTGACTTCCCTGGAACTAAAATAGTAGCCGGCATTGGTTTGAAATTATACATTTTGTCCTGTAGGAGTCTCATTACTTTTCTGAGTAACACAAACAGCCACCGCCAGAGAGTGGGATGAGAGACAATGATTCTAGTAAACTGTGTGAATAAAAGGAACAGACACACATCATATACACACTCCTCAGACATACATTACAATATAATATGTCTAGACACAAGACCCATACAGTACAATATAATACAGTATGTCTAGACACAAGACTTAGAAACACGCACCATTCTCTGTTTACTGCACGTTCTCATGCTATGTTTACTTCAAAGTATGTAGAAAGGGGAAGGAGAGAGAAGAGTTTTGCAATAGGCGCAGAAGAGTTTTGCAATAGACGCAGAAGAGTTTTGCAATAGGCGCAGGAAACAGAACCAAAGTCTTCAGTTCCCTCAAAAAAAAAAAAAAAGAAAAAGGAGTACAAAGGCAGAAATCGTCATATGCACCCGCTGCAGAGTCTCTTTTTAGCTGAAATGTGTCACATCTCCAGGAAGCGTTGTGGTATTAGTGTATGAATCTGAATGTAGATTTATTCACAAACAGTCTCAATGAGGGAGGTTGTTGTTTTGTAAACAATGCATAGATTGTAAATGAAGCTTTAGACAAGATTTTGTGTTTATCATCTGTGGGATTAGTCATCGGAGTGGCGGTGTAGGAGAATCTCTGTGCAACTTCACACTCAGAAGAAAATCTGAGGAGGCATGGGAGCTGCCGTTATTGCTTTCACTCTCCTCACCGTAGGTAAAATGAATGTTTCCACTGTGTGCAGACCCCCAAATGTATGTCTTATTTATTTTTTCAATTATTTTTTTTTTCTTCATTAATAGTGAGTCACTTCCTTGATATACTGTAACTTTTTTAAATTATTATTATTATTATTCCTTGGTGTTCAGCAACATTGACTCAAAACAATTATTACTTTTATAATTTCAATTGCCTTGTTTTACAGCGTGGAAGGCAACATGTTGCTATGAAATACCAGTCAGAAGTTTTGTAGGAGGTGGTCTCCTCATTAAGTGTAAATACAATAAGAAGTATACAGACACACCAAAGTACTTCTGCAAGGTTGAGGAGGACAAATGTCAGAGGCTTAATCAGACCATGGACATCAAAGAGTTTAATATCCTAGGGGAAGGGGTTTATGTGGTCTTCATTAAACAATTGGCCAGTACGGATTCTGGAAAATATAGATGTGTCATAGGAAATGATGAAGAATGCACAAAAGTGCCAATGAATATAAAAGGTGATTATTTTTCATAATGTAACCAGCTATTTATTCAAAAAGGTCTTGCATCAACTTACTAAATATCAATCATTACCATACAACCTGAAACAGAATCGATTGATTGATTGATTGATTGATTGATTGATTGATTGATTGGTGACACTGTCTGGAAAATGACATCATTGTCATTGTGAATGTTCTGCAGATAATTTTCATAACCAACCTGTTGCAGTGACAGGTCAGAGGGGAGGAGATGTTTATATCGACTGCAAGTACCCACAGGAGCTAAGTCACAAAACAAAGTATTTCTGCAAACAGCTGCATGTATTCACATGCTCAAACCTGATCACAGAGGGGACAGCCACTAGAAAGAGGTTTTCTCTTACTGACGATAACAACCAGAACAACTTCAATGTGCTAATAAAAAACGTGAGCAGCAATGACTCTGGGGTCTACTGGTGTGGGGCGAGTACGGGAAGTACAACCGGCAGTGTGGCCCTTCTCACAGAGGTCACCCTTACAGTACCAGGTGAGTATGACAGAAAGTGACAGTTGGTCACAGAGAAATTTCTTTCTGCAGCAGCAGTCAGTGTCAAATGGACAAGCGGCCCCGACTTGCCCCCTTAAGAATTGGCTGATGCGTATGTTCACATCTCAAAATTATACTAGTACTTCAGTAGCCTATCCAGGGGAGGACTGGCAATATGGCACACAGGGCAAATGCCCGGTGGGCCGACACACTATTTGGGCTGACGGCCCTGACATTCTCACTGTAACTGTAATCATAGGCTTATTTTCTAATGGTCTGACCAGTAAGGTGGACTGGTCTTGTTCGAAATGCCAGGGCCGTTTCTTTGTCCCAGTCCACCCTCAAATATTTCAATTAAAAATTCTGCCACGCCCATTCCAAAAAAGTTCCTGCAAGCATTTTTGGAAAATACAAACTATAACCAAAACTGCTGGAGTTTCAAACACAGGTACAGCACTCTCTCTCTCTGCGAGTAATCGGAAGTTTGCCATCTGTCACATTTGTTCAATCCTGTTGCCCCCAAAATGTGTTTGTTTTGTAAATGTTTCAATGCTTTTTTCAATATTCTGTAGACAGCATTTAACTGACAAAGCTAGCTATGTGGGGTATTAGAAAGCAACAAAGTTAACATGTCCGAGATTGCCCTTACAATAACTTATTCTCCAATTCTGAAAAAAAAAGAATCTAGTCTTGCCATTTTGTAGTGGACATTTTGGGGTAGCTTTGACCTTTGAATTTTCACCATTTGCTCCTTCCAAGAATAATGTAACTAGTGTTTCTAGTCGCCGAGGTTATTTGGTAACATACAACATATTATGTTTTGCTTATTTATCCATGTATTTCTCCTGTGTTGCTGCTTCAAATAGATTGCATTTAAATGGATTGCATTTATATAGGGCCTCTCTCCAACCAACATGACTTATAGTGAAGAATAATGCATCATATTCATCTGCTGACTCAAGTGTTCAAACACCAATGATTCATCCACTCACGCACCATACACACATACACAATTTGTCCTAGGCAGGTCATCTGAAATAGAGGAAGTAGGTGCTTGGGTCTTGTCTTGTCTTGTCTGAGGGACAGTGCTGCTGTGTATCAAACCAGCATATCTTTTGCCTGCTGTCTGTTTTGAAGTAGCTTCCTGTTGGCTCTTATCTGGTCTATGGTGTTACAGCTCATAATAGAACTACCCCCACTTAAAGGCGCAGTGAGTGATTTTGTATGGTTTGCAAACAAATAACACTTTTATAACATAAAAGTAATATCTCTCGCTAGCCTTTTATTCTGTAGTTCACTGTTTGAAAAAATCCAGTCATTTTATGATACACAGGCTCTGGAACAAATAGTCGGGGGACAGCCTGCCCCAAAACAATAACAGATCCTTTTACAAAATAGCATCTATAGCATTAACAAATAAGCCTGTATGGTGATAATTTTGAATGTGGTTATGAGGGGTCCTTGGAGAATGTACTAGATCATCCTGGGCCCCCAGTCTAGAGTTTGAGAACCCTTGTTATATGGGAACTATCCATGGCAACATCTGAGACCAATGGGCTACTTGCACATAACATTCTATAATGCTCCTAGACCTAGACATGATAATTAATTGGCTAATTGATTGTGTAATTAATTACCTTTTTTTGCATAATTGTGTTTAACAGACCCAGAGACACCATCTCAGTCTACATCAACCTCACCAATAGGTAAGCCAAGCTATAACACCTCACATACCAGTAAGCCTACAGTAACATCTCACTCTCGTCAAGATCCCCATCCACTTTCATTGACAGAATTGCCATGAATTTATAGTGAATTACCTTGAATTAATCTTTCCT
Source organism: Sardinella longiceps (assembly GCA_027497455.2). Classification (NCBI taxonomy): domain Eukaryota; kingdom Metazoa; phylum Chordata; class Actinopteri; order Clupeiformes; family Clupeidae; genus Sardinella; species Sardinella longiceps. Next base: position 5,339,069 of record JAODXP020000025.1, read on the forward strand.
ATAGATGTCCAAGAAGTATCCTACAATAGTAGTACTATAATAAGCCATTACTTTATGTTGCATGTGTTTGGGCATCTGAATTGAAACCATGCTGTGTACCATACTATAATATTGTGCCATTTAAGTGATGGTTAGGTGTCATTCAAGCATAGCCCTGTTGCACGTGCCTGCCTGGATAACGAGTGGAATACAACATAGACTGAATGTGAATGCAAATACCTACTAGCAGTTAACATTGAGTAAAAGTTGGCTCAATGTTGTGCATGTTGGGTATGTTGGCTCAACCCACACACAAATATGTATGTATATGTGTTGTGTATACATATGCAGACAACAATGTTTGAGCTAAATGGAAGTGATTTGTGTGTGTGTGTGTGTGTGTGTGTGTGTGTGTGTGTGTGTGTGTGTGTGTGTGTGTGTGTGTGTGTGATTGTGAGTGTGTGTGTGTGTGTGTATGTATGTGTGTGTGAGTGTGTGTCTGTGTGTGTGTCTGTGTGTGTGTGTGTGTGTGTGTGTGTGTGTGTCTGTGTGTGTGTGTGTGTGTGTGTGTGTTTTGACTTTAGTCATAGGAGTGTGTCTGGCTCTTGCTGTACTGATGTTGGGCTTAGCTGTCTTTGTATACCTCAGACGTGCACATGACAGAACAAGTAAGTGTCATCAATGTGTATTTACAATACTTATGTATTTATGTATTTATCTGTCCATCTATCCCTGCTCACTGAATGATCAGGGATCAAGCTGATGTTGAAGAAAAGCCAGGTTTACTCAACCAAACCTTTACTGTCCAGTGAGCTGTGTCTCCTGTTCAAAAAAAAAAAAAAAAAACCTAGATAGCAGATCGTTGTGCATAGGGATCTGTTGGTTTATGCTGGTTAAATTTACCTTGTATTTACCTTGTAAAAATGTATACTACTTACTCCTTTTAGAGTTCAGGGCTTGTGGTTAGGGAAGGTATTAGGATTTGGCCTTTGGCTTGTTTGGTTTGTGCAATAGCTCCCTCTAAATAACAGCTCCCTCTATTGGAGATTATTTGAATATCATAATTTGCCAGAGCTCTGTTAGTCAATGATGGCCCAAATGTAACAGTTTGCATTTTGTATTGACGACCGCTTACACAATCATGGTGAGAAAAAAAGACCTTCATGTTGAACAGCAATTTGCACTGTGACATACAAGAGGAAATCTGTGTTTTGAAATGAAAGAAAAGAAATATTGTGAAAGACTGTTTTGATTTGTAGGTCAACCACTCTTGACTCTTGTGTGTGTGGGTGTGTGTGTGTGTGTGTGTCTGTCTGTATTGTGTGCATATATTTCAAACGTGTTTTTTTTTTTTGTCATACTTCCATAGAGTCTGTAGGTGTATCCTCATCAAATCGTCTTGCTACCAGGACATCCAGGGACACCAAACAGGTCTGTGAAAAATCATTTTCACTCCAGAGAGTTTTTAGAGGCTAAGAGAACCTCTCTTACCACAATTGTTGTCATAGATATGGACTTTTGTGATTGATGAGGGCCAATATAGGGACCCAACGTTGAACTCAGAGTTCATGACCTTGACCCTATGTAATGCTGTAACCTGTAACCTGTAACCAGAGTATTCACTACAGCTCACATTTTATTTGAAACCCAGGCTTCTGCAGAGAGGGATTACGAGGAGATCGGTACTCGTCCATTGATGGCGGCACACAGGACAAACCCCAAGGAGGGAAATTCTGAGGGAGAAGATCGTCATGCCGACCTCCCTGATGTGTCAGACCTGTCCGATGGCCCAAACTACGCTTCAGTGCAATTCCGCCAGAATCCAAAGCAGCAGAGGGCGGGCACCAGTACTGCTTCACCACAGACAGAGGGCGCTGTTTTGCAGACAGAAGACACTGGCTGTGAATATGCCACTGTAAAGCATCGGTGATGATGCCATGTTGTCACATGCCTGTGACTCTGCAATGTTGTTCAGATGCAGTAGGCAGTGAACAGGCAGACATTACTGTGCGTCCAGACCGAGACCGATTCAGGGGCGACATGGGCGACGGAAGCAATTGACTTTGTATTGGGACCGGCGATTTGGGCGACAAAAGTGGTAGGCGATTTGGGCGACGAAACTTGGGTGACTTGAGCGATAAAATCAAGTTAAACTTTGGTTAACTTTATGTAACGAGCTATGATGCGGTTGGGCGATTACCATTCAGAATGTCGATTTACTGGGGAGATGCCTGTAGAGAAGGATCAAATGTTTGAAAGCTAATGTCATGGGCAAATTTGACGTTTTGGTTGCTGTGCTCAAGCGATGTTTCTTGCGAGTCTTCGGCGACTCTTGGCAATTTATCGGTCTCGGTCTGAACGCACAGTTAAGGAGTAATGTATAAAATAATGGTATATTAATTATTTAAATTCTTCAAAAGTGTAACTTGACATAAATGTATGACTCAATTCATATACTCATCCATCAGTCATTTAAAAGTAGCCTTAGACATGTACAGGTATCAGTGCTTGAAAAGCTCTGGACCTCTATGTGTTTAGGTTCTGCCCCCATGGGTGATCTTACTTCTTGTAAATAGCATTCTATAATGCTCTTAAATTTCCAGTTACCATGGAGAGTATGTTAAGGGGACTTAAAATGGCAAATAGTGTACTGTGTGTATGGGGGGGGGGGCAAACAGTGTACAGTGAGTGTACTGTGTGTGTGTGTGTGTGTATGTGTGTGTGTGGGGGGGGGTTGATGTATGGTGTGTATCTGTGATGAGGGAGGTGTTGTACTGTATGTTTTCAGTTCAGTTCCTTTATCAGATGATCAGAGGCTGATACACCGCAAGACAACCATAGCAACCATAATTGAGTGTGTGTGTGTCTGTGTGTGTGTGTGTGTGTGATGTGTGAGAATATGGTAAGTTAACCTCTGTGCTTGCAAGTCAACTCTGTTAATTAATTGCATTAAATTAAAGGAGATCTGCAATTATGTGAAATGTCTGTCTGTGGTATACATAAAAAGTGTTATTGTATGTGTCAACTTATTTTGAAAAAGCACACTTTCCCCTGTTTCAACTGTGCATGCGTTTCACCACATCCTCAAAATACAAACAAACAAAAAAAAAACTGCTGAGCTTGTGAGGAAAGAATGCAAGTAGGATCACACTCGTACAGCCCCTTGTTGCCCAATGTGACTGTGGAATTCTTCCTCTTAGGAAACATTCCCAAGGAACTGTCCATGGTGCTGACTGGAAGTCCCAGAAGGGCATGGATGTTGTCTGTCAAAACAAGGAGCTTCTTTACAAGCATTGTAGAAAAAAGAGGGAGCACTGTGCACTCAGCTCCAAGAGGCTGTGTTGTCTTGTTTACCTTTATTTACATATCTACAAGTACATAAACCCTTTTATGCAGAATAAGCTAGAGTAAAATGTAGCTTCAAATGAATCGAGTAAATGCAAGTCCATTTCAAGTGGGAGTGTAGCATCCAATTAGGGCCCTGTTCACTTCTCTCGTACGACTGCCACTCATTGGAGACATCTATCTAGACAAGCTGTGCTCTGTACTGAAATTAGTGAACTATTACTTCTTACACTGTAAAAAAGAATTTGTAATGGTTACTTGAATAACGTGTGGATACTTGTTGCCTCAAATGAGTAAATATGACTTTTCTTTTTAAATGTAAATTACGTTTAACTTGAAAAAGGTTATATTTACTTAACGACGAGTTTCCACACATTTTTCAAGTAACCATTACAAATGATTTTTTTACAGTGTACACTTTTTCTCTCTGTCTTTGACTCTCACTCTCTCATTCTCTCTCTCTCTCTCTCTCTCTCTCTCTCTCTCTCTCTCTTTCTGTATTAAGTTGAACCTCTCTGTGTTTTGCTGAACAGAACTGAAACTGACAGAGCGGGAGGGGGCATAGTCACACTCAAATAACCACACACATGAAAATAAAACAAAATGGATGTAGGCCTACATCAAGGTCAAAGCTGAATAGAACAGCAATGACTGGACATGGTCAGGTCAAAGTGAAATGGCTGCACACAAAATAAAGTATGTAAGGGCAAAATATCAATGAATACTGACCAAGACAGAGAAATATAATACATAATATCATTAGTAATTCTGGTCTATATAAATAAATGTATAGGCTACGCACTATATAAGTGCGTTACATAACCCCCCCCCCCCCCCCCCACCCCACCCCCACCCCACCCCCACCCCTCCACAGCAGTTCAACTGAAGGGTTTCAAATCCAGGAAGAAGACTTGGACATGTGACTATTTTGGGGGAGTTGCTTGTAGTAAATGTCTTGTACTTCCCTTGTGCCTGCTTTGCTTTACTTCTCTGTACGGTAGCATAACTAGTAGGTTTGCAGTGCATCTCTAAAACTCAGAAACTCTACCTCAAGCTGTGGTTTACATGCTTTGGATTCATCAGTGGCATTGGAGCATAAAGGAGTATTTTTGTCATTGAAGTCTGATGAAAACCTAAGGAGACATGAGCAACTTTTTCATTATCTTCATTTTCCTAACTGCATGTAAGAGGAACGTTTTTACTGTAATCAGAGTCATACAGCTCATTGTTTTGCCAGTTCAATTGACTTCCAAATAGTTTTATTATTAGATATTTACATGTAATGTGCTTAGTTAATGTGCAATTTCAGATATTATTACAGAATTCTTTTTCTAAGTGCTAAAACAGTTATAATAATGATGACTTTCGGCACTAATTATGAAACCACTAACAGTTGAAGCCAATCTAATCACAAATTTTGCAACATAGAAAGCCCCATTTGAAAGGTTTTGTGATTTGTGTGAAGAGCTTTGCAAAGATAGCCAATAGTTTAAAAAAATGAGCCTAATCAATAAAAAAAAAAATTGTATTTCAAACAGTCAACATTAACTATCTTGTCTTACAGTGTCAAAAGCTGTATGTTCCATGCAAGTCAAAGGATTTGTAGGTGGTGGTCTTGTCATTAAGTGTAAGTTTGATGAGAAGTATAAAGACAGGACAAAATATTTCTGCAAGGGTGAGGAGAAGAAGTGTCCGTACCAGAGGCTCATTCAGAATATGGAACCAAGGTATAAAGAGTTCAATTTCAAAGAAAAAGGCCTTCATGTGGTCTTCATCAAACAATTGAGTATTACAGATACTGGAAATTACATTTGTGGAGTGGACAATGAAGAAGTGTACACCAAGGTGGCAGTAAACATAAAACAAGGTGATTATTTCTACAGCAGATACATACATACTGTACATACACACACACACACACACACACACACACACACACACACACATACTGTACATCCTTAATTACTGTATCACCAGTATACTGTAGAGATAGAGAATGAGAATACTGATAGACAATGTTAATATTTAGACCATTTCAAGATACACCAAATAAATAAACATAGATACTAACAGTACACACATACTGTACATACAGTATACTATAGTAAATGTCTGGAGCATGATGACCATGGTCATTGTGAATGTTCTGCAGATAACTGTTGTAACCAGCCTCTTGCTGTGAAGAGTCACATGGGAGGACACATTAACATCACCTGCAAGTATCCGAGTGAGTCAAAGGACAACATAAAATACTTCTGCCGGCAGAAAAATGTATTCGACTGTTCAAACCTGCTCCCCCGCAGCAGATTTTCCATTAATGACAATAAAAGCCAGAAGGTCTTCACCGTGCACATAAGCAATGCCAGCATCAAGGACTCTGGGCTCTACTGGTGTGGGGTCAGGACTGGGGGCAACAGTGACAGTGTGGCGCTCCTCTCCGAGGTCAACCTTACAGTACAGAGTGAGTACAAATCTCTCTCTAAATCCCATTCAAGTGTTGATTGTGGACATCGGGATTCATTCCTCTCTCAACCTCATTTTTTTTATAGTTTTTTTAAATGCATGTTAGAAGTTAGATTAAAAGTCTGTTGCTGAAAGTGAATTAGCATAAGGGGCATGATTAGCATAGGCTTCTTAACTGCTCATGGCAACACGATTGCAATAGCTCTTCACAACTGAACCAAAGATAGTTTGAATAGCAATTTACATTACGTTGTTGTCACATTTGGTGATTGACTTTTATTCTCAATCCAAAGGCCCTTTCAATCCCAACAACTAAATTGACATGATCAATAATAAAACATGATTAGCATGGGTTTCGAGATTATGAGGTGTAGGGATTTCGTTTTTATATTTCATGTGTATTTTGTTTCTACAGCGTTGTAACAGAAAAGGTTAAAGTGGAGCTTTGACTGTATAGTAGTGTTAGCACAAAAATATCATAAGAGGAACAACTACTCTGTGTGGAGAGAGAGAATGGGGAAAGAGAGAGATCAAATGTGAGAGTTTTCTGTGAGAATTCACACTTGCATACATATAATGCATGTCATTCTTAGAAAAGGGAAGTGACAGAAGAAGTTGTCTCCCCTCCCCCCCTTCTCCTTTTCTCTCTACTACAAGATTCTTATAGGTTTTTATGGTCCATTTCCATATAAATATTAATCTCCCTTCAGATTGCGATTCTCTTCTCTGATTGGCTGATAGGGTGGCCATTACTTTTGTATAACCGGCTAGCAAAGACGTTCTTATGTTAAAAAGTTTCACCACCATTCCATATCAATGCTTTTTATAGTGGTAACATAACAACTAAGCAACCTTGTAGATCTACTTTCACACGAAAATAGTTAAACATCTTTTAAAATTGGGGTTGAGTGATTTTTTATAACACTTGCTTAAATATAAAGAAAGAAAGGAGAAAAATACAAGCGGTAGATATGCAGGATTATGGCGTACAAGGAGACCTGTTCAACAGAAATAATGTGTTATAATTATATAAATAATTAGTCACTGTGTGTTTATACTAACTGCTAGTAATCGTTTCCCATTATTGTGATTCACAGACCCAGAAGCACCCTCTCAGCCTCCATCAACCACAGCAGCCGGTATGTCAACACTATTTACTGCATACACTTTTCCTACCTGTTAACCCAAGCCTATGATAGCTAGACTACACCTCACTCATCTGTTGGTATGCAAGCCACTACTGTATACCTCATTGCTAATAGCCAACCCTGAATGTTTTATGTTGTATCTATACCCCTGTTGTGTGATTGACAGGCACTGTAAGTGCCATCTCAGCCTCCGTCAAGAGATCAGCATTTACGTCAATGCTTTTTAGCCAAGCCTATGATTACTACACCTCACTCAACTGTATGCCAAATGCCAGGCCTCCAATTATTATTGTACAAATTATATTACACTAGTAGGCAAGGCAAGCTGTCTATACTGAATATTTTATTGAAAACGTAAATGTTGTACATATGCCACCGAATTGTGATTCACAGACACAGAATTGCCCCAGCAGCCTCCATCAACCTCTACAGTAGGTCAGCAGCTAAGCCGATGATTACTACACCTCACTTACCTTTAGGTAGGCTACTGTATGCCAAGCCTGTCAGCATTAAGTGCAAATGTGTGTGTGTGTGTGTGTGTGTGTGTGTGTGTGTGTGTGTGTGTGTGTTTCAGATTCAACATTATTCATTGGAGTGGGTCTGACTCTTGCTGTCCTGCTGTTGGGCATTGGTGTCTTCATGTACCTCAAATGTAAACATAGGACATCCAGTAAGTGTCTCTCTTAGTCAAACTATTTACTTCTATTTTTTGTTTTATTTTTTTATCTTCATTATTTATTATTTTATTTACTGTGCGTTCATAGCAGATGTTCAGAAAAAAAATATTTGTTTACACTTTATTTGAAGGTAATGTCATAAGACTGACATGACACTGTCAATAACTATGACATGATGTTGTCATGAATCTGTCTTAAACTTTATACACCTGTCATGACTTCTGTCATTAAGTGTCACACCCGGTATTTGTCATGGTTAAGGTTGGGGTTAGGGTATGTCAGAAGTCATGACAGGTTTATAAAGTATATGATAGATTCTTGACAACGTCAATGACAGAGTCATGTCAGTCTTCTGATGGTATCTTCAAATAAAGTGTTACCAAATATTTAAACATAATCAAGTATTATTTTTTAAGTAATCTGTGCCCCATTAGCCTGGATGTAAACAGCCCCTCGGTCTATGATTTGCTTCGTAAGGATCTGGTACGATGTGATGTCTTCAGTCCTCAAGCTGCACATTATAATTACATTATCAGCTCCCCCTGCTGGCCATAACTTGAAATTATTATTAGCTGTCACATTATAAACAAAGTATGACACTGAACCACAGTTCTCAATAAACAAAATGTCAAACTGCATTTATATTTGGATTGTACTGCACTATGGCAGTTAACACTGTGACAAACAAAAAAGTAATGTGTGATTTGAAAAACGAAAGAAGGAAATGAAAAGTTATGAATGTTATGGTGTCAATAAGTAAACACTGTGAACAAACAGCTTCAGTCTCTCTGAAGTCAAAAATTCTATGTATCTATTGTTAGTGATGTCTCAACTTGTGCAACCTGTGTCATTATGTCGTATCATTCTGTGTTCAGCAGAGCCTCTGCCCTCATCAGATCAAATTGCTGCCAGGACATCAACTGGCGATCCGCAATATCATCCTGCTGACCGTCAGGATGCGTCAGACCAGTCCGATGGGTCAAACTACGCTACAGTGCAATTCCACAGGAATCCTGAGCAGCAGAACAGGGGTGGCAGCACTGCTTTATCACCAACAGATGCCGCTGTTGTGCAGACAGAAGACACTGTCTGTGAATATGCTACCGTTAAGCATAGGTGCTGATGGCAGTGGGTGAGGGTGGGTGAGAGAGAGACAGAGAAAGAGAGAGAGAGAAAGAGAGAGAGAGAGAGTGATGTTATTTGTATTATCTTGAACATATTTTATGTATATTTTAATCTTTATCATTTTAGCAAAGCTTGCATTTTTTTTCATATAACTGTGTACTCACAAGTGAAAACTTCTCACATTCAGAGACTTATTAAATATCTGTGTAAAATACGCAATGTTATAGTAATATAAATTTCTGTGTGGCTGTGTTTGTGTGTTTTTGACCATGTGCGTGTTTGTCTGTGTGTATGTGTGTGGTCAGACCATGTTATTGCTTACCAGCAACAAAGTGAAGAAATTGTGTCAACTATGTTGCTAGGTGAGATGGCAATTTTCAACGGAAGTAGAACTTTATTTAGCCTGCCAGCACGATATTCATCACTTCCTGTCACAGAAAAAAAAAAAAAAGAAAAAAGGCCTGCAGTGAGCTCCTTTGCGAGCGTTAGTAAGCCATGCTGGGGGTTTAAAATAACCATGAACACTCCATAAGGCCTCTGCACACCGATTTTGACAGCAAAATCAACATCACTTGTCTCATCGACAGTTGGTGTCAGCAGAATTGGGTGTTGGTGTGTAGGGTTGTACTGTACTGAAAACAATGGAATAGAATGTTGGAAGCGCAGTGCTCCCTAAGCTTACTTTGCAATGCCCATGTGCAGGTCTCCCTGTTGGAAGACATTCCGGAGTTGCTGTCCATAGTACTGACAGTGTTGGGGAGTAACGGAATACATGTATTCGGAATACTGTATTCAGAATACAAATTATGAGTAACTGTATTCAGTTACAGTTAAAGCTTAAATGGGTGGTATTTAAAATACAGTTACTTTGTAAAAATCAAGGGATTACTCAGCGGTATTTTACAGTTTCTCGTGTTTAGCCATCCCCTCTCTAATTTGGGTAATTCCCCGCATTGTTGGAAACTAAGCCAAACAAAGCGCAATAATAGCTATTAAACATCCTCCTAACGATGATGTCAGTAACACAATTGCGCCTAGCAAATGAAATGCACCCCACTCAGCAGCAAGACAGATATGCCTGTTACATATAGGCCTAATCATAAGCAAGTAGGCCTAGGACTAAATAATAAAGCTGGCACAATTAGAAATAAAATTAGCTAAATAACATTTACGCATTCTGTCCGTAGACTGAAAACGTGTGTTTATAGAAATCTCCACTTTGTGAGTTTTTTAAAGTAGCCCATTTCAGTGGCTGAAACCTCCAAATGCAGTTCACGTTTGGGAAAATGCTTTTTGGTTTTGCTAGGTCCTGTTAATGCAGAAGGAAACAAACTTTAAGCTCATCGAATTAATAAAAAAATTGTTTCCTGATCTCAAAATCTGAAGCCAGCTAGTGGCCGAGGCCATACTGCCCATGTTGCCCTTTAGGATAACTCGTCCTTGCTTATGTTAACAAACCCTAATATCTCATCTACTGCAAAGGTATGTATTGGAGACTGGGGCTGAACAGACAATGTGTTGATAAAAACAAACATTTGCAGGATGCAGGGGCGGACTGGAACAAAAAATCGGCCCTGGCATTTCGAACAAGACCAGTCCACCATACTGGTCAGACCATTAGAAAATAAGCCTTTGATTACAGTTACAGAGAGAATGTCAGGGCCATCGGCCCAAATAGTGTGTCGGCCCACCGGGCATTTGCCCTGTGTGCCATATTGCCAGTCCACCCCTGGCAGGATGTGATTGCTACATTCATGCAGTTGTAAAAAGGCATAACATTAAAAGTAATCCAAAGTATTCAGAATACGTTACTCATATTGAGTAACGTAACGGAATACATTACAAAATACATTTTGGGGCATGTATTCTGTAATCTGTAATGAAATACATTTTAAAAGTAACCCTCCCAACACTGAGTACTGACAGGAAGAAAGCGAACTGCACGGATGTTGAGAGTCAATGCGAAACTATCTTTAAAGTTTACTTAGAGTGACTTGTTTCAATTGGTCTAACTGTCCATGTGAAAACTGAATATGTAGAAGCCTGTTAACGTCTCTCTCTATCTCTCTCACTCACTCTCATTTCCCCCCCTTGTGGGTTGGTTGTTTACTATTGAGTGGGAGAGGAAAGAGAGAGTGTCACTCTTAAAAACCACCAACACCTTACTTCTGTAATTCACTCTCTTTAAAGTTGGAGTTAGACTACACTGGCAGGTAAATACCCAAGGAAGTCCCCAAAATGAGGTGTGTCTGTATTGGCTGCCGTTCTTTTAAACTATTAGGCTAAAGGAAACTTCTCAAAAGAAAAATGTGTCTCAAAAGGGACAACTAAACAATTACAATTACTGATAACAATTGTGGACTATGCACAGTGGTTTAATTCAATTGTCAATTATGTTTAATAGTTTGGATTTATGGAAAAGTCTGCTTTTATCCTGTGAATGAATCACATTTTTTAAGCAATTGGATGAAAAAAAGTCTCTCTCTCTCTTTCTACATCTGTCTGCAGTTTTCTTTGCCTTGTGGTTTTTGTAGTCAGGAAAAGGGAGGGCCAATCTTATAAACCATCAAAACACACTTATGCCAGTCTCTTAAAGGGCAAACTAGAAGAACACTGTGATCTAGGCCAGGTGAATGTCAAAGGAAGCCTCTCAAAATGAAGAGTATTTGGATTTATGTGCTTTTCTTGAATTCAGGTGAGGAAAATTTATTGTAATTGAGACAAGAGTAATCAATTCAAATTTTTATGTCAAAGTGGTTCATATGCTGGTCGAGCTGACATTTCCTCACTATAGACGGGGTTTTGAAAAAAGTTTCAAATCCATTTTCTTTTTTTAATGTTTCTCAAATCTATTTTCTTCTTTTAATGTTTTTTTATGTTATAGTGCCTTTATATCAAGTAAATTTAATGTATTTTAATGTGCCATTAGAGGGGCAGCTCTAGTACAACGAAGAGGGACCTGTATTTAGCTTATTAGCATTGGCCAGTGTCAGTTTCCCCTAGGGCTGTGTATTAGCCTACATGAGTAAGGAATAATGTATATTCTCAAACAGGAGTTCTCAATGTTTTGATGTTTTGGTGATGGCCAATTTAGGGACCCAACATTGAACTAAAGGCCACCAAAGGGGCAGAAAAGGAATACAAAAAAATCTAAAATTTTCTAAAAAAATTCGGTAACACTTTGCGGTAAGGGTACATGAATTATCATGAATTCATGCATGATTTCATTCATGATTCATTCGTGATTCATGCATTACTTCATCTCTGAATATCTAATGACTCATCAGGTATTAGCATGAATTCATTGTTTATCATTAATCACCTCCTGCTGAAATAGCAGACGATCTTATCGCATTAATTACTCTGGGTATCATCATGAGTCATGACTAATTACACATGATCATGATGTTTTTGTTCAAAAGAATTTGATATAATAAAAGTACTTATTTAGCCTACTTTGGCCTAGTTTCTCATATCTATCCCATGTCAACTAAATTTTACCAATTTAACCATGTCAACACTTTAGCTGAGGGGGCACAAATATGATGAATTCATCATGATCATGCTAATTAATCATGACTCATGCTAATTAATCATGACTCATGATGATGTACCCAGAGTAACTAATACTCAAGATCATGTTCTATTTCAGCAGGAGGTCATTAATGACAAACAATGAATTCATGTTAATTCCTGATAACTCATTAGACTTTCAGAGATGAAGTAATGCATGAATCATGAATTTATCATGAATGATTTCATGCATGAATTCATGATAATTCATGTACCCTTACCGCAAAGTGTTACCAAAAATTCTAATCATTTTAATAATGCTTACATAACATCTCTATAGTTTACATTTATTCAATACATAAATGCCTATAGATGCTGCTAAACACTAAGATTCATCCTTTCAAAGCAATGCAGAGCTTTACAGATAATATCAGATGTTATCTCGCCAGAAATGTTTCCAAGGGCTGCCATCTGCCCCCAGGCCGCAGTTTGAGAACCTAAAATGTAGAAGCTAAATTATCTGAGCAGACAAGTTAGAATTCTACAACTATTACTCATGCCATATTTTTGTACCTTTTGAACCAAGTGACGGGCGAGTTAAAAGTCAAAGGATTTGCTGGACATGACATCATCATAAAATGTAACCTCAAGATGTCCGCAGGAAACAAAGTGAAGAATTTGGGCAAAATGGATGCAAATGCAAGTTTCACTCAGGGTCCATTTAACAGACTTTTTGCTGAACAAGACCGCAGAATATCTAAGCATTACGACAACTCCAGCAGGATATTAAGTGTTTACATAAAAAACCTCACTGTGAAAGACTCTGGGAATTATGAATGTGGAATGCACAAATTGAATGAATGCACCAAAGTGATCCTGAGTGTCAAAGGTAAATTAATGAGCTTCTTACATTGCTGCATCAACACTTTTGAATAATATTACTGATAGACACAGGAAAAGAGCCTAAAGATATCCTTCTCTCTCTCTCTCTCTCTCTCTCTCTCTCTCTCTCTCTCTCTCTCTCTGTGTTTTGTCACACACAGAAACAGGCTGCTGTAGTAAATCCATCTCAAAGACTGGCCCTGTGGGTGGCAGTGTTCTGATCCGCTGCAAGTACCCAGAACAGATGAGAGAAAACAACAAACACTTTTGCAAACTAAGTCGGGAATTCACCTCTACAGACCTGATAGCATCCAAGACAGATGAGGCCAGAGGAAGATTTTCCATCACCCATAAAACAGACCAGAGTCTCTTCACAGTGACGATGAGAAATCTGACCAGCAGTGACTCTGGGGTTTACTGGTGTGGGGTCAGGACTGGGATGATGACTGGAAGCATCGCTTTGATCACAGAGGTCAAACTAGAGGTCGAGGGTCAATCCCCAGGCTTAGATGCTCCACCATCTTCAGTGAAACCGTATGTGTTCTCCTCCTCTTCCTCCTCTGTTTCTTCATCACCATCATCTTCAACAGGATCATCAGGTAACAAACAAACAGCGATGTAGATCAAATGTACAACTTTCAAGCTGCACACTATCTTTTATTCCTGAAGTTGTACAAACAGCCTGTATGGTGTTTTAAAAGAGTCAGTTCCGAGGCACTCAAAATGCAGTATAAAAGTATTTATGCCTAATAAATACTTCTATATACTGCATTTTGAGTGCCTCGGACATGGACGTCACTAGGGTCCAGAGTCAAGGGGGCCTTAGCCCCAGAGGGGTGATATGTTGATGCGCGCGCACATCGCGCACCGAAAATTTTTAATAAATAAATTACATTATACAGCGTATATGTGTGTATATTGGCAACTATTTGTTACTTGAAGGACATTTATCAGAATACATTTCTTAAACTAATTTCTTAGGCTATTTTTATTAACAACATTAGTCTAAATCAATTCATCAGACTGGTTTGTGAAGATCTCCATCTATGACTGTGGTGTAAATGAACTAGGCACTGAGCAAGATACAACAATGGTAACAACTAGCTTAGTTCAAATCCTAGGGAAATCTGATGATGCAGTCAAATATGAAAGTTTCTCAAACATTTATTCTGCAAAATGAGCATACAATAGCTACTAAAAATATATGCTAGGCTATAGCAAATAAATATGTCCATCAATGCATGTAGGACAAACTAATCTAGCATAGACTACAGGGTAATTTATATTTCATAGTTCAGTCTTTTGGAGAATATGTTGCCTAGAAATTTGCTGGATCAGATTATAGCCTACCAAACTTCAGATAAGCTCAATTTGAAGCATAGTTCGTCATCAGTTACAACAACAACAAAAAAATGCTCTCAGTGGATGCAGGCAGAGCTGGGGAATTTACTGAGAAATTTCACATGTACTTAAAGTGGACTCTCGTGGACCGTTTATCATAGCAATTAGTGACTAGTACCATTGGAAAGCTTGGATGGTGTCCAGAGATCGCGTATCTGACGTTAACTCCGCGAGTAATATAACCGCTAAAAATGGATGTAATTTACATACAATGAAAACAATCTGCCCAGCGTTAGGGGGCTTGGGGAAATTTAGGGAGGCTTGAGCCCCCCAAAATGGACCTAACGACCTCCATGGCCTCGGAACTGACTATTAAAATTATCTCTGGAATCCCTACATCGAAGAGCACCAGGTGTCAGTTATATCCTGCAGCACTCCAGACATACCTTTTCTAAACAAGCCTGCATGGTGTGCTACTTGTGTTCTCTATAGGTCATCTGATCATAGCAGTGTGTGCAGGTATAGTTGTGGGGGTGGTGATGACCACTGTTGTCTTCAAATACTGCTGTGACAAACCTTCAAGTGAGTCTCTCTCTCTCTCTCTCTCTCTCTCTCTCTCTCTCTCTCTCTCTCTACTGGAGTTATGTTTGGTTTAGCTGAAATACATGGAACAGAACTTAATTTTGCACATAATATTAGAATTTAAAAATTATACCTTTGAATGACAGAAACCACATTACATTTTAAGAAATGACTTCTTCATACAAATGCAACCAGGGTTATTTGGGTGATTTGATGTTGTACCTGCCTTAAAACGACACATGGAAATAGAAGGATACACAGATACAGTAGATGGAAAAAAGAGTGATCTGTAGTTATTGTTCTTATGTCCAATCATTCATTCATTCATTCATTCATTCATTCATTCATTCATCCAGATCCAGTGTTTGGTCTGATGTTTAAATGCTTGTGGTTTGTCCCACTAGTGAAACTCTAAATCTGTCTATTCAACAGATTCAGCCTCCTCCTCTTCCTCTGGCACAGACTCCTGTAGAGATGCAAGACACACAAGACTGGTAAGTGGATCACCTTCCTTATCTTCCTTTGCATTCACACCAAAAGCTACTGTATTAAAGCTGTAAAGTATTGATCTGGCATTGGTTAATTGAAGCTCACTATAATTAATATAATTCAATAATATAATGAACATAGTGAATATAACGGTTCCACTTTATTTGAAGGTACCGTCATAAGACTGACATGACACTGTCATTAACTATGACATGAAGTTGTCACGGTACCTTCAAATAAAGTGTTACCAATATAATTTGGACATGTTACATATAAAAAAACTCAGCGATTTTGTTCAATAAGATGAATTGAATAAATTATTTGTATTTTTAACTTATTTTAAATGATGGACCATTATCAGTAAAATAACAAAAACATTTCGTATTAAAAAAAAAAAAAAACATCTGAACAGTTTATTGTATGTTGATAATTGCAACTTTACACCATTCCCTCAGCCTCAGGCAGACTGTGTGTATGAGGAGATCAAGGAGACCAGCAGTGACCCAAACCCAGCAGAGAGCAGCAGCATCATCATCAGCATCAGTAGCCCACCTGAGAGTGTTTATGCCCTCGCCCAGTTACCCTCTCAGCCCTCAGAGGAGCCCGGAGGCTTCCACAGGAGCCCTCACTGCCAGTCTGAGGAGAGCAACTCTACTGCCACAACCAGGAGAGATAGGGTGACTTCAGTGTATGCCGTCGTAAAGAAATAGTCTTGTGAATGAGCTTTTATTCTTTTGTTTTGAGCAATTCAGGAACATGGGATATATGTCACACTGACAGAGTTTATAAATTTACTTACTGTTCTAAAACTGATAATTATGGTCTTCGATTATGATTGTTTGAATTGTAATGACGTTGTGAATTTTTGTGAATGGAGCTGTGAATGAGCGTTACTTGGCAACCATTCAGTAAAGTTAAAATATCTTTTTGGGTGGAGGAATTGGTATCAATGAATAATTTGTCCTATTTGTAGTTGTTTTGTCTCTCTTTAATGAAACCGATTCCCGTATCCATGGTCTGGGGACGGTCTTCATGGGCGGGTTTACATCGGTAGAGAGACTACCGGCCAGTAAGCGAAGCTGATTACAAGCTGTCCAATCATTTACCCCCCCCCCACACACACACACATTTCCACAAACCCTCTCTCTCTTCTAACAATAGCCAAGTTTACAAGTTTTGAAATATTCTGATTCATATTTTAACTGATAACATTTTAATAGAATCAGACTTTCTATTCAAATGAAGGGGCTCATTTTCATGCTGATATGAACATGTAAATGTGGCTACTGATACAAATTAATTTTTAAATTCTACTTAAAATTCAGTATTACTGATTTTTTTTTGTATTTTTCAGTATTACTGAATTTTGTTTGTATTTTGTTTGTGACTGTTGTTTATGTAAGATTATACATCCCTGGAGGTCAAATATGTTATCAGAAAAAATGTACAAGAGTGTACTGGGCAGTGAAATAAAATGTCAAGTGTCAACTTATTTGTGGTGGTGTTGTGTCATCATTCTTCTTTTTCATTTTTCACACACAAACACACACTATTTTGTGGTGTTGTCAACTTTTTTGTGGTGTTGTCGTGTCATCAAAAAAATTAAAAAAAAAAAACTTTTCATGCGCATACACACACACACACACACACACACACACACACACACAAACACACACAAAACAATAAGAAGTTTGTCAAAGTCAACTAGAATAGCACTGGGCAGGACATGGTCATTGAGATTGAAAGAGTGTCCCCAAAATTATGGATATGCGTGCTGTTCTTAAGTTAAAGTAGTGAAAACAATTAAAAACGTTAGATTCCACCAACAAAAAGATAGAGAGACAGAAAGAGAGAGAGAGAGAGAGAGAGAGAGAGAGAGAGAGAGAGAGAGAGAGAGAGAGAGAGAGAGAGAGAGAGACGACGCTGCAACGTAGGAGTATTACTGTCCTTCACATTCAGAGGAAGTAGGCTGTGCATCAGAATGTTGACACTCTACTACTTAAAGTCTCAGTCTCCATTCCTGTTGCAGCATATAGGGGTATTTCTGTCCACCAAAGTGAGTTACATTTTCATTGAAAACCATGACAGCCTCCATCATTGCCTTCATTCTCCTGACTTTAGGTAAGATGAATGTTTCTAAACTATAATTGGACAGTGTCACATTTCTTTTCCAATAGAATTCTTCATTCAATATTTACTTTTACTATTGTAAAGAGGAACTATGCAAGAACTGTCTTTACTTTTAGTTTGCGCTAGATTTGTGTGCTCGCAAAAAGCCTTTCCAAAGCAATGAATCCAGTTAGCAACTTTGTTCCTTGCAATGCAGTTTCTCATTATCTTATAAGCCTGGCTGGCTGTTACACACTTTTGTAATGTCAAAATATAGTCTACAGTTCAGTCATATTGTGGCTACACCATACCTTAGGACTACGTCTCATAGTAATCCATTCAGTTTAGACCAATGTCGATCAGATTGTAATTTATTATCAAAGATGCAGGATGAAAACCAATTTAGTGAATAATAACATTCATATTAACAGTCAGAAAATGAATACAGTCTACCTGGCCTAGAGAGGAATGGCCACATACAAGTTCTGTCTCTTTCCCTTAAATACCCATGCTTGCCCTTGTAGTTCTCGTTGATTAAAAAGACAATTAGTCAAATAGCAAATGTAGAGGGGAAAGCTATACTGAAGGGACCAGGAATCATAGATTCCTGATAAACATATTTAGGACTATACTAACCTATTTCTTGATGAGACTGAGACCATTAAAGCACTTACCCTTAAATCAACAGAATAAGACCAATCATGACATACAATACTTTCTGTAAATTCTTACAGCACTTTGTTAACACACAATAGGAACTAAGATTGCAGAGACAGTGTGGCTTCTCCAAATATGGGGGATGGGTCCTCAGCCCTTGAATAGCAGACACATTTGCCAACAGTTGGCTAAAATAGTAGCATAGTTCCTCTTAAAATATACTTGTTTGCATTGCAAGCAATATAATAATTTAATGTGACTGCTTCACAAAAAGAAATATGTTTAATTAAACCCCAACGTCCTTGTCTTGCAGTGTCAGAGATGTTCTGTTTTATCTTACAGTGTCAAAAGCTGCATGTTTACAGTAATTTCCCGCATATAAGCCGCATTGTGTATAAGCCGCAGGACAGTGTTTTATGCAAATTGAAAAAAACAAAACCATATTAACACCATATTAACTGCTCCCCTGTTTTAACCTCATAGAGGAAGAAATTTAGCAAAATCAATGTATAAGCCACGGCTAATAGTCGGGAAATTACGGTAATACAAGTCAAAGGATTCGTAAGCGGTGGCCTCCTCATTAAATGTAAATTTGACGAGAAGTATAAATACAGGACAAAGTACTTCTGCAAGGAGCATTTCATAGAGGAAGGGCTTTTTGTGATCTTCATCAAACAACTGTCTATTACAGATTCTGGATGATACAGGTGTACAGTGGAAAATGAGGAACATTACATCAAGGTGGCTATCGTCATCAAACAAGGTGATTATATCAGAAAGATCTAGATAGATAGACTGATAGATAGATAGATACAAATTGTAAACATTATATGCAGTATTACATGCAGAAATTCATACACTCATATACACCGGTACTGAAAACCCTGCAGATACATTTTTTATTATGTGATGGCTCTTGTCATTGTGAATGTTCTACAGATAATTGTTGTAACCAGCCAGTGGCAGTGACAGGTCACATGGGAGGACATGTCGACATCACCTGCAAGTATCCCAGTGAGTCAAAGGACAACGGAAAATACTTCTGGCGGCAGACAAATGCATTCAACTGTTCAAACCTGATTACAGAACAGGCATCAACTTCCCGCAATAGATTTTCTGTTTCTGACGACCAAAGTCAGAAGGTCTTCACCGTGCACATAAGCAATGCCAGCATCAAGGACTCTGGGCTCTACTGGTGTGGGGTCAGGACTGGGGGCAACACAGACAGTGTGGCGCTCCTCTCCGAGGTCAACCTTACAGTACAGAGTGAGATAGATTTCTTTTAAACCTATGTTTTTATTTTCCTCATTTATCCATTTAAACAAAAAAAAAAAAACACTTGAGAGAGGTAGCCTTTGCAGAAACGCATGTTTCTGTGAAGCATAATGCACCTATTGTACTCCTATGATGAATTTGTTGTGTGTTGATCATGGCATGTTGTTTATGTATGCTTTTACATAATCCTTAGTGGTCCTTTTGATCTTTTTTAACACTAACATTTATAACAATTGCTCAAAGATTCACTGATCAGACATCAGGGCCAGCAAACCAAACAGGGTGGGCCACCAACCCCAAAACCCAGTGCCACACTGCCTGACGGGTACCGTGTACCACTCGATCAACTCACTTACAGTCCACAAAAGTCTACTAGTCATTATGACCGCCGCAGCGTAGCGGTCATATAATGATTGACAATTTTTTTTTTTTTTTCTTCTCCCGTCATCTACTTCCTGAATTTTTGGTCAACAATTCCTGCACCGTAACACCGGGGCACATGAAACTTGGTGGGCATGTAACCTCAGTAGACTTTTACGGGGCCACTCCATCTCTGCGCTGCCCCCCAAAAATGCAGTTTTTCCTAAAGAACTACCTGACCCGTGACATTGAGGATGATGAAATGTTTAGGCAGAGAATGTGCAGAACTGAGCGGCGGTCATATTTTGTACCGCCATGCGGTACATCTAGTTATAACTAATTATTACCACCGCCAAGGAGGTTATGTTTTCGCCGGTGTGTGTCTGTGTGTCTGTCTATGTACAAGATAACTCGAAAAGTACTGACTGATTTGGATGAAATTTTCAGACAGCGTGTGTATTGGGACAAGGAAGAACTGATTCGATTTTGGTGGCGATCGGTGACCCAGAACACAATTGTCTTGGCGGAGGTCTGCGCTCTCTGACTGAAATCCCTGGCATATCATAAGATTTATGACTAGCAAATGCATGGTTATTGCCAATTCATGATCTTTTATTGAAACATTGTTGTTATTGACACTCACAGACTCAGAAGTACCCATCAATCCTTCTTCCTCACCAACTCTTCCATCATCATCACCAGGTAAACCAAAACCCTTTCCAATCTCATGCAATTTTATCCCATTTTTCTCTTATTCATTAACTTTATACTTTGTATGCGTTTGTGTGTGTGTGTGTGTGTGTGTGTGTGTGTGTGTGTGTGTGTGTGTGTGTGTGTAGATTTAATCATTGGAGTGTCTTTACCTCTTGCTGTGCTGATTTTGGGTTTTGCCGTGTTTCTGTACCTCAAATATCAACATAAAAGAACAAGTGGGTGTTATTCCCTCCCAATCTATCTGTGAGAGACACCAAAACACGCATTGTTTGGGAAATTATTATGGTAGCTAGTTGTACACTGCTGACCTAATTCTTCGGTCAGAAAGAATGCAGCTCTTCAATAAAGATGATTGTTTATTCCCCATTGGTTGAACCACTGCTCTAAAACCATCTAATCTTGTTGCAAATCTTGAGTCTGAATTGAGCTTAAGAAGTTTAGACAGTGCACCAGTGGTACAAACGTACATATTTTACTATTTCTAATCTACAGCACATATTCAGGCTACTATTACTTCAAAATGCTGTTATACATACTGGGGTAAGTGAGAATCTTTTTGTTTTTATTTCATATCTCATTTACGGTACAAAGTGAGATGTGGATGTCACTTTTCATTAAGTATTTTTTTTCATGTCACCTACATGTATTCAATATTTGAAATATCTTTTCCCCTTTTATGTACTGATATTAATTCACTCTTACAGGATGATGATTATGAAAATGATCCTCCAAGAGGCCAATACAGCAACATTCAGATGAGATTGCAAAGAGGAAAACCCAACACCATCCAACCTGATGCAGTTTACCAGAGCCTGAACCCCAACACCATCCAACCTGATGCAGTTTACCAGAGCCTGAACCCCAACACCACCCAACCTGACGCAGTTTACCAGAGCCTGAACCCCAACACCACCCAACCTGATGCAGTTTACCAGAGTCTGAACCCCAACACCACCCAACATGATGCAGTTTACCAGAGCCTGAACCCCAACACCACTCAACCTGATGCAGTTTACCAGAGTCTGAACCCCAACACCACCCAACCTGATGTAGTTTAGAACCTGGACTCATGAATGCAACAACATTTCACACAACAAAATGCATGAAATGTGCTATGAGGTATTGTTTTGTTACCCAAAAATGCCCTGGGCACTGTAGAAGAATATGAAGAAATTACTGTTTAATGTCCAATGGAAGAGATCTATGGTTGCCAAATAGTTGTCATAGCATGCATACTGGCCTATTTAATTGCTGAATTTCACTACCTAGACTGCTGTGGCAAATAGCTCAGTACAGCATGTAGCATGTGGTTACCAACCATGAATGTTCCCTATTCTAAAACCTATTATGTAATGATGACACAGTTAAGAATCATAACCACTGCCAGCTAGTTCCCACGTTAAGGGGGCTTTTTTTTTTTTTTTTACTGTAAAACTAATAAACTATCTATGCAAAATTTTATATATACGTACACAGTGCTGGTCCCTTTAAAATGAGGAGTCTATTTTTTATTGTTGAAAGCTGTTTGCCACAGCAGCCTGAGGAAGAGAAATACTGCAATGGAGTTGAGGAGTATGCAATGCACGCCTACAGTTATTTTGGCACTAATGTTTTAAGCAGGTAGTTAAACAACTACGTGTTCTTATTTTGTACTGTATGAGTCAGAACAGCCCTTTGATGTTTTGGTTATATAGCATAAATATAGGCCTGTAGAAGAAAAATAATATTAAACCTGTAGCATAGTATCAAACAGGAGCATGTCTATGTTCTCACAGACCTATGTTCCCTCATTTCTAATATTTTTGTCTTTCTTTTTTTCAAATTAAGTAATCCCACGTTTTTACCCCTGCCTGGTAGATCCCCTTCCTAGCTGTGGAAGCAGTTTTGGCAGGACAAACATTGATTAAAAGCTCGGTTGAACTGACTGTAGTCTATGTTATGCTCCAGCTCGGTTGTGAAGTAAGCTATTCTACAGCAGAACAGCAGAAACCCAACATAGTCTCTCACAACTCCTGCTCGCTGATTGGCTTGGGTTCAATATGATTGATGCGAATGAGATCAATGGCCAGAATCCCAGACAGAGTTGTGGAGGGAGATGAAAATCGAGCATTGATCTGATTTTAAAAAATGTCTTAGATTAAATTCCATTCTTTATTTGTCACATCCTTTTAACATTCTCAGTAATGTGGGACGATGGGGCTGTGGGAATATAGGGCTGTTCTAAACAAATTCCCAGTGTTAAAACAACTCTATACGAGTCAATTTTAACTCTGGGCCGGTGTTTATTTTGTCCCAATCTTGTCAGTGTTAAAGTAACACTTTCTAAAGTGTCAAAATTCCAACTCGCACACAGAGTTGGAACACCTCTGTGTAGAGTTAAAATGAACACTTAGAGGTGTTGTCTTCCTGTAACACTAGAGTGTAGAGTTAAATTTTCAAATCTGTATTAGTGTTAAACCAGAGCTTAGAGTTAAATTTCAAATCTGAATTAGTGTTAAACCAGAGTTTAGAGTTACATTTCAAATCTGCATTAGTGTTCATTTTACACTAAATAGTGTTGAAACACCTCTTAATATAGTTACAATAAACACCAGAAGGTGTTATCTTCCTATTATACTCTGGTGTAGAGTTAAATATCCAATCTGTATTAGTGTTCATTTTACACCAACTAGTGTTGGACCACCTCTTAATATAGTTACAATAAACACCAGAAGGTGTTATCTTCCTATTATACTCTGGTGTAGAGTTAAATATCAGATCTGTATTAGTGTTCATTTTACACCAACTAGTGTTAGAACACCTCTTACTATAGTTAAAATAAACACCAGAAGGTGTTAGCTTCCTGTTATACTCTGGTGTAGAGTTAAAGTTCAAATCTGCATTATTGTTAATTGTACACTAATCAGAGTTGCAATAACTCTATATATAGTTACAATGAGCACCAGG
This sequence comes from Sardinella longiceps, assembly GCA_027497455.2. Classification (NCBI taxonomy): domain Eukaryota; kingdom Metazoa; phylum Chordata; class Actinopteri; order Clupeiformes; family Clupeidae; genus Sardinella; species Sardinella longiceps. Next base: position 5,362,674 of record JAODXP020000025.1, read on the forward strand.
GAATGTTACTTCCTGTTACACTAGTGTATACTAATGAACATAATTGGTCATTTAGCTATAAAACACCCTACAGTGAATTCTTGAAAAGATTTTATTGGAAAATCCAATAGCTGTACAAAAAAATAGCTGCACAAAGCAGTACAAGTAAAGCACACTAACTAAGCACATTAATCTTTCAAAATGATAGACAATTTTTTTAACAGGGGCACATCAGACTGAACTCCAAATAAACTTAAATGATACTCAATTCTAAAATATTTTACCCTGCTTGAAAAATGTATGCTTAGCCTCGAACCTCATACACCCAACTCATTTATCAGCATTTGATTACACTACAATTACACTAACTGATTTGTGTGAACGGATTCATGCTTTGAAAATGGACAATAGCAAAGATCTTAGTTTAAATACATGTCAAGCATGGTGTTTATTGCGCATCACATCTCTCATATTTGGAGATCCCTTAAGTTCAGTATGGCACCTATTTTTATTTGTTACAAATCGTATGTATTGTATTCCCTCCTCATGTAACTGAAGGCATGGCTAATATTTGAAAGCATTTAATTTCAGATTCACCAAAGCCTTATATTGGCCCCCTACTTCGTGTTTGGTGTATGAGGTTTGAGGCTAAGCATAATTTTTTCAAGCGCTCGGTTAAGAAATTCAAAAACCATAACCATGGTGTAGAAACATCAGTCACAGATGGCCTTTTACAGGGAAACATTACATTTTAAAAGGTTTTAGCCTGGACCAATACAAATGGAATTTGTTTCTGATTTGAAGGGAAGTGAAGTTATAGGTCAGTGTCTTAATATCAGCTCACAGGATGATGCCCGGACAACTAGCTGGGTAAAATATTTTGGGAAGTGAGTATCACTCAAGTTGTGTTATGGAGTTCAGTCCTCTGCACAATTAAGCCGCAAATATTTTCCATGATAAAACTTAAAATGGCGGCAAAGTGAACGTATCTGAATGTTTTGGGGTTTTTTTGCAAGCAAAACAAGCACTCATTACTTTTTCATATTCAAAAATCTGGCCCTGAGTTCCCTCACTCTTGGCTTCTCTCTGACCATACCAACATCGATGTTGTACACAGCTGTTTGTACAAAAGTGTAAAAACCATCAAGTGCCTCGCTATATGACGTTCCAAAAACAAAGTGTGTTTTGAAGAGCTCGTCAAATGCAGCTACTGATGTTTGTGCTCTACATGGAATTGCCTTGCCATCCATGATGATGTAGAACTTCTGTATCTTGCTCTTCTGTTCGCCAACGCAAAGCAGAAAGGGCTGTGATGGTTCAAGACTGTTCAAGAAGATCTGAATGCTTGCACCAACCTGTAAAACAAACAAAAAAACCTTGGTCTTGGCCGCTTTTAAATGCATCCCACTGTGCATTTAGATACTTTACCTCATTATTTGCACTCAATTACTATTATAATTATTACCACAATTTGCTCAATTGGTTTTGTTTTCCTCAATCACACAATCCTTGTCCACAATATATTTTTTACAGACAAATTTCTCCCTACACTAGTAGGGTTTGAGTTCAAATTAACAAATTTGTTTAGGCCAGTGTTTCTCAAACGGTGGGGCGCAGACACATGACAGGTGGGACGCGAGACATCTCTTTGCGATTGACCAACGGTCGCACCATGCCCCCCAAATTCACAGCTATTTGTCAGATATGCGCATATGACAGTCAATTTGCTAGTTGCTATGATGAGGGTTCAAGAACAAAAAAATTGGCTTTGAATTAGTAACATGAAAATTCTAACATTGACAAAAACCCTGTGCTTGCAAAGAATTCCTCACAGAGACAGCCTACATGTATTGTGTGCAAATTGAGCCTTCCAGGTGGGGCGTGAAAATTATCTGCCTTCCAAAATTGGGAGGGAATGACAGAAAAAGTTTGAGAACCACTGGGCCCATGTGTATTACAGGACATAATATACAGTACATACATAATGAATTCTGTTTACTGCAATACAAGTAAAGGTTTATTAAATGACAGATTGTAAAAGACAGTTTACTTAAGGCTGCAAATTACCACTTCAGCAACCTTTAGTTGTTCAGAAAAGAACTCACCTGCAGGTACCTCACCAAGTAGTCCTCTGCTTGAAGGGCACTGATTTTTGCAGACTTCTTGTGACCCTTTGATGTAGGAGGGATGAGATGCAGCAGCAAGCACAGGGATGCAATGTCGCGGTCCCATCCTAAGCAGTTTAGTGTTGACAATGTAAGCGTCACATGTAAGAAACAGGACAGGACAGTACAGACTGACACAAAAGTCAAGTTAGCTCAACCTACCACCATCATTTCCTTGTGCTGAGCGAATGAGCTCCTCAACATGTAGAGTTTGCACTAGCCCTTTAGCATCTTCTGTGATGTGTGGTCTGAAAAATGTTGGCCATCTGGCTAAGAACTTCCCTGATGCCTCCTCTCCAAAAAGCATCAAAAAGTCCTGTTCAATCTAATATCAAAACATATGATTAACACGTGCTGCTCTTTCTCTCTACCCATTGAGTTAAATACTGTCAGTTTTACCCAGAAACTGACATGACATTCTCACATACAGTATCTTAAGTAATGTAAAATATTACCACTGAAAGCACAAACATTTAACGCAGAGTGCAAATTGGGCATCAAACGGCACATCTTAACATAAACATTAATCTTTAAATTGCCATTATTCACAAGTAAATGTAAACTTACAAGGCCAGGTATGTCAAGAAATCTTGAAAAGGTGTCCAGAACATCTACTGACTTGTCAGGATCATGGACAAGTCTCTGTCTGTGTTCAAATGTGGCCTTCATTTTCTCCATAACCAGTGCTTCATCAGAAGAATGATTCATCATAAATATTGCCTCTTCACACTCTTCATCAGTTAACTGTTGTACAGTTTTTGGACCACCATTGCTTTGTTCCACTGCTACCCGAGACCTTGAGCCATCAGAAAGGTTTCGCTGTACAGTCTTAAGGCGCCATGCAATGTACCCAGAGCCTGATGCTGCATCATAAAAGTGTTCCTTTTGAGAAAAACATAGATTATTCATTTTCCGATTGCTTTATTGATATTTAACAACAGCAATTTAATTCAAAATACCAAACGTACATATCCATGCTTCGAAAGTGGGTCTTCAAGATACGGGAACATCGCCACAATGCCTTGGGCATACTTCACTCGTACAGCTTGGGAAGGGATCCGTCTGAAATATAACATGTAAAAGGTGGGGAAGGGGAAGGGACATGTGGCAGTTGCATTTGATACACATATAACTGATTGCTTAAAATCATTGGATGGTATTTTTTCAGTCTTTTATTGCATAGGTGTCTAATTTTATTTTTTCTTGGAGCATTTGATATATTGGTTGCAATAAGGGTGTGAAGTTACCTCACTCACGTAAGATGATGCGCTACGTAACTTTCGTAAGGCACTTCCGCGCATCGATCTGATGTTTCCTTCAGAGCGATTTCAAGCCCAATATTTTCTAACCGAACCAATCAGGGCTGCTGGCTGCTGTAGAGGGCATGATGTAGCGAAGAAGCAACTGTTTTGAATCCAACCAATCCAACAAACGTAACCAGCCTCATCGGTTGGTTTCGATGTGATTGGCTGAAGTGTACGTCAATTATATTGATGGACAAGCCGTTTGTCCAGTTAGATTCAAGGATTTCTGGCTCCTGAAATAACTCATCTATCGGTGACCATCAGATGTTCGCGCGTTAGCGCTACATCTGACGTGAGTGAGGTAAGGTGTGAAGGTCATTTTATGCTAAATAGTAAGTGCTCCAGGAAAATCTCATACCCAACCTTTAAAAGTATTGGGGGATCACTAAGACATTTTGACCATGAAAATCCCTTGAAACATACCCATGCACCTCGACCATGTCTGCAACCAATATATTCACAAGCTGCCTCCTGGTTCCATCTGACAGTGACTTGGTTTTCGAGTACTCTTGAAAAATCTTCTCTCCCCCTGGCTTTCTTTGAAGAACTTCTTTGACCATCTGCACATTTAACACATAACCACATATCACAATTTTACAACTCAAAACATGGACATCAACAATGAACACTCTAGAACAATATGGCAATTTCATACTTCTGAAAACTGCTTACACTTTTGACTGCTTCTCTATGGGATTGGTCATCCCTTTTCATTTTCTTGTTTGGAGTGTCACATGAAATTTCATCCAATAAAACAGTGGAGGCATCTGAGGGGTATGATGCTTCAGAAGACACTGACACATCTTCAGAAGACACTGACAACTCTAAATCTTATAAAACGAGTGAACTTAAATTAAATCACCACAATAAGAAAATCATGGCAAGTACAATGCATGTTTAAAAGTTTAAAGGAAAATGAAAATATGACCTCCTGCAATACATTAACACTACTTACCCTCATTCACATACACCTTGAACAAATCCTCCCCCTTCTTCAACAGTTCAGAAAAAATATCCGGGTCCACTTCTGTTCCAGAAGAATCTCTGTAAATGATCTCAGCATCTGGAGGTAGCTGAAATTTTTCAACGACTGCAAAGTGGAATGTTGTCATTAGTGCTTGCCACAGAGTTTCAAAATTAGCATTTGCTTGTCAGTTATGGACCTGAAGCATGTTTAACCTGCTTGGTGGAACTGCTGGTAATCAAAGGACCCATCACTGTCGGCAACCTTGACATATTTCTGCTTTTCTCTGTACTTCACTTTCACAAGCATTCTCTAGGGGGAAAAAAAACAACCAAGGTAGTTAAATTTACCTACATTGTACCACTAAGATTTGATAATTGATAATACCCCAAAAATCTTACCCAAGCTAGAAAATCCACAACACTGTTAGAAGTATTATTAAGGTAATTATGACCAAGATAAGCGTCACAATAATTATCCAATCCTGCATCCAATCCTGAGGAAAGAATAGCAATAGAAATTGACCAGACCTAGTAAGGAACAACTTTCAAAGCTTTATAATACCATTTTCAAACATACTTTAATAAATCTAAAGTCTGGAATTCCTTCAGGAAGCACACTACTTAGATTATGTATGTACACAACAATGGTCTGCCTATAACAAGGGCTTAGAGATTGCGCAAATTGATTCAATATTTTTGCATTTCAGAAGTGTTAAATGAGGTCCATGTTACCGAATGTACTTCTGTTACATTTTACTTAAGATTTAGGAGTGATAAAACACTATTGACGTAATCAGTCATCCTCACTTGATAACTCGCGCTGGGGTAAAGAAAGCACCACAGAAAGCAGTTGTGAATGCCTAAACATAAAAGTCCCAAGCTAAAACGCACATAAAAGTGTCTCAAAACACATAATTATCTCAGCCTTTTAAACACCATGGATTGAAATTTGGGAAAAATAAAGTAATTTACTAGCATTGGTTCAGCGAAACAGAGTTTAAGATATGTTATGGACCCACTGCCACTCTAGTTAAGCAAAAGTTTTTGCACCTAGTCATTCGCGTGCGCACACACATGATCTGCTCTCCCTTTCCCTCCCCTTTCCACTCCAACTGGAGTTGACTTAGCATCTTACTGGAGTTGACTTGCTTAGCTTACTAAATTAGCCATTCTGCTTGCGCATTTTAACACATTTAACACATTTTAAGACATTAACTTAAACCCGTCACGTTTGGCAATTACTGGTTCATTCATTTATCTTTCAATGATTGCCCTTGTCTCCAAGAAGGTTGTTAGTTCCTCTGCATTAACGTTAGCAACACCAGACTGGTGACTCTGGCATGGAATAGCACTTATTACAGAATGAAAAAGCGAAAATCAAAAAAGAATATATAACAAATAAACAAAAAGTCTGAATTATTAGCGACCCAATGCCTTTTTTCGACAAAGACCACTAAGTACAAACTTCCTAAACGCCGACTCATGTTAACCAAACTGCCGTTAGCTTGGTAGCCATAGCTAACATTTCATCTGGTAGTTCAGTTATCTTAATCAATGCCAACATACTCCTATTTCACTAACAGCATTCAGCCTTCAGTTGTAGGTAAAAACAAAGAAAAACTTACTAATTGGACATAATTGTAAATAAAACTATACAGCAGAATGTGACTTACCATACAAGCCTTCTTGCATTCCATGGAAAAGAAAGATGGCGTCTCCTCACCATGCTTAAATTTTGAAATTGATGAGGTCAGTGAAGAGAGGTGTGGTTTCATAACTCTGTTGGAGTTGAGTCCTCCAACTCTGCCCAATGACTCCAACTCCCATACAAAATTAACTCCTTACCAGTTAATCCAACTATAGTCAGTGTAATTTCAACTCTGCATTTTAACACTTTTGCTTTACACTGGTAAAATAACTCTGACAATTTTGCTGTGTGGCTAGATGAAGGCTCAACTTCTCTCTCTCTCTCTCTCTCTCTCTCTCACACACACACACACACACACACATACTCACCCCTTCTGTGCTTACCATTAAACAGTCAACTGAAACTAAATACTGACCACCGAATAGAAGATGATGTGTAAGATCTCTCAACTGTCAGAACAAAAAAAGGGCTCACAGTTTGTGTGAAAGGTGTCACTGTCTCCTAGCAACTGTTAACCAACTGATAGCTTGGTCTTGGTGTTGCAGACTTGCTGTGCTGCATGCATGTGTGTTCTTGTATGCATGCCTGAGTGTTTGTGGGTGGTGGTGGTTGGGTGGGTGCTTACTAAGTTATGCAAGCTGTTATCTTTTTTATATTCTAATATCTTCTGTTGTTTAATCTGAGGCCTGTATTTCTTTCTCTGAACTTGATGTGCTAATAGGTGAGCAGTGAAGGGTTAATAATTCTGATGGTTCTGCAAGAAAGGTAGATCACAGAGATGACGGCTGGGTGTATTTTTGTTAGGCCAGGCTGGGAGGTGTGAGCGTCAAGCTAACAGGAAGTGTTCTACCCACAGCATGTCAGCCTCACCAGATGCATGTGTTGCTTGTATCAATTTGGTTTGACAAGTAGTGAATAATCTGACAAGAGTTATGGATTTCTACAGAATGAAGGGGATCTTATTTTTCACTCTGTGTCTTATTAAAGGTAAAGTACACACAATTTTAACCGTTTCAGTGAATGTAAGTTCTATTGTAACTTTGAGAAGGTTGTGATTTATCTGTGTTGTGTTGGCTCAGCACAATTGTATACATGCCGATGCACATTAGCTGTGTATACTATGTGAGCTTTTTGTTGTGATAAGTTTATATTATTGTTATGATTTAGAAATTTCACGCAACGGGCATGATACTGATCCTGATGAGTCAATAGTGTCTGTGACCCATATCTGAGCAGTATGGGCAGACCTTTACTAACTTGTTTGTAGCAGATTAGCATGTTGTTTTGGAAACAGAGGCAAATATAATTAGTATGTGGTTTGTGCATTTTCTTTGCACTTACGAATATTTATTTAGGCTACATTGTTAACATTACACAACATTTAGGCCTAAAACATACTGTATACATATTACTACACCACAACCCTTGTGCTTGTTTTAGTAACTGGAAGTAGTGGAAGACAAGTGAAAGCCTATATCAGTGGTGGAATACTTATTTTTTGCAAGTTTCCTGGCCTGCAGTATAAGGGCAAAGACAAGTATTTTTGTAGAGGCAATGCTTCAACATGCCCCTACAATCGGCTATCTCACAACAACGACAGCAGAATCTCCCAGTACAAGAATGCTCAGGGAGATTACTTAACCATTCTTATCACAAACCTCACTGCTGAGGATGCTGGAACTTACCATTGTGGAGTTGAAGATGACAACAAACATAAAATTGAGTTGGGTTTCAAAGCAGGTAATGTATAATGAATTCGTGTTTTGTCATTATCGGTCCTATATTATTATTTTTAATTAAAATATTAATCAGATTTGTAGGCTGTAATGTGGCTTGAGTAGATATATTCATAGACCTGAGCAATGTGTGAATGTTTGACAGGTAACTGTTGTGACCCACTTATTTCAATTACTGGACAAGAAGGTAAAGAAGTCAATATAGACTGCAAATACCATGATGGAAATGTCAAACACTTCTGTAAACAAAATCCCACAAACATCGAGGCAGATTTACTTCAATCAAAGCCATCGGATACAAGTCAAAAGTATTCTCATTACAACAATAACAGTGCAAACGTCTTCACTGTGACAATCCGTAAACTAGACAGGAATGATGCTGGGATCTACTGGTGTGGAGTAAGAACAGGTCAGGGTGATGTGGCTTTGACCCAACAAGTGAATATAACAATTCCAGGTGAGATTTGTAACTTATAGCATGTAAATATAAGGTTATAAGTAAGGTGGTGTTTTTGTTGTTTTAAATTAGTAATTTTGAAGTTACAGAAAAGAAAAAGAGTCCAACTCTTCTGAAAGGATTTACCATGGGTGGAATTTTAATCATCTACTTCCTGAATTTTTGGTCAACAATTCCTGGGACACCGTAACACCGGGGCACATGAAACTTGGTGGGCATGTAACCTCAGTAGACTTTTACGGGGCCACTCCATCTCTGCACTGCCCCCCAAAAATGCAGTTTTTCCTAAAGAACTACCTGACCCGTGACATTGAGGATGATGAAATGTTTAGGCAGAGAATGTGCAGAACTGAGCGGCGGTCATATTTTGTACTGCCATGCGGTACATCTAGTTATAACTACTTATTACCACCGCCAAGGAGGTTATGTTTTCGCCGGTGTGTGTCTGTGTGTCTGTCTATGTACAAGATAACTCGAAAAGTACTGACTGATTTGGATGAAATATTCGGACAGCGTGTGTATTGGGACAAGGAAGAACTGATTCGATTTTGGTGGCGATCGGTGACCCAGAACACAATTGTCTTGGCGGAGGTCTGCGCTCTCTGACTGAAATCCCTGGCATATCATAAGATTTATGACTAGCAAATGCATGGTTATTGCCAATTCATGATCTTTTATTGAAACATTGTTGTTATTGACACTGACAGACTCAGACTCAGACTCACCCATCAATCCTTCTTCCTCACCAACTCTTCCATCATCATCACCAGGTAAACCAAAACCCTTTCCAATCTCATGCAATTTTATCCCATTTTTCTCTTATTCATTAACTTTATACTTTGTATGCGTTTGTGTGTGTGTGTGTGTGTGTGTGTGTGTAGATTTAATAATTGGAGTGTCTTTACCTCTTGCTGTGCTGATTTTGGGTTTTGCCGTGTTTCTGTACCTCAAATATCAACATAAAAGAACAAGTAGGTGTTATTCCCTCCCAATCTATCTGTGAGAGACACCAAAACACGCATTGTTTGGGAAATTATTATGGTAGCTAGTTGTACACTGCTGACCTAATTCTTCGGTCAGAAAGAATGCACCTCTTCAATAAAGATGATTGTTTATTCCCCATCTGTTGAACCACTGCTCTAAAACCATCTAATCTTGTTGCAAATCTTGAGTCTGAATTGAGCTTAAGAAGTTTAGACAGTGCACCAGTGGTACAAACGTGCATATTTTACTAATTCTAATCTACAGCACATATTCAGGCTACTATTACTTCAAATGCTGTTATACATACTGGGGTAAGTGAGAATCTTTTTGTTTTTATTTCATATCTCATTTACGGTACAAAGTGAGATGTGGATGTCACTTTTCATTAAGTATTTTTTTCATGTCACCTATTTGTATTACATGTATTCAATATTTGAAATATCTTTTCCCCTTTTATGTACTGATATTAATTCACTCTTACAGGATGATGATTATGAAAATGATCCTCCAAGAGGCCAATACAGCAACATTCAGATGAGATTGCAAAGAGGAAAACCCAACGCCATCCAACCTGATGCAGTTCACCAGAGCCTGAACCCCAACACCATCCAACCTGATACAGTTTACCAGAGCCTGAACCCCAACACCACCCAACCTGATGCAGTTTACCAAAGTCTGAACCCCAACACCACCCAACATGATGCAGTTTACCAGAGGCTGAACCCCAACACCACTCAACCTGATGCAGTTTACCAGAGTCTGAACCCCAACACCACCTAACCTGATGTAGTTTAGAACCTGGACTCATGAATGCAACAACATTTCACACAACAAAATGCATGAAATGTGCTATGAGGTATTGTTTTGTTACCCAAAAATGCCCTGGGCACTGTAGGAGAATATGAAGAAATTACTGTTTAATGTCCAATGGAAGAGATCTATGGTTGCCAAATAGTTGTCATAGCATGCATACTGGCCTATTTAATTGCTGAATTTCACTACCTAGACTGCTGTGGCAAATAGCCCAGTACAGCATGTAGCATGTGGTTACCAACCATGAATGTTCCCTATTCTAAAACCTATTATGTAATGATGACACAGTTAAGAATCATAACCGCTGCCAGCTAGTTCCCACGTTAAGGGGGCATTTTTTTTTTTTACTGTAAAACTAATAAACTATCTATGCAAAATTTTACATATACGTACACAGTGCTGGTCCCTTTAAAATGAGGAGTCTATTTTTTATTGTTAAAAGCTGTTTGCCACAGCAGCCTGAGGAAGAGAAATACTGCAATGGAGTTGAGGAGTATGCAATGCACGCCTACAGTTATTTTGGCACTAATGTTTTAAGCAGGTAGATAAACAACTATGTGTTCTTATTTTGTACTGTATGAGTCAGAACAGCCCTTTGATGTTTTGGTTATATAGCATGAATATAGGCCTGTAGAAGAAAAATAATATTAAAACTGTAACATAGTATCAAACAGGTGCATGTCTATGTTCTCACAGACCTATGTTCCCTCATTTCTAATATTTTTGTCTTTCTTTTTTTCAAATTAAGTAATCCCACGTTTTTACCCCTGCCTGGTAGATCCCCTTCCTAGCTGTGGAAGCAGTTTTGGCAGGACAAACATTGATTAAAAGCTCGGTTGAACTGACTGTAGTCTATGTTATGCTCCAGCTCGGTTGTGAAGTAAGCTATTCTACAGCAGAACAGCAGAAACCCAACATAGTCTCTCACAACTCCTGCTTTCTGCTCGCTGATTGGCTTGGGTTCAATGTGATTGATGTGAATGAGATCAATGGCCGGAATCCCAGACAGAGTTGTGGAGGGAGATGAAAATCGAGCATTGATCTGATTTTAAAAAAATGTCTTAGATTAAATTCCATTCTTTATTTGTCACATCCTTTTAACATTCTCAGTAATGTGGGATGATGGGGCTGTGGGAATATAGGGCTGTTCTAAACAGCATGGCTACATGAAGGCTCAACTTCTGTCTCTCTGTCTCTCTCTCTCTCTCTCTCACACACACACACACACACACACTCACACACACACACACACACACACACACACACACACACTCCTTCTGTGCTTATAATTACACAGTCAACTGAAACTAAATGAAGAGTTCAGATGCAAAACCCCCTAAACACCATTTTTGTGAAAACTGAGTTAATGATATTGTGTGAATCCTGTGTAAATCTAGAATATGTAAATGCAATGTTTTTGTGAAAAAAATAAAATAAAACCTGCTCCCCGCCGTGTCTAAAATATCTGTTTACAATCAAAACACTGTAAACGCCTGATAAAAAATGGCCTTTTTCTCAAAAAGTGTTCCAGTGGAGTTAGGGGGTTTTGCATCTGAACTCTTCAAATACTGACCACCGTGAAATAGAAGATGATCTGTAAGATCTCTCAACTGTCAGAACAAAAAAAAGGGCTCACAGTTTGTATGAAAGGTGTCACTGTCACTGTCTCCTAGCAACAGTTAACCATAGCTTGGTCTTGGTGTTGCAGACTTGCTGTGCTGCATGCATGTGTGTCCTTGTATGCATGCCTGAGTGTTTGTGGGTGGTGGTGGTTGGGTGGGTGCTTACTATTTCATGCATACGTGACTGCACAGCAATATTCAAATAGTCAAGCACATTAAAAATAAACAAATTAATACTTTAAATAGTTGTGTTGTGTGTGTGTGTTTGTCCATGCATGTATACAGGTGGAGCTTTCATAGAGGACACATAATGGGCTTGGGTGCAGAAGGTTAAAATAGGGAAGATCAAGTGAGTGAACAAAAAATGTATCTAGCTAGATAGATTTCTGCTCCCCAGCCCACTATCCCTGGAACAGATATGTGAAGAAACACAAACAAATACCAAGAAAAAAATAGGAAGCTGTGTGCACGCCATGCCTTTCACCATTTCCTGGCATAGAGTGTCACACTTGCATTATCTATAACAAGTGTGAGAGAGGAAGTATATACCGGCGCTACATTAAAGCCACCACATGCAACTTTTAGGTAAAATTTCGACGTTTCCTATTCATTACACCTTTATGTAAATTGCCTAGAACTCACTAGACTTGATAAATGACATGTTCCGGAGTAAAACGAGCCCCTTCACGAGATTGTCCGACCCTCCTAGAGGCAGATACCGCCTATGCAAGATCAGGCAGCGTGTCCCGGCTATCGTAAGTTTTGGTTAGCAAGCAAGGTAGGTCACGTGACTTAGCCAGAGTTTACTGTTTGAATTACAACGCGATTTGTGACTTCTCAGCGCATTCAACTGTCGATACATTTTGTTAGCGGCGATCACCATTGACTATGCAATTCTAAATGGAGGATTATTGGCAGAAACACTAAATAACTGCTTTGTTTGGTTGTTAGCTTACTGGATGACGCCACCGGATCCTGCATAGGTTCTCTTTAAAGTGTAAAAATACCCCAGTGGGCAGGGCCATACGAATACAGTATACCAGCGCTACATTAAAGTTAAAAGATACCCTGTGGGGAGGGCCATAAGAATACCGTATTAAAGTTAAAAGATACCCCATTGGGGAAGGCCATAAGAATACAGTATACCAGCACTACATTAAAGTTAAAAGATACCCCTGTGGGGAAGGCCATAAGAATACAGTATACTGGCGCTACATTAAAGTTATAGACAGCCCTGTGGGGAGGGCCATACAAATACAGTATATCAGCGCTACATTAAAAGATAAAAGATACCCCATTGGGGAAGGCCATAAGAATACAGTATACCAGCACTACATTAAAGTTAGATACCCCTGTGGGGAAGGCCATAAGAATACAGTATACCAGTGCTACATTAAAGTTAAAGATAGCCCTGTGGGGAGGGCCATAAACCACTCTAATTAAAAAGCAGAAGTTAAATCCAACACATCAAAGATCACAGTGGCATCTGAACCTGGTCAAATGAACTAAGTCTGCTCAAAAACACAATGAGAATCATCTGGATTGGTGTGCTGTTCTTAAGTTCAGGTAAGAAATAAGGCATCTGTAACATGTTACAATAGTGGAGGCATCACCTGCTCTTTGTAACAGCATTTTTTGACAACTGGGACATAATTTGTTTCCTCTACTGTGCAGATTGTCATGCAGTAAGACTAACTCAAACTTTGAAAAAGGATTGATATGTTTTGTTAAATATGAAATTGTGTTCAGAACCATTCAACTTCAACAGAAGCATGCATACAAATAAAAAGCTAAAACATTACTATTTTTTAACAACTGGGACATAGTTTGTTTGCTCTGCTATGCAAAGTGCCATGCAGTAAGTAGGCCTATCCCTCAAATTTGGACGAAGGATTGACACTGAAATATAAAATTGTGTTCAGAACCATTTAATAGAAGCATGCATATGCACTCAAATTAAAAGCTAAAACATCTGTTAAACTGTTCTGAACAATGTAGAGTGTGAAACACCAATGAATCAAGACTCCGCCCGTCTGTGTCAACAATGACAGTGAATCTCATAGCTGTACACTCTGGATACATGTACTGTGCAATAAGTTAAATATTTCCAACAGCATGTAAATATGCATGTATTTTAAAGATCATAAGCAACATTACTAACGACATGCAGAACTACAGTCTATTATGTGTGCCATTGGCATGTGGTTAGTGTTATTCTGACTGAACAGTGCATCTAGTGCAGAAGCTGCTTACCATGTCATGCAGTCAACCGTGGTGGTGGTAAAATAGTAACGGTGAAATAAGTCTCCCTTAAAGAGGGTGGTGTGTCTTATTTGTTGCAAGCGCTTGCATTTTCTATAGCAATATTAGCTTTAGAAATGTAATACAAAAGTTACATTACTTTGTGAAATTAATAAAAATAGTTACACTACTATTACATTTTCGATGGGGTAACTTATAATTGTTAGCCTGGTTCTCACACAGACCCTTCGTGCTTCATGCATCTTCGTTCAACTTCGTGAGCTCGCACGAGGGTCTGGTAGAGCCTTGTTGAGCCCGAAGTCTCGTTTACCCCATACTCGAGCCCGCCTCTATGCCATAGATCCAATCACAATCGTGGGGCGGGATGTTAACAGGTATGACCAGAGCCCGTTTACGGCGAGCCATGGCACTCTTATTAACGCCATTCAACCTGCAATTCCAATTGCAAATCCGCTAGGGGGCGATCGCGAGTCAGTGGAAACTGAGTGGAAAATCAAAACCTATGAGGTATAGGGCTAAATGTATAATTTTCACATATTTAGGGACAACATATCACAGATTGCATTTTATTTTAAGCAACTTTGACATGGATGTCAATCAAAATGAAATGTATTAATACATATGACCATTACGTTTTTCATCTGTGAGCAGTTTTTTTCCCCTGACTCACTAGCATTCTGCTACTCTATTCTGGTGAATGGCCATAGGGAAAGACTTGCTGTGTCACGTGACAGAAACTTTGGAAGGGATTTTACAAATTAACAAAAAATGCTAAAAATATTATGTGTGGACTGAGAATTAAGTCAAATTACTCTGAACCGCATGCATGAATGCATTTATTCAAGAAAAAAATTGTATCTAAAGAAATACAGCATTTGAGGGTGCAGCTGCATAGAACCTAATTCATTCTTCACTGACTCGCGCGCGCCATCTAGGCACAGTACCACCGGAGTGCT